>JAUMJK010000926.1:600000-1011375 GCA_033558105.1 Coccyzus lansbergi
AAACAAGTCAGAACATAACAAACTCTATTCTTTATTAATTTTAAAGAATATTCTATGCAACCACTTAGCACGACTTGCAAAAGCCCTAGTTCATAAGCAGTGAAATTTCACCTAGATACATTGGACTAACTTCTGCTGAGTTACAAAAAGGAACGCCTGAAACCTGTGGAAACCAGAAGAAAAGAAAGTTAACATCAGCAGAAACTGCAGCCATCAACATATAAAAAGGAATAGCCTGCCCAGAGACAAAGAAAGGGTCCTACATGAGAAGACTCCAGACTCAAATTATACTGTTGGTCCAAATTGTAGAGCTAGGGGTGGGAACATAGATTATAAGGGCATAATTGCCTGGGGTTTTCTTTGTTCTGGGTCCCTCTCTGGAAACGCCCAGCTCAAATTGTTCCCTGCCACTGTTCCACCTATAAATTAGCCTGAAGTACTTCATATCAAGAGACTCTGTTTTGGGAAACCCAGGGTCGAGCCAACAGGAGAAATTCTTAGAGTGCATGGATAAAAGAGCCACGAGGGTTTACTGGAGCCACCCATTGTGTATGGATCTTGGGCCCAAAAGTTGAAGTCTCGGGTGAAGTGAATGTGACTCATGGCGACTGTGTATGCCCTGGTGAGATTATTCCTCTAGCAGTGAGAAACAAAAATATAAGTATGTTCTCAGATGCATACGCCTCATGGGAATACCACTCTTAAACTAAAAGTAAATATGTGAGAAGACTTTAAAATTTTAAAATACATCACATTAATAAAAACAAATTTGTATTATTCTCTGAATAGCTGTTATATGAGCAGACTCATGCCCAAAGGAGCAGGAAACTAAAATTATTCCTTTATTTGTTAGAAAACCTTTGCCACATGTTGTGTCAATAAATAATTTTCTTTGGTTTACACCTTAAAACAACCTTTTCTGGGGCCATATTATTATTAAATAAAATGTTTGTATGCAAATATCTCATCGTGCATAGAGAGAATAGAATATTCGTGTATAGTATATGTGCATCATTATATGAACACTGTGAGTAGCATTCATACAGTAAAAGAGAAATCATGATTCATTACTAGCTTCATAAGGTGTGGGATTTACCAGTGGATTCAGTCAGCATTTTGCCTTTCTCTCAAGGAAGCTGTAGGTGAAAGGAATCTTGCTCATAATTACTAACCAAAACTCTAGCCAGGGGCTGCTTTCTAAATGAGCTTAGCTGAGACAGTGTTGCTTATTAGAGTGGAAGTTTCAAGTATTTGGGTTTGGTTTTTCCCTTGAAAAACTGCTATGGAAAGTCTGCCCTCCTTTGCTTTATTTTAGATTAATTTTCTACTTTTTCTCTCCACATCCTCAGAAAGAAAGGACCTCTTTTTCTTTTCAATGCTTACATCTTTCCCCATGCCTCCATAATTTGGCATCTTCTAAAATTTTTCACCTTACAGTCCAACACAGCCCCCAGAGTTGCCTGTGTTGCCTCTTATCCCTCTAGGTCTGCATGCTCTGTCAGGGCTGCCCCAGAGCACTGTGTGACTAGAGATGCTGGGAAGAGACTCCTACACGCTGCGGCTACGACTGCAAACTCTTCCATCACTTATGAGAGACATCTTGCTCAAGATGCAAATGTTAAAGCTCCATATTAGACTCATCCTCCTACTTTACCTCAGTCTATTCGCTATACATTGTGTCAAATTTTATATTTCAGAAGAAATAAAAGGCTCATTGCAAAAACTACACCAACCAAAAACTAGGAAACAGTCCTATGAAATAAGAGCATACGACTCACTAACTGTTTAGATCATTGTGTGTCAACAAAAGCAAACAAGTCAGTAAAGAAAACAGGTTCCAGTTTCAGGGTCACAAAGGAATTGCTACATGCAATCAGGAGTGAAAAATCTTACAAATTTTGAAAAAAAATCTTATAATTTTATTTCTCAGATGTGACAAAATCCTGGCCCGCAGTGATCACTAAAGGTCTAACACATTTCTGAAGCAAGAGCATATTAGCTGCACAACTATATCAATCTCAAAATACTGTGCATTTCTACCAGTCCATAAGGTCTCTGGCATTTTGGTCTGGAAAATATAATTTCCACTTTGTGTGAGGACCCCAAAGGGAGCTTTATTCTTTATTTTATTCTCTCTCCTACGTTAAAAAACTCCAAACATGGTTTGAGCAGTTTGGCTGTCATCGTGCATACATTCTCTGTGATTATATTCTGATCTGTACTAGATGAATGACCCAGTAGAGTGTTAAGTGAGCATTTTAACTTTTTATTAAGTTCAGAGCTGCTATATCCCTCTTGGCAGAACTACTTCCATACTCCAGGTGGTTTATTTAGGATGGAAGCTGTTCACAGAGAAAAGTGCATAGTATCATTAAGTCCCATTGGATTTATAATCCTCCTGTCCTCTATGCCCATTGCTGCTTAACAGCATCAGTCAACATAATCTCACCGCTCTTCTCTATTTTTCTGTTATTCACAAACCCTTTGAATAAGGGTGACTTAGACTAAAACAAAAGGCAGGGTTTACTGTCTGTTATTATCTATCCAGACCTGGAAGCAGTTGGGATGAACAGGAGTTAAAGTTCTTTCCACTGACACTGGGCTCTATTAATCTCTCATTTGTTCCCATCCCATCCCTTCTTGTCTGTAAATCCTCCTTGGAACACTTGGGAATAGCTGTTGGAGGAAAAAGCGACAAATGAAAATCAGTGAGAAGTTAATCTTTGTATTCATTAATTTTGTTGTTACAAAACAAGACAAACAGTTACACTTATGCTGGTTTTAGCTGTCACTCCATCTGCTCATTATTCGTCTAAGACCACATGAAGAATATTGCATTAAATTAACTACCAGGAAAGTGTAGAGAATTTGGAGGAACAATAATAAAAAAGGGTTAGTGCACAACAGTGATTTATTTATGAAGGAAGATGAATAGCTAAACTCAGGAGGCCTGCTGAAGAGAAATAGTTGGAAAGACTCTCAAAGGACCCTCTTGAAACAGGCTCAAATCTCAGACTGTGAAAGTCCCTACTCATTTTTATTTAGTTCTCATTCAAGAAAAGTTCCAGTTAAAAATTACGCAAGGGGAAAGTGGTTACAAATATTTTCCAGGTCTGAGTATCAAGGAAGACTTTATATAGCTAATGTGTGTATAGAAGTGGCCTGTAGTAGCAAACAGCTGGAAAGTAGAACTATATGCAAGTAAATAACTTCTGGGAAATTTTAGTGACTACCTCTGAACCAGAAAGGAAAACAGCCAGAGTCTGTTCTTTGGTCTTGAAGTTGAACTGTGAGGAGAAGTACACTCAGGGGCCAGGCACATTCTGGGATGGTGCTTGCTGGCAGCTACATACAGTATGAACAACAGCACACCTCTGCTTTCGACCCTGTTCTGATCTTGGTTAGCTGGCAAATACAGATGTAAACTGGGCCTAGAATCATGTCCCACCAGTGAAATAGTATCGCATTGCTGGCAGAAGTGTGACCGTCTGCTTAGTGAAATAAAAAAAAATATTATTATGCACAGGTCATGCTAAAGCCTTCAGTCAGATCCTGAGGGAAACATGCCCTTCTTCCCTGTTCTCAGACAAATAAGCTCAAAAAGCAAAGATGAGCAAGTACAGGACAGTATTTAAAACTAATACCCTTTGATAGTCTCAAAAGACAGATAATTTTCCTTTTTAGAGACCTCCTTCTTATTAATTTTAAGGTTATTAACTAGTTCTTTGCTGTTTGGTTCACTAAGAATGTAGAGATTACTCCATTACAGAACAACATAGCTCTGTAAGTTATAAATACAAATGAACAGCCTTGAATTCTCTTGCAAGAATGCAGACTCCTGCAATTCACAAACTATTTATCCTCCAAACAATTAATTGTAACAGGATACTGGAGAAAAAAAAAATCAAACCAGAATATTATCACATGATCATTATAGTTACCCAAACTTTTATTACAAATAGCACTCTGGGATTTCAGGAATTTCATAAGAAGGCTGGCCTTTGATTTTCTGTTTGGGTTTCTGGTTTTTTTTTCCTGTTTTCCTTAGCCTTTTCATTAATGGAACACATTGGGATAATGTAGTCCTTCCTTTATGAGCCACCATTTATAGATTGTTTTAGAAACAGCACTGTGAAGTATCATCCACTACAAAACACTGCTAAAGGGAGGTTTTATCTGTTCCTGGAGCGTATTTTTTTTAAACTGCTCTGCAACAGTGCGGTTAAGTTAAAGCAACCCTGATCCTACAGATAAGGTCACTATTTTGTAACGGGAAATACAAGCCAGATGCTGCAAATGTTTTGTGATCTTGGGGAAAAAAGAGGAAGGGGACCTCTCTTCCTGCTACCAGTTTTTTGGAGGGGAAGTTAGCCTTGCAATACCAAAGAAAGAATTTGCTTTTAAATATAGAAGTGTCGTGCCTTTTGAATACCAAATAAACATCTATAAAGAACACTGCATACTAAAACACAGGCAGGGGCTTACCAGAGCACATTTAGTATCTACTTTCTTGGATACCTGGAGACTAGAATCTTCATGATTTTTAAAGATAAGCTTAACACTCCTATAATAACAAGTTCCCAGGATCTTACTTGAAAGAAGAAAATTCTCAGCAATGTTCCTAATCTCACTGCAGAAGTACCATGCTGATTAGCAACTCCTAGGAATATCTGTCCTACTTAATATTCATAGGCCCTTGAATCAAGTTAGTCTCTCTTGTGTCTGATCAAGAGACAATGTTATTGTCTGTCAAACACGCTGATGCAGCACAAGCTGATGTTGCTGTGGCATACTGGCAAAGCCCTTCCAGACAGCTTGAGGAAATATAGGATGGCTGCGTTAATACCAAGGAACAAGACAGGTGGCCTTACACTACACACCACATTAGGTTCGTAAAAGTGTTACTAGCCTGAGCACATGATGAGCAGAAAAATACACATTAAGGGTTTGATTATACCCAATAACAGCAGAGCATTTGTTATTTGTCACAGCAATTCTGGCTCCTGTGTTAAATATCATGTGCCCTGAGGGAACGCTAAAACTGCTTCTGTCTTACATTTCTTACAGACAAAAGAATAAGAGGATGCTGAGACACTATACAAAGCTGTGAAACAAGAAGCAATAGCCAAGACACAGAAAAAAAAGTCTGCTGAAATTTTTGAAAGGCAGTTCATTGTAGAGAACTACATAGAGGACTATATAGGTTATATAGAAGACTACAAGCTTTATGATATTACCAGATGTGTTTGTTTCTCCCCTACTTTTTAGAAGCAAGTCTTTTTAAGTAGGATTTTTTGACATCTATTTCAAAGCATTGGTCTGCACACTGCATCAAGCCTTCATCGTTTGTTTTGGATAATGAAAAAGTTGTGTTGGTTTTTAGATCCCTCAGAAGCCTTTAACAGGGAGCAGTCCTGTGTCAGAACTTTGAATTAAATGCAAAGAACTTGTCTTGCTTCCTAAACATCTGATAAAGCCAAGCAGGTTGTTGAAGCATAGCTTAACATTATTGCTAATGCTACGGCTTATAGAGGCAGAATTCCAAATTAAATCACTTCAGAAGCTTCCCTATGTTGTCAACCGATCCTTGGAAATCAAAAATCACCATCCTCTAATATTAAGTCATGCTGGTGGTAGCTGACAACTCCTGGGGCTCAATGTCCTCTTCCAGGGAGTTCATTACAAGCAGTAAGGATAGCTCACTGTTGTTTGGGTCTGGTGCTTTAATCTTGAAAGGCAGCTAAGCTGGGTTGCTGTTGTCCATAATTCCCCTTCCTCAAATGTATTGCTGTGGAGGTGTTTGCTCTACGGCATCCTGAAAAATCATAGGGGAAACCCTAACCCCTTCCATATAAAAAGGAATTAAAGTTTAAACCTCTCTCTGCTACTCCTGCCTCCTGCTGTGCTAGATACGTCACCTAATTTCATGCTCTGAGGGCTTCCAATTGATGCTTCTGTGTGCCAAACCCAGATTTATTTTTGGAGATCGGCAGACAGAAATCTCTTGAATTCCAGATGAGTATTGGGAAGCAATGAATATCCAAACAAATTAGAGACTGGGGGATCCCTCCCTAATCCTAGACAGAATCAAAGATGAGCTGCCAGTCATCACTTTAATGAGTATGTCTGGCATGGGATGACACTAAGAAATGCAGCAAGTCTTATTTAATTCTGACATTAATATAACCCTTCAGGGTACAAATGATACCTGCCAGAATGTCCTGAAAATTGTTTCCAGAGCAGAATTTCTAATAACTGCTTAAAGAATGGAGATGTATATGTGCACAATTTTTATTCAGTGAAAACATGCCACTGTGTGTTAAGATACAAAGCAGTAAGAAACAGAGTGATGCTCTCTCCTTCTTTTTTAGGGGTCTGCACTTTTTTCCCACTGAATGCAGCAATATTGAGTTCAAACCTACAAATAGATATTTCCCCATGGAGAAAAGACTAAAAAATTCTTCAGTGTTATGTCAGATTATGCTCTAAGAATCATGAATTATCATGGCAGCAATATTACAGTGCATTAGGAGGAAAAATCATAGGGTTGTCAACGCATGTTTTCCTTTTACTGTACACCCTCGGCTTTTGGGATGGGATTTAAATTGAGACATGATGGAGAAAAAACTTAGTTCCCAAAGCTGATCTAAGATTTCAAAGTATTTTTTCAAACTATGATTTAAAGCCTTCATGACAGCGTAATTTTTGACTGAATCTCCTGGTTGTGTGTTCATCTGTTTTTTAATGCTTAACAATCTTTTCTTGTACATATGTGCTGTAAATTTCTAAATCTATATGACTGCTCATTTTTTTCCTATTTTTCACTCTCTTGGTGTGACTTTCATGGATGGAATCATTCTTGTATTACAGTTAATAATCTTACCATTGACTTCATAAAATCAAAGACTTGCTTTTGCTTCTATTCTCAAAGTCTATGGGTAGAAGTATTGAGTAAGGGGAGGGAAGAGAACTGAGCAGATGGGAACCTTAAACTCAGCTACACCGTGAAGATAAGCAAGTCATTTAGTCCCAGATTTTCAAATGGATCCCCTAATTCTCAGTGCTTGACCACCTTGCTTTAGAAAAACTCATCTTACTTCACCTGAGCAGCAAATAGTCATATTTTTGAACATCAAGGTTTACCTATTTAAAGCTGGACACACAGAAAGCCATTAATAATTAGGATGCATCCAACCTTCAGTATCTGTTCTTTAGCCTTTACAAAATAAGAATATTTCCTTAACTAAATGACAGAAAGGAATGGAAATACGAGACACCACACAGGAATTCAGCATGCATAGCACAGACTATAGAAAGACAAAGAAATTCCAGAGTCAGTATTAAATTTGTATTTTCAGAATAGACTGGGGCCCTGAGTCATCCAATCTCACACAAATGCACAGAGGTGTGGCAGAGAACCCAGCCAAGACAGAGGGAGTGTCCGCACTCCTTTGTGTAACTGAGCCAAAGGCTCCTCAGTTTTGTAAAGAGGAAGGTGGCATAGAGAGGGTCATTCTTTGCAGGGCAGTCCAGTGGATAGAGGGCCTCCTGGATCACACATGGGAAAAAGAAAAGAATGTGAAAATGGATTTGCTCTCTTTTAGCTCAAACCAAAAGGAAAAGTTGTCCATTGATCTATTTTATTTTATCTTACTTTTTCTAAGCATATATACGAACAATCTTTGCTACTGTTTTGAAGGGTATGCCCATGCTGCTGGCAGTTACTGAGAAGGAAAGCAAACGATCTGCTACTATGTCTAGACTGGTGCATTATATTTAGCGTCATATAAGGCATTTCTTGTCACACTGGTCTGGAGTGCAAAACCACCCAATTATTTAATTTCAAATGGAAGAATCCACCAGCCCTTGCACCAGCACCTACTGGTTTTGGCTCTCTGCATGCCAGTATTATGGAGTGTCAGCAAGACATCCACAGCAGTCTCCAGCTTAGTTAGTGCAACTGCGTCCAGTTCTGTTCAATATCTTTATCAATGATCTGCATGAAGGGATTGTACACCCAGACTTAGCTGGGTGAAAATGTTGATCTGCTTGAGGGCGGGGAGGCTCTAGAGAGGGATCTGAACAGGTTGGATAGATGGGCTGAGAGTAATGGGAACAAGTTCAACAAGACCAAGTCCCAGGTCCTGCACTTAGGACACAAAATGCCTATGCAGCACTATAGGCTTGGAGAAGAGTGGCTGGAAAGCTGCCTGGAGGAGAAGGACCTGGGGGTGTTGGTTGACAGCGACTGAATATGAGCCAGTAGTGTGCCCAGGTGGCCAAGAAAGCCAATGGCATCTTGGCTTCTATCAGATACGGCGTGGCCAGCAGGTCCAGGGAAGTGATTCTGCCACTGTACTTGGTGCAGCTGCAGCTCGATTACTATGTTCAGTTTTGGGCCCTTCACTGTAAGATGGACATTGAGGCTCTGGAGTGAGTCTAGAGAAGAGCAACGAAGCTGGTGAGGGGTGTGGAGAACAAGTCTTAGGAAAAACGACTGAAAGTGCTGGAGTTGTTTAGCCTGGAGGAGGCTGAGGGGAGACCTCAATGTTCTCTGTAGCTACCTGAAAGGAGGTTGTAGGGAAGTGGGTGTTGTTTCTGCGACAGTGAGTAACAGGACAAGGAGTAATGGCCTTAAGATGCGCCAGGGGAGATTTAGGTTGAATATTAGGAGGAATTTCTTGACCCCAAGGGTTCTCGGGCACTGGCACGGCCGCCCAGGGAGGTGGTTGACTCCTCATGCCTGGAGGGGTTTAAAAGACAGGTAGACCAGAGAGCTGGTTTAGTGGTGACCAGGCACGTTTGGACTCCACGATCTCAAAGTTCTTTTCCCCTTTCCGAGCCCACTCCAACCTCCCTGTACCAGCCTGGCGCCGCACTGCCGACTCACTGCGCCGCACGCCCGACGTCTCCTTCCGCGCAGGGCGCGGGGCCGCGGGCGGCGCGGAGGGATCCGTCGGGCGGGAGCGATGGCGGCGGAGCTGTGGGGGGTGCTGCAGCCCCCGCGGCGGGCGGCAGGCTCGGAGGAGGACACCGAGGAGGACCCCGAGGAGGAGCCGCACCTGGCCGAGGCCGCGCTCCTGGAGACTTCCGAGACGGAGATGGCGGCCACGCTGCCCCCGCGCCGGGCCGGTGAGGGTCGGTGGGAGCGGGGCGAGCAGGCCCCGGTGCCCCTCCCTTGCCCCCTTGTTCCCTCTGCTTCCCCTCTGCTTCCTCTGTGCCCTCCCTGACCCTGGTGCTTCCCTTGTCCCTACTGCCCTTCCGCGCCTTCCTCTGCCTCCGATGCTACCTTCGTGCCCGCCCCTGACCTCTCCTGCTGCCCTCTCCTGCTGCCCTCTCCTGCTCCTGATGCTCCTGATGCCCTCTCCTGCTCCTCGTGCTCCTGATGCCCTCTCCTGCTTCTGATGGCCTCCCCTTCCTGCTCCTGATGGCCTCCGCCTCCTGCTGGCCTCCCTTCCCTGCTCCTGATGCCCTCTCCTGCTCCTGATGCTCCTGTGCCCTCTCCTGCTCCTGATGCCCTCTCCTGCTCCTGATGCTCCTGTGCCCTCTCCTGCTCCTGATGCCCTCTCCTGCTCCTGATGCTCCTGATGCCCTCTCCTGCTCCTGATGCTCCTGTGCCCTCTCCTGCTCCTGATGCCCTCTCTCCCCTGCTCCTGATGCCCTCTCCTGCTCCTGATGCCCTCTCTCCCTTGCTCCTGATGGCCTCCCTTGCCATCTCCTCATGCTCTCCCCTGCTCCTGATGCCCTCTCTCCCCTGCTCCTGATGCCCTCTCTCCCCTGCTCCTGATGGCCTTTCCCTCCTGCTCCTGATGGCCTTCCCCTCCTGCTCCTGATGGCCTTCCCCTCCTGCTCCTGATGGCCTCCCTTCCCTGCTCCTGATGGCCTTCCTTGCTCCTGATGCCCGTCCCTGCTCCTGATGCTCCCGATGCCCACCCACTCCTGCTCCTGATGCCCTCCCTGCCCTGCTCCTGACACCCTCCCTTGGTGCCCCTCCCCTGCCCTCCCCCTGCCCTTGGTGCCCCTCCCCTGCCCTCCCCCTGCCCTTGGTGCCCCTCCCCTGCCCTCCCCCTGCCCTTGGTGCCCCTCCCCTGCCCTTGGTGCCCCCAATGCCCTCCTCTGCCCCCGTGGGGCAGCGTTACAAAGGGGTGAGCTGCACCCGTGAAGATAAGGGCTGTCCTAGTTTGGCCCTGCCCCCAGCTTCCTCATTGGGACCAGTTGTCTGCGCATGCAGAGTGCTTGAAGATTACATGAAATCAAAACTGGCTCCTCCCCTGGTTGCTGAATTCATAGCAAGTACAGGGAAAATGGTCTGACGTAGATTGAAAGTTCTGCAGAACTGGTAGAAAAGTAGTGGGATTTGTGCATTTCTTTGGCCACAGTAAGGAAGCATGAAGTTTTTTCATCCTAATTAACTTCTAGTGTAAAGTAGAAGACACATGGTTTTTTTTTTATGATACATATGACATTAATAATTCCCTACTTTCTATTTAGTACCTAGAAAAGCAGGTGACATTGGACCAACTTCCGCGTAGCAAGGCCATTGTATCCATAAAGTGTTTTAATAATGGCTACATTGAGCTAAGTAACAAGGGAAAAATAAATGGCCAAATTGTTATGAACCTGAGAACCAAGAGGTCCTGTGAAATCTAGGTGCTATGTTTGGTCATCCCCAGTCATGGATTGAGGAATAGTGTATTAATTTTTGTGAGGGAAAGATGATGGAAAGAGGAGGCAAAGCAGGTCATAGGAAGTGTTAAAGAGTTTATTATATTAATTGCTTATGGTGGTTTTATTTACAAGAGGTATTTTGTACAAAAATGTATCTAAAGAGCATGTGAGCACCATGATGCAAGGCTTTATGACAGAAAGGTTTAAAATTGAATTGCAAACTTGAGTTGGCATAAATGATGTAATATTAAATCAATGCCAATATGTTTAATTGACTTAATATTCATACACAAGTTTAATTTTGTAGCTCTGATACTTAGAGAAGCAGTTTTAGTGCTTCTTTTCTGAGGTTGGTTTTGGTTTTGCTTTAAGGTAGTACTGGAAAGACTGACACTGGGAAGTTGATGAAAAGACATGCTTTACTTTCATTACTGTAATTTACACAAAAGACAAAAATAAGCTTTGTACAAACAAAACTCATCTAATCAAACCAAACTTTTACTCTTTGTAGCTATCAATTAACAAATATTTTATTTTTGTTTTTAATGATTCAGTTGTTATACAAGAAGAGAACTCCAAAAAGGAGTATGAAGTAGTTGGACGTTTCCCATTAGTTGGCCCTTGGTGGAGAGTTAATGTTAAAGTTAGAAAAATGGGGTCGAAGTACTTCGTGCAAGGATATCCATCTTATTTTCTGCGGACTGATATAGAAGAAAACAACCGACAAGTCTTTTCACTCTTTCTGAAGGAATGTGCTGTTCCTGATGATTTTAAGGAAAAGTTTTTTGCTTGGCTTCCTACGGATTCTATGCTGAGTTTTGGAAGTCTTGAAGAAAAACTAAAACAGTTCCAAGTTTCGCACTTACAGACAGGGAAGAAAAAAAGAGACACCAAAGATTATGACATCTTCTACTATGTTTCAAAATCAGGTAGGTATATTCTGTGCCATTTTGATTGTTTTAAAAGCTAATAAGTTCTCTGTTGCGTACTGAGTTCAAGCTAAGATGTCTTCTTATGAAGTTTATATTCAAATGTGTTTTGGATATGTAAAGGTTATTTTTTTAAAATTTGAGGAAAGTGGGACAGATGAACAATTGAAAGTAGAAACACATAAGGACTTGCTCAAGTTCCTTGGACTTACTGAGTAGAAATATCTGTGCTAGGGATGCAAAGACACTGATGTTGGCTTCCTATAGTTTATTCAGTTATAACAAGTCTTATTAAAAAAATATGGTTAGCACTGCTGAAACATGATGGTATAGCTTTTTAGGACACATATGCATTTAGAAACAGTATAGCTGCCTCTTTGTAGTGCAAAGGAACAGCTAATGAGCTCAGTGTAGTCCAAATCGGCTGCATTAAATATGCTATCTTAGTGGTTTTGAATCTTGCCCATTAGGCGGTAGGTATGGCAGAAGTACAGAAAGTCAGGATGTTGGGAGGAGATGTGCCTTCAGCACTAGCTCAGTTGTTTTGCCCCAGTGATCTGTCATACCGTGTTCCTGATGTGAACACAGGCAGTCCTGGTTTGGTGCTTTACAGAGCCACTTAGGTGTCAGTGCCATTCATTGGACTCAGTACACTGAATCGGAGGAGTTTTTTTAAATTCAGCCACAGCTGTGCATGAATCTGTCCAAACAGGCTGGGTCTTCCTACTCTTAGGTGCAAACAAGTGAAGTCTGCCAGTACCTGGTTTGCTGGGCAGTGTCAGGTCAAAAGATGGGGGTGATTGTTTCAGAGGTCAAATCCTGTCTAGCACAAGAGTTCAGAGCGTCTACTAGACTTAAGCTGACTTGACTCCAAATCACCTGTGTAAGGAGAAGAAAATTTTCACAGTTCTACTAACTTTCAGGCTTTTTGTTCTGTTTTTATAATGGTAGAAAAGTTCTTAACCCTTGTTTATAGACTCTTAATCTTTTTATGACCACATAAGGATGGGAATCAAAGTGGTGTAAACTCAGATGTGGTGTGCTGCATGAGTTTTAATGGGATCGCTTTGGATTGAGGCTTGTCCCAAATGTTTGAAGAATGCAGAGTGTGCCTAGGTATCATGTTCACTGTTCTTTGTAGCTGGCAGATTTTTCCTAGTATCTCACTTAAATTACTTTGCTACAAATGAAACTTCATTCTATAACTGGGCAGCAGAAACAACTCACTCCCCTGGGTGTCATGTAACTACTATTGTCCTTTTTTAAATGTTTATCAGTAATTGTTATGGGTTTGAGTGGTTTGTTCAAGCCTTCATGATAATTTTGTGTAGAAATAGTGTGTTGATTTTCTGGATGTAAATGAAGCACTTGTTTTAAAGGGTGAAGGTTTTAATTTTTTGCTTTTTGTAGGTGAAACAGTGATCAGGAAAAGTACTTAACTGAATTAAAATTGGTGTTTTAGATTTGTAATTATGATGTTTCCTTAACACTTAATTTAAAGTTGCAGGATTTTTTTTCTTGCCAAGGTATAAAGCTTCTGAAAGTCTCACTTTCTTCTGCAATTTGTGGGGTTTTTTTATAGTGAGGTATAGAGCAAATTGGTTTCATCCCCTTTTTGCAGATCCCAAGACTGATGTAAACAGGGAAAATGACAACTTAAGTCTGGGGTCATAGAGAAATCCAGTGGAGAGCACTGTTTTCCTAAGACCCTCTACTAATCTGATACAGCAAATTTAGAAGCCTCTCTTCTTATTTTGTAGTTTAAATGTACTTCTGTACATCTGTATGAAAATTATCTTCAGATAAGAGGCAGGTGTGCTGAGATCTTAGCTGACTTTCTACAAAATGCTGTTGAGTATGCAATTTAAACTAAGTGTATAATACATATTTTCCAAGTGAGTACATTTAGTTGCAGTTTTAATGTCATCATTTACCTTTTTTTTTCCCAAGGCAGTTAAGGGAAAACAGTCTTTAAAATAATTTCAAAAGGATTACATAGAACAAGAAACTGAAAGAAATCTGGCATGTTTTGGATGTAGGAGAAGCAGAAGGATAAAAGCCAGAGTCAGTTTAAATTGCCTTTACAGATATCTTTGTATATTGCATCAATCTTTTTTGGTTTACGATGCGTACAGTTGCAGGAAAGGCAGTATTGGTAGCTCTGACTTTTCCAATGATACTGGAGTTCTTGCCGATTCTTCTGCCACGCCATTTTTGCTGTCTGTTGGATATGGTGCATTGGCAAGGAAAGTCTGAAGAAAAGAATGGTAACGATGGTGAGGAAGTATATTTTCAAGACAAGATGCTAATAAAATTGGATGACATATTAAAGAATGAGCCATGGAAACTTGGATTCAGCAGGGTAAGTGTTAAACAGGGAAAAGAATCTGATGTTCATGACATTTGAGCTTCATTAGAGTACAGTGCCACTTCAGTTACATTCAGTTTATTAACTGGGCATTTATAGGAGGTAGACTTAGTTGATTGATTCACCTTCCCTGGAGGTGTTTAAGGCATGGGTGGATGAGGTCTTGAGGGACTTGGTTTAGTGTTAGATAGGAATGGTTGGACTAGAAGATCCGATGGGTCCCTTCCAACCTGGTTGTTCTGTGATTCTGTGATTGGGATGTTGATCATGGGTGGGACACAGTTTTAGCAAAGCTGGTATATTTTTCCTGCTGGTCTAAAATAAATTCATCTTCGAAGATTTAAAAAGTGGTTTTGTTGCAACCATTTCTTTAGCCTTTTTTTCGAGGAACAGAAAATTAAATACTTGCAGTAACTGGACCAAAAGTGAGAAAATTTATTGAAACCCCTTGGTTGTCCTGTTCAGTTTTATACCAGCATACAAGCTTTTCTGTTCTTAATACATAGAATGGTATCTGTGTTTGCATAGTGAGGTCAAGAGGTCATCTGGTCTAGTGGTTCTCCTTTTTTTATAATGGCATTTGTGGTGGCTGCTTACCTTCTTATTTTCCTCTGCTACACTTGCTGTGCAACTTTCCGGCTGCACCTCACCCTAGCACCTCTGTAGCTCAGAGTTGTAGCTTTATAGAACCTTCTGCAGTAGGCCCATCAGTGCTGCTACTGATGAGTGCTCTGACTTGTGTTTAAGTTCTCCAGTTTCAGAGATTCAGCAGTCTAGCCATTATATTTCAGTGTTTCACATTCTTTCTTCTGAAAAAAGCTTTTCGTGATGTCCAATTTGACTGTCTTTTGATGTGATACAGATCTGTTGCTCTTTATTTTTTTCTTGTACCAAGGACCTGCATTCTCACTGTGGTTTTTTATCACTGGAAAACTATGCTTAACTTTTTCTCTTAAGGCTCAGCAAGTCCAATTAATTTTTCTTTCCCTCAGTCGTTTGTATTTTTTGCGTATCTCAGTCTTTCACTGTTTTGCACTAGTCTTTATAAAGCCTTGTATTTCTTGACATTGCAGATTCAGAATTGGGTACAGTATTTTGGCTAATGCCTTTCCTATGCTCTGTTGCTACAGATTTTTGTGCCTTTACTTTAAATTGTGCTAATTAGGTGTGCACAAATTCTCCCTAATGCTCAGTTTCTGTGCCAGGTTTTTGATTTTTAAAGTTTGTTTTATACAGAAGGATGACTGAGAAGAGTTATCGCTCCATCTTACTTTTAAATATCTTGCTTTCATGTAGCTTGAAAATCATAACTTTGTACATTATGAAAAATGCATAAATTTTTGTAGAATTCCACCCTCTGAATTGTGATTTGTATTTACTAGGAGGAATGTTATTCCGCAAGAGGCTTACATCTTCTGAAATATAAATGTTTGCTTTTATTCTTTCCGGGGAGAAGATGACCTACAGGGAACTGAACCTTTCTTATTGTGAGGCAACGTGGGCTGCCTTTTGTCAGTGTGAACATCTCCTCTGGAAGATTCCTGACTTGCAGAAGAATGCATTAATTCTGTATGATCAGCTCAAGAAACGGTGTAGAGAAATGGGACACACTTACGAAGATCAAGATGAATTAGCACGTTTTGTATCTAAAGATATGTCCGTTGAACACGTTTGGCAATCTCTTGAATATTTGAAAGATGAACATGTAGTGATTAAAGAGAAGAAATTAGTGTTTCTGCCGTATCTCTACAAATCTGAAAAAGACATTGCAAAGTATGTAGGCAGCCTTCTAACAAACCACTCGTGGCATCTGGATGTTGATGTAAGAAAGATACTTAGCAGTGAGACATCAAGAGAAATGGTAGATAACAAAGTGAATGTTACCCAGGCTCATGAAGTGGAACGTCTGGACAATCATAAATGTGAAAATCAATTTCCTGAAAAGGAAGTGGAGTCTGCATCTGGTACCCAAAGTAAAGCAGAGGTAGACTTAGATCAGGTGATGGCTATGGAAAAGATTTGTTCTAATGCTGTCACAATCATAAGTGGAAAAGGAGGCTGTGGAAAGAGTACAATAGTTAGCTGCCTTTTTCGTCACTTAAAGCAGATGGAAAAAGAAGTGGAAGCTGCTTCTAAGGACTTTGAAGAAGACCTGGATGCATCTGAGGAGTGGAATACCTTTGATGATCATTTGGAGTCAGACAATATGTACACACAAAAAATTTTGAATGTACTATTTACTGCACCGACAGGGAGGGCTGCAAGCCTTTTGCGTGAAAAAACTAAGCTCCCTGCATATACGCTGCATCAGGTAAGAAATTGTTATGTTTTTCTTGTAATTGTGTTCTCAAAGATGTTTCAGCCTGTCAATTCTTGTTTTGAAATAAAGCTTATTGAACTTTTTTCATGAACTGTGTAGCTATTAATGGTAATGCTTAAGTACAGCTCGTCAGCATTTGAAAGTCATTTTTTGGAATTATAAATTGTTCATTTGAAATACATTATTTGCTATAACTTTGGTATTTTTTCCTACTTATATACATCTCAACTTGGTGCCATTCTAAAGCATCTGGTCTTTTTAGCTTCTCAGGGTTTTTTTTTTTTAATTAACATAGAAATACTTTCTACATGACAGAGCTATTTTCTATTGTGCTGTTGCCTACTGCACATACATGAAGAGATGACAGAATCAGTAGGTTAGAAAAGACCCACAGGATCATCAAGTCCAGCCATTCCTAATCAATCACTAACCCATGACCCTCAGTACCTCATCCACCCATCCTTTAAACACCTCCAGGGAAAGTGACACAACCACCTCCCTGGGCAGCCTCTGCCAGTGCCCAATGACCTTTTTCTGTGAAAATTTTTTTCCTAATCTCAAGCCTGAACCTCCTCTGGCAGAGCTTGAGGCCATTACCTCTTGTCTTGTGCCCTGTCACTTGGGAGAAGAGGCCAGTTCCCTCCTCTCTACAACCTCCTTTCAGGTAGTTGTAGAGTGCGATGAGGTCTCCTCTCAACCTCCCCTTCTCCAGGTTAAACAACCCCAGCTCTCTCAGCTTTTCCTCTTAAGGCCTGTTCTCCAGCCCCTTCACCAGCTCCAGAGCCTCAACATCCTTCTTGTGGTGAGGGACCCAGAACTGAACACAGTATTTGAAGTGCAAAATCAATCAAGATTGGTAGCCTGGGATTGAATAATGAGATGGATTTCATTCACACTGTTTTCTTAATTACTCTTAAATATTGTGCCATATTTTTTTAGAACAAAGTAAAAAGCAGACTCTTTGTCAGTAAACTTAGGTCAAATATACTGTTGTCCTAGGTAGTGGAAGGTGCCAAGGAGAACTTGGAGGTATGGAATAACTTCTATAAATCGAAGAATTATTATAAGAACATAAAAGTAATGTGGCCTTATTTTATCTTTGGGATTAAGGTAGTTGTGGATTTATTAATGTCAGCAAGTTGTAGCAGCAGGTGTTCTATTACTGAACAACCTAATGGCTGACCTTATATCCTTTAGGGTTCCTGCACTAAAAACAGGATGCATTTCTGGGCCTGTATGTAAGAAAGTGTTGATAATCTCAACTAGAATATATTCGCCAAGGAGGAAAATAAGACTGAATGGTTGAGTCTTCTGAATCTTTACAGGTTTGAGTTCAGAATTTCAGATAGTAGCTCTAAATACATTAGAATATACCACACTCTGGCTATCTTTATAAGGCAGTTGTTTACAATTGATTAGTGTCAGAGCTTGATATATGTATTTTTGTTTCTAGGTCATCTATAGTTTTAGATCGTGGAGGCAGAGTGAACAAGTACAGCCGTGGAAGTTTTCTACTGTGACAGTTCTGATTGTGGATGAAGGAAGTTTGGTGTCTGTTCATATTCTTAGTTTAGTTTTAAAACTATTGTGTGAGCATGCTCAGCTTGCCAAACTTATTATTTTAGGTAAGTGAAACAGTAAACGTAACACTATACAATACAGTGTAAGTATCAGAGCTGCCACTGATCTCTCCGAGTCTCTTGAAAACCCCAGAATGTTACATTGTTCTGTAGCTGGATATTCCTGCTAATGTCAGATGAGACAGTTTCCCATCTCAGCTGTCTATTTCAAAGTATCAGTATCTCTGTTCTGTATTTGGCTGTGTTTTGTCTGATTCTAAAAGTATTATAACTTCCATGTGGTAGCTTATTACACCTTGCAGCTGAAAAACTTATTCTGATTTCCTTAAATTTAAAGAAGCTAGTGCTAGCATATTAAACATGTTAGAGGCGAGGTTTCCTGTCACTCTTAATGCTACGATCATCTCGGTTTAATTCAGAGGGGAAAACAAAGAAGTGTAAAATAAAAATGTTCTGCTTTCTCAGAGGTTTGCTTTTTGGCATGCCACGTATATGGCATTTGTTTTTAAATATGTAGCTTTCAAAATGTGCTTGAATAAAATCTGATCTCTGTCAGTGTTCATCATGCAGAGTGATTTGCACCTGCTAGTAAAACTTAACTGAGTGAGGAATATGAAAAATTTAAACTACACTACAACCTGATTCCCCAAACAGTTTCTTGTATTCTTTAAATTTTTTGTCTTGAGGAAGCTTTTAACTATGTAGAGGATTGAGAATTTATTAATTCTAGGGGTTTTTTTAAGACTGTTTAACAGATGATTGCCTCTCACAAATACTGATTTGCATTCTGTTTAGGTGATACTAGACAGCTACCAAGCATAGACCCAGGAAACATGTTAGCTGATGTCTTTGAGGGTCTAAAATCAAGAGGCTTTTCTGTGGAACTGCGAACTAATCACCGAGCTGAATCACAACTAATTGTAGATAATGCATCAAGGTAGGATTTCCTTATGTATGCAAGAAGCATTCCTGTAGTAGGCCCAGTCCTTAACCTGCAAAAAGGTAGTACATTCAGATTTCGACTCGATAGTACTGCTTCTATTACAGTTTCATATTCAAAATCAGTCACACTGGTTTTAAAAACAACCACTCTAAACAACAGAACAAGGCCTCACAGTAGTACATGTATTTTCCAGGAGTACATGTATTGGACAAAAAGTGTATGTGCTGGCATACTCTTGAATTTTATGGGAGATATTTCACTGTTAAAAACTCTGTTGTTTTCAAGTAATTGCACGTGCACAAATCACTTTATGCTTTCTGAAATTACTTAAAATGGCTTTTCTAAAAAGGGAGTTTTAAAGATGTTGCTGATAAGTATGACTGAATTACATTTCGAGTTTAGATGTCAGGGATCATATTTTGGGGTCTGAGTGCCCAGGAACTTTTGATGTTGATTGGAATTTGAGAGTATTCTGAACATTTGTAAGATATCCAGAACTACCAAGTGTTTTACAAATACTCACCTTTTTCTTTTCCCTCCACTGCTCTGGTAAAGAATCTCTCACCGGAAGCTTCCTGAATTTGATGAGGTGCTGAAAGTTCCTGGTTGGAATGAGGAAATGAGGATGCCAAGCCCGGAGAAGAAATTCATTCTTATTGCTTTGCCTGCTGACAGGGATTGTGCTGGTATGTGTGAACAGTCACTTTGTAATCTTGACTTTCCCTGTGGTAAAGCATTCACCGTTTGGCTGGAACAAGCATTTTGGGAAGATTTTAGTCTGGATTTGTTTGTAGAATAAATTTAAATACGAGATTGGTAGTTTACCTTTTGCCCTCTGTAACAGCACACAGCAAGACCCCTGAGAGCAAAGGATATGTTGTAGAGCTCCAACTCATCAGTTAGGTTTTGCAATGGGGGTGATATAGCTTCCAGCAGTGTAATCAAATGTGATCATCTTTTTATGTTGTAGCTGGAGCTGTCAAACCTTAAAAGATTAAATTTTTCAGAAGTGAATCGCTGAGTAAACGGCAACTGTAGCAGGATGGATTGTTGAGTCAGGACTGTGCCCCCAATAGTACAATCAAGTTAGAAAAACAAAAGCCTTGGGGACACTAGAATTTCTTTCAAAATGTTTTAGGGTCAGTGTTAAGGACGTTGTTTTTGATTTTTTTTTTTACTGCATAAGTAGATTGAGTGGCCTCTACATGCATCAAAAAGCTTCAAGGGCAAAGTGATAGAAAAATACTGTGAATATTATCACCTTATTGTACTATAGTAACGCACTCAGCAAACAGAATACTAAAAACAGGTTTCTTCTGTGAAATCTAAATGTATAAGTCTGTGGCTTAAAAATGCTCTCTTTATTGTGCTGTATCAAAACTTTATTTTGCGTGAATTATGCTCTATGCAGCCATTTAACACACAGAAATAAGAATTCCTCTCCTTCCATATCACAGTTGTCTCTCAGATTTTAGTAGTGGGATAACTGCCAAGATCCTTTTTGCAGGGAGCATATATATGGGGGGTTTTTTTGCCGGGTAGGGACAGCGTGGTTTTTTGTGGGGTTGGTGGTTTAAACAAGTTGAAATGTGTTTGAAGCAAGAAATAAGCAAAGGCAATTTCAGATGAAATTATGATTTTCTTTCTTAAATTGTATGTTTTGTGTATTTTTATGCCTTACCTTTTATGTCTTCTAAAACAGATTTGCAAACTGCCATAAAGACTTTGCTTAAAAAAGGACCAGGATTGCAGGATGCCAAACAGTCGCAGTTCATTGCTTTCAGAAGGTAACAGAGCATGCAAGCAGATATTGAAAAAAACCTGTGCTAGCAGCCACAATCTTAAAATAGCTGAACATGTTGAGTTGGAGAGTTGTGGCAATATAAAACTACTACAGAAAACTGCAGGCCGGGTGTCTCTTCCTATACCTTCTGGTTGCCCTCAGTTTCTCCACAAGAGCTCCTTCATTTTTTTATGGGCTTAATGTTATTTTGCACCATGACTTGTACCTTTGTGTTCGTGTTCGTCTCTACTCTTTGTGGTAAAGAAACAAAGGATGGATATAAATGGTCAGGTTTTGTAGTAGGTTCTCTGAGAACCTGTGCTCTGGTGTTTGCTGACAGTGCAGTGGTCATCAGAAACCAAAGGGGAGGGCTTGACTGCAGAAGGAATCTGCAAAATACAAAGAAATGTCCGTATTCAAACGTACTCCATTGTGAGATGGGAATTCCAGGGCACATGATGCACCTTACTGTCTATGCGTGCTTCTGTCACAGGTAGACACTGACATCTATCTAGATGATAGAAGATACTCGCGTTCTGATCATGGGATGAGGGCTAGATTTAGTCATATAATCTGATGGGCATTAGTGCTCCTGCTGGGCAGTGGCAAATGCCTGCAATCTGGATACCTAGAAGCAAAATACTTTTAATTTAAGAAGGGGTAGGGTGTAGGGCTCTAACAGGCTTTGAAGAGAGATTGGAAACTTTAATAATCACTGACAATGTGAACCATCGCAGCAGCATGAATAGTGTGGATGGCCTCCTGGAAGTGCTGAAGGGATAAATGTAATGGCCAGTAGTACCAATAGTCCATGAATTTTTGCACAGAAGAGAGTTTTTTAGTTTTGAGAAAGTGGAAGACTTTTCCCAAGTACTTTGTAATCAGTTTTATTTCCCAAATTTGCATTCAAGTACAATACTGTTCTTAATGATTTCCATTTAGGAGTCGCCTTTATTATATGTATAGATTCTTCATCTGCATTTCAAAGTTAAAATTCCTGGCCTTCAAAAAGCAAATACATCTTCTGACTATTTGTAATACATCTATAGCCAGAAAATAATGTGTCCAGTTTTAAATTTTTCTTATATCTTAAAATTGGATCAAGCTAGTTTCTGTTTACATCACAAACATCCTTTCCTTACTTTCTGTGTTAGTTAGACAAACGTGTTCCTTGACTGCTCTGTCTTCTAAACTCTGAATCAGCAATTGGTGATTGTTGGTGGAAGAGCATCATAGCTAAACTGGACTTTTCCACTTATTTACAAATTAATGCTTATGTGACATTGCACGTAATTTATGTTTTGTACATTGTCATTTTGTTGATGTTTTTGTTTTGTATGATTTAGGCAAGACTGTGAACTAATAAATGAGGTTTGCTGCCAACACTATTCAAATCATGCAGTCAGGTAAGCCAGTGTTTTGCTATTTTTCCCGTGGACAACCTCACTCTGTTTTAAAAAGTGTTAAAGCCAGGGCAACAACCTAAACTAAGAATGTAGAACTTAAAATGTTTCATCTAGATCTTATTATTTATGTTAAAAATAATTTATATAATAATTTCTCTTTGGTGGGTTCTTTAATTTCAGGTGGACTGTGAACATGCATAGTTTAAAACATAAACTGTTTGCCATTCATTTAAATTGCTATTATGTGAATTCCAAAACTTTGACTTACTGCTGGATATTTAAAAGTGACATAAAAGCAACTCGGAAAAAATCCTCAATTAACTTTTACCTGCGTATGATTTCCAAATAGATTCTGAAATATTTTTGGAAGCAAGATTTTGGTGCTATTCCATGTTACTGGTTTTTACTAAGAGGTTTTACAAAAGTTTAAGAGACATCTTTTAAATGCAAGCTGTCTTAACTATTTTGAATGTTACTATTTTTTTTTAATCTGGCCCCAAGTATAGAGAAGGGAAAGCGAAGAAATGCTGAGATGGTAAATGCATACTTTGTAAATACATTTCTCCGTTTTCTTTCTCTGACCTAGAGACCATAAAAAACGACTGTTATTTCAAATTGATGACAAGATTACCTGCATGCGGAATACGTATCTCAGGGATCTCTTGCCAGACTCTGGTTTCAGAGAGGATCCTAGTTGCCATGAATGCAAAAGTGGAGAAACCCCCCTCACTACAAAGTCTGCTGAGGAGGGCAAGCGACTGTGCAATGGAGATATATTTTTCATAACAGGGGTAAGTCCTTGCTGCAAGAACTTGCAAAAAAAAAAAACCTCAGTGGTAACTGATTTGGTCCTTGTTGAATTCACAGTTTAAAATTTTAGTCCATAATACATAGTTGTTCTGGTAAACTGTCATGTGAAAGGCAGGAAAGAAGCAGACTTGCAGTGGCGTATAAAGAAAAAAATCTCTAGGGCATTTTATTTAAAATGTGTTTCAGTTGGTCTCCTTGTGTCCAATGTGAATAAACTCTGTAAATACTCCAAGGTATTGTAATTGAATGTTTTGGATGCACGTAGAAACATCATCTTAAATAAAGAATAAATCTAATATTACTGCTTGACTTCTCCTCTAGCAGAAAACTTAACTAAAAAATACAACAATAGAAAACTCTATGTTTTTCTACTGGGCTCAGTGAGTTGGATTTCCCCTGTACAGTAAAACTTTTCCCAGTGAAAGATGGCAATCCTTTTGGTTTGATGTCTTCTGAATCTATTTCACTCAGCTGACATTGTAATTTCAGGGAAAACTAGCATATGGGCACATGCAGGTGTATAGATATTGGTCAAATTGCTGATGAGTGTTCTTGTGCTTTTTCTTTAGGATGTAGAAATTAATAAGCAGCGCTTATTGACCATCAGCAGCACGGATGGCTCCACTTTCACTGTGAAATATAAGGCGCTGAGGAAGCTCTGTCACATAAAACATGCATGGGCCAGAACTATTCACACGTTTCAGGTAAAAAATGCTGTGAGCAGGTGAAATTTTCATATGGCTTTATCTCGCTAACACACTGTATTTTCATGTGAAAGAGTAAAAACTGTCTCGAAACTAAAATTCCTGGAATGCAAGATAGGAAGTAAATGCTATAGAAAGTGTCTCTGGTTGTTTCTAACTTCCTTGATTTTTCTAAGCTCTCCCTTTTTTTTTTGGAAAAAAAAAAAAAAAAAAGAAACCTGCTTACTGAAGTTCCTTATTTAATAAGACCTTCTTGAACACATTTCAGGGCTCTGAGGAAAAAACTGTTGTCTATGTGGTTGGCCATCCTGGCCGTCAGCACTGGCAGCATGTGTACACAGCCGTGACCAGAGGACGCTGCCGTGTCTACGTTATAGCTGAAGAGATGCACCTCAGGAAAGCCGTCACTAACAGGAATATGCCCAGAAAAACTCGCTTACAGAGATTTTTGAGAGAGGCAATTGCAACAAGCAACTGCCCCAAGCAAGCTTCCTCTCCCCTGACAAAGAGCTGTCAAAGTCAAGAGCTTGCAACTCAGTCCGTGTCTGTAACTCAAGGTGCTCCTGACCCATCTGAACCTCTGACTGACTTGGTTGAACAGGAGGAGTCAGCAGGTCTCCGTGCAGAAGAGCAGATAGGCAATTTGCAGCTAAGTCCGGGTAAAAGAAAGCAAGGTCTTGCAGAGAATTCTGAGGATGCTATAAAGACACACTCTGTAAGTATCTCGTTCCTGAGAAAGTTCAGAGTAAACTTGCTTTCTCTTTCACCACCACAAGCCACCAGAATAGTTATGATTGTTTTATTATTTATGTAATAATTTTCAAGATGACCAGTGAAGCAGTCAAGCTTGGCAGATGTTTTCCTAGACTGATATAGGACTAGTAGGGAAATTTAAATTATAATGTCAGTACATTTAAACATCTTGTTATTCATTGGAGTGATCCGTTGGCTATCTTAGCCTGTATTAGCTTATTCTTTGTGCACAGAAGACAGTTGTTAAGTGCTACCCATCACAAAAATGATTGGAGGGCTGGAGCACCTCTGCTATCAGGACAGGCTGAGAGGCTTGGGGTTGTTAAGCCTGGAGAAGAGAAGGCTACAGGGAGACTAAATAGTGAACTTCCAGTACCTAAAGGTGTACAAGAAAGCTGGGGAGGGAGTTTTTACAAGGGCCTGTAGTGATAGGATGAGGGGGAATGGCTTTAAGCTGGAGAGGGGCAGATTTAGACTAGATATTGGGAAGAAATTCATTCCCGTGAGGGCAGTGAGGCCCTGGCACAGGTTGCCCAGGGAAGCTGTGGCTGCCCCATCCCCGAAGGTGTTCAAGGCCAGGCTGGATGGGGCCTTGGGCAGCCTGGTCTGGTGGAAGGTGTCCCTGCCCATGGCAGGGGAGTTGGAACAGGATGATCTTCAAGGTCCCTTCCAACCCAAACTATTCTATGATTTTATGAATTCCGTCACTGAAGTATAGATACTTTTTTTCTGTTAAACATAAATTTGACTACATTTTTTTTCTCATGTACTTTCTGAGCTCCGTTGTGGGGAACGCTGCTTCTGAAGATGTTTCTGTATTTTGGTTCTGGTTCAAACTCTAGTAACATTTTTCATTTTGTTTTGACAGACAACAGTACAAGATTCTCCACTTGGATGTTCCAGACTTAAGAATCTAACTTTGGGACAAACTCCTAGGAAGCTTTTCAAAAGCTAACAAACAACTAACTGTCCATATTATGAATATACCTGTTCATTCAGGCTTTCCGGAATGGAGAAGCTGGGTACGCAGATGAATTTCAAAGGCTTTCCTCTAGCAGCACATTCTGTGAAGAACATAAGTGAACCACTTTATATTTTTTGGAATCTTCTTTTAGTGGGAGATTCTGTGGTGGGTTAAGTCATCAAAAATAAATCCTCCTTTGCAGGTTCTAGAGGATCCAGAAGTTCCCTTACAAAACACATGGGACTTCCTTGGTTTAAAGACCAGCCATCCATTCCAAGACTGATCCATCTAACACAACAGCATTGATGAGAAGCTGTTACTGATGCATCAAAATTGCAGTTTGCTCTTCAGTCAAAAAGTAGTTTACAAAGGGGACTTTTTCTACAGTGGTAGAATTATGGGCACAAAGCTTAGTCTTGTCATAAATAGAACAAGAATGCTGCAATCGGGTAGTGACACTGGAAATTCTTCCCACTATGTACTTGCAAGAGATGTAAAACTGACCATTGCTGCACTACGTAATGGTTATGTGCCAATAATGTTCTCGGTAGGAAAAGCCAAATTCCAAGTCAGTGTTCAAATAACATTCCACTTTCACCTTTTTTTTGTGACTTACTGCATTGTAATTTTAGAGATTAATAAGCTGAATGATTGTTCAAACTTCAGACAAATTGTATTAAAATTTTGACAGCTTGCTTGCTTTTAACAATTTTTTTTTTCTTTTTACGCATGTCTGGAAAAAATACCGCAGCTAGAAGCATGGTATTGTTTGTTCAAACTGTCAAAAAGAATTATAAAAATCGGGTAGTATTTTTCTACTTTAATGTCTTTAAATCACTGTTTATTTCAAGTTATACAGTTTTTCCATACAAATATTTGCAACAGTTTGAATTTCAAAAAACAGAACATAGACGATAAATATCATGCTATTAAAGTATTAAATTTGTACAAAAATACTTTACAGTTTAATACTTATTTGTTACAAATAAAAATACATATTTAAGTGACTCATGAACTTTTTTTTTTTACATGATTCAGCATTGAATGTCATTCTGACCTTTTCTGGCAGTGCTGAAATAGAAATTGGAGATACTTGTGGGTGCAGGGCAGGTGAGCTTGTTCATGTATTGGAAACAGCAACAGGGATACAGTTAAACAATTTAAATTGACCAGAAACAACTCTGTAAGGTGATTGCTTAGATATGGAGACTCTACAAATGTACAAATCCAGTATCTTTATATTCACCAATAACAATAATTATTATACCAATAACCACTTGAATACCGGAATAAACCAAAGCAGCTGCTGGTGAACATATAAAGCAACTGGCAGTTTTTTATTGCTTGGGGGGGAGAGAGGAGAATTTGTGTGATGTGTTTGTAAAATATATTTACAATTTTAAATTCTAAAAATGTGTTGCAAGGGGTAATGTTTATTACCAAGAAGGCTGAAAACAAAGCATATTAAATGGGACTTTTGTCCCTTCAAGAAATTGTTTGACTTAAAAAGCTCATGTGTGACAGTACAAGTTTACATGTTTATGGATCATTAGAGAGCAATATTCCACTGACATTGTTTAAAAAAAAAAAAAGCCATTTTCTTTTAAAACCTTTCTAATTTGTCTGAACTCAGTTTTATTCTTGTCAGTAATCCTCCTTCAGAGGTTTTAGCCCACTAAAAAAGTCTCTGCTTAAAAATCCCCTCCGGTTGCAAGATATACCATTGAATATTTCATTGCATAGGGAATAACACATGTTCTAACGAAATTTACCAAAGTAGGGGAGTAACGTTCACTGTGTACTGCAGTTTCCTACAGGCATTTTGTTAAAACATCTACACCATGCTTTGAAGAATGCAGCCTTCCTGCCAGTAGAATAAAGGTCCCCAAAACTACAGCTCTAGCCATTTAACAAGAAAACGTGGCGCAGCAATAGCCTGTGTCCATCAGACAGTGACTTTCTGATAATGTTTTTAGAACTGGTGTAACCAGGACACCACTGTTCGTTAGCAGAGGTTGACTCTGTGCTTTCCCCTCAATCTGCAGCTGCTAACAAAGGGAGAGGAACATTTAAATAATGTTTAAACATCTCCCCAGCTTCTTATTTGGGGGGAAAAAGGCCCTTATATATTTTTTTTTTTACCATTGCTAATGGTAGGTTGTTCAGAATGGAATGACTTGACTTAACGAAGAATCAAACTTTTTCAAAAGTAACTGAGTTAATATATAACCCTCGAGACAGACGGACTGACTGACCTGTGCTTTTTAATGCTTTACAGCATGTGAGTCTCAATCTCAGAGAAATTTTAAAAGTATTTAGCACCATAATTGTGTTTCTTTTGTTACTGAATGTCCTACTAAAATGATCTTCTGCTATAAAGTATTTGTAGGATCCCGTGTCTCTGTATTAATGTTAGTGTGTCCGCTCTGTTGAAAAAAGGCGTTATTCTGATCGCTCCAATCCCCACCTGCTGAACCCTGTGGGTCCGAGCTTCCTTTCTGAGATGCCAGCGGGTTTCTGCTAATCACCAGTTCCAGCTTATTGCCAGATTCCGCAATGAGGGGCACAACTAGACAGCAGTCGAAGTCTCTGGTGCGAACATGGTTTACCTGAATGATGAGAAGATTGGGGTTTTGTTAACCAGTTTATGATAAAGAAAGAAGCTCACAAGAAAAAAAAAAGGTTTATCCTGAAGACTATGGAACCATATTTAAGTACTCAAGACAGAATTGCCCAGTACAAGACTCTTTAGTCACGGTTTCTGGTCCGAAGTTTTCCACTCACCCTTTAACAGAGTGCAGCTAAAATGGATACATAATTTACACTGGTGGCAGCTGTCACAACGCCCACTCCGTAAATGACATTTAACAGCACGTGGTTTTCTGCCTTTCATGGTGTTTGCAACAGATCACATCTAAATTTCAATTTATTTCAGGCCTTGCATGCTTTTAATTAAATTTATATAAAGCATTTTATTGAACTAATTGACAAATAATTTAGTTTTTTTCATCACAATCCAACTTGGCACTGTGCTAAGTGTGGTGCTGAGTGTTTCTACATCATTCCAGCAATGTCAGTGCACAACTTGGATTAAGTACAGAAACAAGTTCTGTATCAAGAACAGAAAAAATTACAAATTGCTCTGGAAATGCCTTGGGAAACTCCAGCTTTCCAGTGGGCATTCGTATGTCTCCTTTGTAGTTCTGAAATACCTAATGTTCTGAAAGAATTTATTTATATAAATGTGACTTCACAGAAAAATGCAGCCTTAGCGTCACTGCATAAAAGCCCAAGTCACTGAGAAGCTCTGCCTTTTCTTACTGAGGCACTAAGTGATTTATGTGGCCTCTGGCAACAGAGTGATTACAATCATTATCCTTCTTCCCTTCTTCCTAGATCCATCCTTTCCCAACAGCAATATGAAAGAACAATACTAGTCATCATTTAAAAAATAATAAGCAATGTAGACAATAAGGCTGTTCCAAATAAGTGATTAAAACATTTTGTGCAGTTTTCTACACTCACACATGTGTGGACAGATGCCCAAATGTCCTGCAGCATGGTTACAAATCTTTTTACAAAGACATCTGTGTGTCACATCCCTTCCTCCCAAACGTGTGTTGTGCCAGAAGCATTACCTGTAAAAGTCTGTCGTATGGTTTTAAACCTCCCAGATCGCCAGGGCCAGCTGGTCGGATGTTTTTAACATACACTCCTTTTTCCAACAAACCATCCGAGACACTGAACCCAAAGTCTTCTCCATCAGAGTCCTTGTACAGGGTTACCTGGGGAGGTGATAAGACATGATGAGAAGAGAAAAAAGCCAAAACTTTTATGCCTATTTCTACAAGCATTACGCAAATTTTCTTCTAAGGATGGTTTTTGTGTGTTTTTTTTAATATTTTTTTTTTTCACAGTTGCAAGATCACTTACCTACTCTTTGGTACTTACAGTGTTAGAGTTGTCCCCATTTTGACATCACATTAATATTCTCAGGAGCCACCTTATTCCTCAGTAATAAACAGCCCTTTTCATTTCTGCTCGTCAGCTGATAATTTATTGCATTTAGCCCAACTTTTGTTTTCAGTTTCTAGAGTCAGTTCTTGGTTACCCGGTTCTCTAGCTGCCAGGATCTGAGTACAATTTAGGTTCCCATTTTGCTTCAGAGATGAAGACCTGGCCTCAACCAAACAACTGGTGGTATGTCTTCCAGAAGGCACAAATGCCACTGGCACCACAAGCCCTCATCAGCCTGGCTTTGGCCAGGCAATGGTCCACCCTCTAAAGCCTCATCTCATAAGTGCTCAGTATAAGAGTTGTAATGCCCTCTTGTAAGAAAATAAGAATAAGGTTCCTTCTGGAACAGCTTGCAGGCAGTGGTCTTACAGTTGCATAGCCATGAGACAGTCAGTCAAAAGCAGGAAGTAGAAGTTAATAAAACTGCCAGAAGAAGGTTTTTCAGGTGTTCAGAGAGCAAGTCCTCACAGGTAGCTGTGGGAATTCAGTTATTTGATAGAACAAGATTCAGAGACTTCTTCATAGTTATGTGGCATGCTTAGGGGTTTATTCCTGTGATTGATGGCATGTTTTTATTTTTTAATTGCTTCTCTCACACATCCAGATTGCAGACCTATACAAGTAGATTGAGTGTGTCAGTGGTGCAATCGCTGACTGACACTGATGGTGGCATAAAATCTGTGTGCAGATACAGTCATGCAGTCAAAACTGTGCTTTTACTGCTATAGCTTATATTACTTTAGGTTCAAAATACTGGTTTTTATCATAGAATCACAGAATCACCAGGTTGGAAAAGACCCGCTGGAGTCTTGGAAAGGTTGGAAAAGACCCGATGGAGTCCAACCATTCCTGTCAAACACTAAACCATGTCCCTCAGGACCTCATCCACCTGTCCCTTAAACACCTCCAGGGAAGGTAAATCAACCACCTCCCTGGGCAGTCTGTTCCAGTGTCCAATGACCCTTTCCGTGAAAAATTTTTTCCTAATGTCAAGCCTGAACCTCCCCTGGTGGAGCTTCTGGCCGTTCCCTCTCGTCCTGTCCCCTGTCACGTGGGAGAAGAGGCCAGCTCCATCCTCTTCACAACTCCCTTTCAAGTAATTGTAGAGAGCAATGAGGTCTCCCCTCAGCCTTTAAGAGTGCTCTAAAATTCTGTAATGGTTTGTTACTTGTGCTGCAGCCTCATGCGTGCTAGCCACTGAATTTCTTTCTGGTGTTTCTGAATTATGGAATCATTCCAGTTGAAGGGGACTTTGGGGAGTCTCTGGTTCAACCTCCTGCACAAGACAGACCAAGAACAAATCCAGCTCAGTCTGCTGAGGACTAGGCTAGTATTGCATAGAAGAATGCCAAGGCATTGCTGGGGCACAGTGCTGGCTGGTGCTGGCTTCAGAAAGCTTCTGAGATACTGCCTTAACTGCCATTGTGGAAAGGTGAGCAAGAACAGAGAGATTTGCCTCAAAACAGGAGTGAAGGAGCTGCCCTGGGCAACAGTTGGGAGAAGATTGATAGAACACCAGCTGCTGCACCATTACCACTGTTTTTCTGGCTCTAGACATGGGTGGTGTGTGAAAACATCTGTGTGTCATGTGCTGGTAAGTGTAAATACCCGTCCACAGCATTCACCCCTTACTCTATGCCAGCTCCTTCTTTTCCCTTGTTTTTCTCCCTCTGCACAGCATGGCAGAGCAGAAAGGTTCACCTCAAGTTTCACTAACTAAGCTGAAGGTTTTCTCTCTGCCACTGACCTTTTTGGGTGTAAGCTGTCATTCTAAACTTCCCAGTGGGTGCTGTGTTTAAGGTCTTTCCCTCCTCTCTTCTCCCATCTTTCCCCAGAGTAACTTCTTGTGAACCTGTCCTGCTTCCTCCGTCTCAGCATTAATTTCAGGTGTTAATGGACATTACAGCTACTGAAAAACCTACCTGCAAATTCAAAATAATTCATCACAGAATGATTTTAATTTGTATCAACAGCTGCTGTATCAGCAGGACTCTGGAAAGCTTCTAATAATTCATTATCATCAGAGGCTTTTGTTTGTGGTATCACAGCATGTCTAACATGGCTTTGATCTGAAATATGTTTGAAGCTGCTATCAAAGTGCTCTCTGACTACCATTCTACAAGACTAAAAAAATAAATGAAGAAGGGAGATGTATTTTATTGACAGATTGATGTGAATTTCCTGGGAAGAATGAAAAATAATTAGCACTGGACCGAGACATAAATTCTTTTCAAATGAGGTAGCTTTTTACCCTCACAACCACAAAGGATAGGATGCTTCATGTTATTTGCTTCTTAAAGAAGCCTTGAAAAGTAAACGTAAAAATGTGATCCAGTGCCTAAGAGAAGACTTGAAATACTGTTCTAGAACAGGCAGCACAATTTTTAAAAGGAACCATGCCTTTCTTTTTCCCTTCCTCTTTCTTCAGGCACTGGAGTTAAATGGAGCTGAATCCAACCTCAGATGAACTAAAACAGCACATGAAACAAAGGACTCCCTGAAGTCATCTATACTGTATTCTTGTCCTAAGGTAGGATCAACCGCACCTAACAGATTTCTTGAGACATTCACCTGTCCTGCTTTTTAAAATCTCCAGTGATGGAGACTCCATGATCTGTTAAAGTAAATTCTTCCACTGTTTCCACTCTTTTCTTGGGGTTTACACTTAACCACCTTTGTTAAGACTTAAGCCTTTTGCTCTCCAAAGCGAACATGATCACTTTATTCTCCTTCTCTGCAGTGATATGAAACAAGGCTTCTACTGACTCTGTTCAGTACATCAACAACCTTCTTTTAAGTTTCAGCCCCCAAACTGGACAATTCATAGTACAGTCAAGACCTTACCAAAGCCAAGCTGGAGTGGAAAACAGTTCTGCATGTACTGCAGATTACGTCCCAAAGGTGGACCGGGTCAATCTTCCATTTTTTTCATAATCTGATTGTGACTGAGGAAGAGTACCTGATTCTACCAAAATGAAAGGTGCACATAAAAATAAAATGCATCGTATATAGAGCAAGGCAGGATAAGACTGGCTAAAAATTGCTCAGGCTACAAACACAAAGAAGCAAAGAATGGAGCACTGCAAATGATAAGGGGCGTGAAAGAGGAGTTTTGCTGTAGACTAACAGTGGAAAGCACTGCAAAGGTGAGGGGGCAAGGACTTGAGAAAGTTCCTTGGAAGACTTCTATTGCTCCTCCACCTGTTGACAGAATCGCAGAATGGTTGGTGTTGGAAGGGACTCTCTGGAGACTATCCAGTCCAACTCTGCTGCTGAAGCGAGTTCACCTAGCATAGACTACACGGGAACGTTTCCAGACAGGTTTTGAATGTCTCCAGAGAAGATTCCGCAGCCTGTTCCAGTTCAGGTTGGGCTTTCCTAACTGAAATGGACTTGAGCACTCTGGAAAGGAAACTCACTACTCTGCAACAGCAACTTTGATGGATCAAAGTATTTTTTCATTTCTGTGGTTCTTCAGATCCACAGATTCCAGAATATATTTTAAAACTATTTCCCTTATGGCTGTCTTTTCTTGTCATTTGGTTTATTTAACAGAAGCTTGGAAATAAAAGAAACTGTTCAGTAAAGCGATGCCGTTGCAATTTAACTTTGTTCTATGTTTGACACCTTTTTTGGTACAGGTCATCTGCAGAGTGCTTTTGTATTTATTATAGGTTATAATTTTGGAGCTACTGTTTTTTAGGACAGTATCTATTCCTCCACAGGAATCTCATAGGAAAAATCCTCATACCTGGAATGCCCAGATTTCTATTTAATAATGGGTATGGGCAAAGCCCCACCACACAGGTTTCTTGTCTTCACTTGTGAGTAGTGCAGCCCTGTCTGAAGGGTATGAGATTGCAGACAATTCATGTAACACCTAAATCAAGCTGGTTTATCCATACTGCTGATCACAACTGTTTGGACAGTTTGATCTCAATAACAACATCTCCATTATGGGTGATTTGTTAGACTTTTAAATTTACATCAGGAGCCTAAGGGAAAGAAGAAAGCTGAAATGGAAATTAAATTCATATTTCATAAGCAATTAAACAGTTACAAATTTTAAACAGAAGCTTACTAGTTTTGAGTCTGTCGCTTTGCCTCTCTGATCTTGCAAATCTATGGGAAATCGCTTAATTTGAATTGCTACATCTTGCACAGATCAGCTATTGAGGTATTTTAACTGACTGTAATTGTAGGTTAATGACTACTTGCAATAATAATATTGAAAAATTATCAGATGTCTAGTGTATATTTTTTACTCTCAGAGGAAAGTGTGCTCTTTCAAACTTGTAAAAAATGATCCACTATGATTTTTAGAAAAATATTAATCTCTATGATTACCTAGCTAGATAAAATCAATTAAAGGTATTAATTAAATCTGGGTACAGATATAGCAATATGCCATCCAGCTAAATTAAATGTTACTCATTAAACCGTCTATAACAAATGTTTGAAGAGATTTGCACGACACTCACCTCAATCCTAGTTTCTTCAGGACAAAGACAGTTCAAGTACACATTTGGTGAATGTAAAGCAGTAAAGTAAGAAAGAGCAGTGAAATATTCAGGTCAACTTCCTGCAAAGCTTGCAGCGTTCAGCAAAATAATCCTCAAGGCTATGTTACCTCTCTGATGGGTGTGCAGCTGAGAAGGACAAGCTGTAATGTCATCTCACCATGTTGTTTCATTAGATGCACTTCTTTGTGTTTGTAGCCTGAGCAATTTTTAGCCAGTCTTATCCTGCCTTGCTCTATATACGATGCGTTTTATTTTCACGTGCACCTTTCATTTTGGTAGAATCAGGTACTCTTCCTCAGTCACAATCAGATTATGAAAAAAATGGAAGATTGACCCCGGTCCACCTTTCTGCAATCAAACTAAGGTATGAACTCTGACCTACGGGGCACATAGGTATGCAGACTCATTGCACTGAGACAGTAAAAAGGCACATGGACTGTCCTGGTTAAGAAACGGGAAAGCTCAGCAGCATACAGTCACAGGCTTAAATGCCTTTCTGAGGTAAGTCACAGAATCATAAAATGGTTTGGTTTGGAAGGGATCTTGAAGATCACCTAGTTCCAACCCCCTTGGCATGGGCAGGGACATGTCCCACCAGACCAGACTGCACAAGGCCCCATCCAGCCTGGCCTTGAACACCTCCAGGGATGGGGCAGCCACAGCTTCCCTGGGCAACCTGTGCCAGTGCCTCACCACTCTCATGGTGAAGAAATTCCTCCTTATGTTTAGTCTAAATCTGCCCCTCTCCAGTTTATAGCCACTGTCCCTTGTCTATCACTACAAGCCTTTGTAAACAGCCTTAGGTAAGCTATGCCTCAGCTTGTATTTCCAAGACTATTTATACCATCACAGTTTTCCCAAAGATTTTTTATGTCATCAGTTGTCCTGTCAGTGGCTTAGCTGATTAAGACACTTGCCTGCTGAGGGCAGAGCACATTGACAGCAAGACCTGTTATGAAAAATCAGACATTTGTCTGACTGTGAAGTCACTCTTGTAGCATTGTGGCTGCCCTAGGAAGCTCTCATTAGACACACTATCCATGAGAAACAGCAACTGAGCAAGATCTTAGTGTTAAACTAGAGGTCTCATACAAAAATTAAGGAGGGGAGAAAAACAACAAGCGCATTGCTACACAAGATGGGCATGTATAGAGAAGCAGTCTATAATGCTTGGCTTAACCTGCCTGTGTCACCACAGGGGTTTGAGCCCACTTAGGTGAATCAGATTCAGATTCAGTCATTGTTTTGTATTTTTCAACAATGACGCTAAGGACATGGAAAACCCTTGATGCGGGTTCAACTTTTGGATTTTTAGAAAGGAAATGACTTTTCTGGATGACAGCACAGATGGTACAAGCAAGGTCAACATCACTTCAGCAAGCAGTGCAAAAGTGGGTATATTGTCTGAACAACAACTGGAAATTACTAAAATGTAAGGTCACAGCAATCTTAAAAAAAAAGAGAAAACTGGAGAAGGACAGGGTATTTTTTCTGTCCACGGCCCAAAGAGCTTGCAGCTACCATAAAATACTGGCTCATTAACAGAAATCTGACTCTTCCTCTCCAGCAAAGGATTTATTTTATCAGTTATGAAAGGCTGGTTTTTGTAATCCATAGGAGAAAACTGTGCCTTTGCTGAATGTGAACACACCACCAAATGCCTGCTGGTGCAGTTTTGTTTTATAATTCACATCAAGCTGGAAATGTGAATAGCTTAAAATTATCACAACACATCCTATTGAATATTTACACTGGCAACTGATTATTTTTTCATACGTAAGATCCACTGTCCACTATTTTCTACAAACATTCGTTTAGTCCATACTCAGAGAGTCCTTACCTCACTAAACTACACTGAATGAACCATAAACTAAATCTCAGTCAAATCCACAGACTAGAAACCAAACTAAGTCTCTTTAGAATGACAACATGTGACCTCTAAGCGAAACTTCTCCGCCTGACCCCTGAAAAAAACTCAGACCTTTAAGCATAAGATGGGTGCAGGGTATGGGATGCTCATTCCCACCATGCAGAACAGCATTATAATGTCCCCCAACATTCTGGAAACTGGTTGTTATGACCTCACTGAACTTGAGACTTCAGTTGGTAGGTTGTTTGTTGTGCATATCTAAATATACTTTATCCAGTATGTCCTTGGGGTGCAGAGCCACCTTTGTTGATTTTAACAGTCTTGAGCAGTGAGAAGTTGCACAGACTGAAGATTATTTAACTTCTTTAGAGCAAAGGAATTATAAAGAGAAGCTATAGCTAATTTGAAATAACACTATATTACGTACATCAAGTCTCATGCATTTGATTCAAAATGAGTGTTAATTTGAAAAAGGACCAAGGGGAGCCCCAAGCCCTCCTGAGTAATTTCCTGAAGAAATGTATTTTCTAGAAATTAAACTTTGCTTTCTTAATGAACACGTTTTGCAGACATGAGTTACTGGTATTGTCAATCCAAATTACCAGTGGACCCTCCTTGCAAAAGAGCAGTCCCCTTGGAGGATTTCTTGTAAAGTAAAATACTAGACAAGGATGCATCTTATGTGTTTGGTTCCCTTGCAAGGATATATTATTAATGTGATTGTAAGAACTAATATGCATGGCCCCCAAATTACATCTGTGGAGTCATTAGAAAAAGTGCTTACTGTATTGCTACATAATTAGATTCCCTATGCTGAATATATTATTTCAAAACTGTCAGAAGGAAAATTACAGACCTTGTGTAACTCCACAGGAGTTGGTGACATGATTTCTTTCATTTCTTGCTTAAATTTTCTCAGAACCATGGACTTTCTCCCCACATCTGATGGCAATGTGTTGCTACGGGCAGCTTGACTGTAATGTGGCCTTACAGTACTTCTTTCCTGGAAGCTGGCTTGTCTTCCTAGCTGGGTACGAGGTTGTGGGTTTTCGTGATTCAAACTCATTGTACTTCCTGACATAATTGTAGCCTGGAGCATTAACGAACAGGTTAATTTTTAACACAGAATGCGGGTTAAGCAAGCGGTTAATTCATAGCAGTAGGAAAAATGTCTCCATTCTTTGTTAAAACACAATCACTCAGGGCACAGCAAAAGGCAAGAGGATAGATGTTCAATCTGCTTGCAAGTCACTATAAAATAAAGAACCACAAAAAACACAACAACAACAACAGAATCCTATGGGCAAAAGTTTCTGGACGGCATTTCAAACTAAAATACTGAGCACTGGAAAGGTTATGCTTGTAAACTACTCCCCTGGTAGACTGAAGAGTGTGTAGTGTACGTGCTTATTTAAAAAACATTTTACATGTAAGTGAAATGACATTTAAGTTGCAGCACAATTGCATTTGTTGGAATTGGGGCTATAGGAAAGCATTAGCAATTCAGACTGTTCGTGCAAGGTAAAAAAAATGTGAGTCAGCAGAGTATGTGGGCAGCTCTAGAGTCAGCACTGGCAGAGAGCGGGCCCGGATACCATTCCAGGCTGGGGTGCTCTCTGCCTGGAAAGAAACTTTGCATAACACGTATATTGCAAGAGTAACTGCCTTAGCTTAGGACTAAGACTTCAGAGATACAAGCTCCAGTGTCACTGCTGTTTTTAACCTCAGTAAAAGCTGGCCTTTTATATTAGATGCCAGAATACACAGTGGGTAAAATCTGGAAAGCCAACTATGTCAGTCATCTCATCCACTGGGTGGAACAGACTAACATGAAAAGCACCCGTGCGCTGCAAGACGCCTCCTCCCTTGTGAATTTCTGCTCTGAGGGAACAGGAGGCAAATGCACTTTGGGGCAGTCAGTGTGCAGAAGTGCCACTGCTGGGACAAGGAAGGCTGAATTTCCTGTTCTTTCTTCCTGGTGCTGATGGGTAAGTAAAAAGGGAAATTAAAAGGTGATAACCTCAACTCTTATCTGGGATAGGATACAGGCAGCCTGCTTGAAAATGAGAAGTAAAATAAAGGTGGGGGGAAATAAGGGGAAAAGAGGCAAATAAATGTTTCCTTCTGACTCTGGAGAGCACCATCTTTCTTGCAGCCCCAGCACTATGTTGGCTATAAGACAATATATTGTAGGCTTAACAGTCTCTGTTGTGCTCAGTAATGACTGATATTACTGCCTAACAGATCAAAGGCAGCCAGAGGACTTGGCAAACAACAGATTTCTTTGCTCTTTGGCTGAAGACCTTGAAATGAAAAATGAGGAGGAGTCCTTGACTATGCAATGGCACTTCATAAAATAAAGGCATCGCCATTCCGAGCATCCTGTCATACTAAATGAGTCTTGCTTTCTTTTCTGAGCTGTGGGTTGTACAAGAAGATGATGCTGTAAATGATACAGCATCTACAGTTCTGAATTTCTCTTTTGTAAGAGGCAGGACAAAATTCAACATGTTGAAGTAACTGAATTCTGGTCATCCTGAATGATTTGCTTCCATTTCGGAATTATCTATTTCCATATCCTTTTATTGTGCTCTGAATACTGAAAATTGCAAGAGAAACCTGTGGTACCAAATCATATCTAACTATGGATTTAAACCAGTAAAACATTTCCTCCCACATTCCTCTGGTTTGCAGTAACAAATACAAGAGAATCACATTTTGCTACCCATACATGCAATACAAAAGCCATAAATCTGAATAAGTAAATTAATCTGAACTGAAAAAACTTTCACCCAGTTATGCCATTCACATTCCTCCTGGCTGCGGAAGGACTTTACATAACATAAAAATGAAAATGAGATTCTGCCAGTTTTGCAGCTCCAGGAATTTAAAAGAACATAAAAGAAAATATTTTAGGACCTTTCATTCCCCAGCTTTAAGTGGCAGTATAATCTTAATTGTTCTGATTAGACGACTTAGAGAAAAGGTGATTAGATAAATAAAGACTCCAAGTCACTCTGCGTTACCTTCCCCCTCTATCCGCCTCACATCCTAACACAAAACACAGTCAAATTTGCAAGTAACTTTGGGATGAAATGTGAAATTTTTTCACGTAGTAAAGAAACTGCTGTATAATAAACATTTCCCACATGGTCAACTTTTATTTTGCAGAGTGGTAAGATCACAGGTAAACTTGATTTTGAGAAGATGATTTTCTTTTATGTTCATCTTAATCAAATTAAGTTTTAGTTTAAAAGACAACCTACAACATGCTGAGAAAAGCTGCGTAAAGCGTCTGTCAGAGAATGGGATGCATCGCTGCAGGAAGGCTATGCCCACTTAAGAAGTTCTGCGCCATTTGCTGCCTGTGCAGACAGCATGAATGGTTATGCACAGCAGAAGCTGCAAGTCAAAAGCTCTGGGGTGAACATGTTTATAGAATTTTGGTTGCATTGTACAAAAGAAAACAGCTCTGGTTAGGGGCAGGGGAGGCAGCTGCACAAGCAAAAATATAAAAGTAAAGGGTAGGTACCAAGAGAGTCATGTTTCTCAAACACAGACGCCTGTCAGCCTTGTCCTGTGGAGAGGGGTTAAAGCTTTTAAATGAATTGGTGTGATTAGTGCAACTTAAAAGAAAAAAAAAGGAGAAAATAAAATGAATGTAAACCAAACCAAAACCATTACATTTCTCTACAATTGGAAAGAAAGGTTAAGATTGTTCTACCTCTAGTTCCCTCAGAATTCCTGACTGGCCACAGGTCTCTAAATCCTCCAGAGCCTGAGACCAGAAATTTTCCTCCTGATCAGCCTCGGTGTTATCATGGGTACCTGTGAAGCTAGATTTACAATGAGAGGTTAAAAAACTGTGGACTTATTTTCCCTTTGAATAATACATAAAACACGTGCCTTGCCACAGATTGCAACTTGAACGACAGAACATTACAAGGAGGTAGATGGGAGAGTGGGGAAAAGCTGTTGATCAGGAGAGCCTGGATGAACATGCAGAGCACAGGACAGACAAGTCTTCTCATAACCTGGCAGCCACTAGCAGTTGGCAGGATCTGAGCAGGGAGTTATTTAGTAAGGAGTTATTCAGTAATGGATTCCAAGAACAATACAGTGCACCTTTTTTACTAGCTTGAAACTGGGATGTCCCTATGAAAATTAATGAATCAATCAGTACCTGTGTGCAGAGCTGCACTGTGCAACAAATACTTGCAATAAAACCTTTCAACCTCACAGACTTCTCCCAGGGAATATGAAAAGAGCCTTCATTTTTGCTAACAGCATTTTGCAAAAGACAGGTGGTGATGATTTTTACCTGGTTCCTTCAGTCTAAGCTGCATTTACCATGATCAGTTTAAGCCCATCTGACCATCATCATAGAAACTACTCCAGTCATTTCATATATAAACACAGAGAAACTTTCAGGGACATAGTTGTCTTGCATGGTGACTTGGGTTCCTGGTGTTCCATAAACACACCAAAGCTTGCTTACTAACACTTTTGAGCAAGATGTTAGGGAAGTTCTCCAGCAAGAGAGGTTTGACAAAAAAACTCACCAACTCTGGACTGCAGCAACAGCCAAAAGCAACACCATTACAGTGTGTGCTTGTGCGCACGTGTGGGAACCAGAGATTTTTTTCTGTCTTAGCAAGGGGAATTGGTTCATGGAAAATTCACACAAGAGCTGCTGCATGGGAGGGGGCTGATTGGGAAGGATGAGGAAGAAAACAAAGAGAATTTGCTCTTTTGGTGGCAGCAAGCTGTTACTTTGGAGCAGCTGCCCATGGACTGCAGCAAGAGGTGCTTAACAGCACAACGACATAGCAAACACTATAATGGAAGCATCTGAGGTCTTGTTTGACAAATAATGTATTACTGAGAACAGCGTAACTGTAACGCTGTTAACAGAACAGCTTTTAAACAGGGGAATTACCCAGCACAACAGATAACAGCTCGAATGCTTCACACACTATACTCTGCCTCAGAGATGCTTTCTTACAGTTACAATCAGTCAAGCAGACAATAGTCAACCATTTCAGTCTCTTATTGCAATGATTCTCCATTTAGCATCAGTGTCTGTTCTAAGAGATTGCAACAGATAGAGCAATAGTGAGGATACCTACTCAGATCACAGATGCAATTCCTCCCAGGCCAGATAAGAAAGTATTTAAAACACGATTTTAGAAAGATCCTTGACTTCTGAAATGAGTTCTTTTAATAAACCTAAGTGTTGTTTTAATAGCCAATGTTGAACATAGACTAATTTATCAATTATAATACCTTTATATTGCATACTAATACTATAAAATGGAACCTGAGTTAATGAACAGGATTATTTGAAGCAATTGTGTGTGACAGCAAAGGCTGGACTTCCTAGAACTGGAAGTCCATTTCTTCTCTGACTTTTGTGAACTCAGAAATCATGATACCTCTTTTTAGCTGAAGCAGTTCCTTTTCAGTCCTCACTACCACTTTGCCTTTTTTCTGAGTCTTGTCTGCTGGTATGTGAAATGCTCAACTTTTGCATCTCCATTACAGCCGCATGAATAAACCAATTTGTAGCTGAGCTACTGCACCAGAAAAAACGAGGTATCAAAATAATTTCTCACCTAGATGGCTTTTCTTCCCCCCATGAAACCTGGGAGATTGATTTTATATCATGTGAAATATTGTTTGACCTGTAACGAATATATTTGGTTTTCTGATGCTTATTCAAAGAGCCATCAGAAAGTCAGATGCACAAAAATGCAAAGGGGTAGTAGCAAAGATATGAAGACAGGTGCTTATGATTTGGTTCTCATTGCCATATGAGAGATAAAATCTTTTTTTTTTTAATAAATTCAGAAGGTGATAGATGTACTAGGACCTGGCAGACTCATTCCTGTAAATATTGTTTTAATGTGCAAAACATTTTCCCTCAAGCAGGAACTATAACAAACATGTCCTACCTGCCAGTGATACAGGTAGACACCAGGCTACTGAGCATTTAAAGTCCTGGTTTCATTCACTTGCCAACTGAAATTCCATTGTCACTCAACAACACGATAATGATGTGTTTTCTGCTTTTAATCTGTTTTTCTCCTTTCAACAATTTTTCCTTTCTTCCCTGCCACCTCCCCTCCACCCCACCTCACTGGATCTTACTCCCATGCATTCTTTTTTCTCCTACCTGGGAGTATTCCATTCTTCCAGCTGTCCCCCACCTTTCCTTTGCCCACCAGAGGCACCTTTCCACATCTTGCTTTCTTTCTTCATGCTCCTGATGCTCTCTCCCCCTGGTCTTTCTCCAGAAGCTTGCTTTAAATGGTTTTCTTGATTCTCTCCCAATGGCTCGGTCTCCTTCTGCTGCCACATGTTCTTGGAAGCTGTGCTACACAAAATAAAGGTAAGAAAAATTACTTTTTGGTGTTAGAGAAGAAGATAAGTTGCCCAGTTAGAGGTAGAGAAGAGGTGGTTTTCTGGGGATCCCTGTAACAGGCTGGAAGAACAGACATGATCTTCTCAAATATTCCAGCACTTGGTATAGGAACATTATCAAGTGTGGCATAATCCGTTTTACATATACAGAGTTAAAATAGTCATTATTTTAAATTTATACCATGTATCTCAGGTGCAAATCACACTGACAAGTAGAACAAGACTAGAACAAGTATGCACTCTTTAACATGCACGCTTGCAGTTGAATAGTGCTTTAAAACGGTAGTAGAATTCATTGCTTTTCATTTATTCTGTATTTTACAATCCAGCTTCCTGGTTCACTGCTCAACAACTTTTTGAGCCTATTATTACATAATTGCGAAACAGTAGGTGTTCTGGAATCTATGGCTGCATCTCATTTGAGAAACAAAACATGGGTTTTAACTGCAGATACAGATGCTGCTATTAAGTTGAAGATATTAAGTTATAAAGAATGGGAAGTACGAAGAAAACTGTGGTAATTTCCTTTATTAAATCTTGTCCATTGCTAACCTATGAAAACTTTCAGTATGCTTCTGGACAATAGGGACCAAAGGAGTGGGATACGAACTGAGAATTCACACTTGCACAGACCTCAGCTATAGAATCATAGAATCACCAGGTTGGAAGAGACCCACCAAGAGATCATTGAGTCCAACCACTCCTATCAGACACTAAACTATATCCCTCAGGACCGTGTCCACCCGTGCCTTAAATGCCTCCAGGGAAGGTGAATCAACCACCTCCCTGGGCAGCCTATTCCAATGCCCAGTGACCCTTTCTGTGAAAAACTTCCTCCTAATGTCTAGCCTAAATCTCCCCTGGTGGAGCTTGAGGCCATTCCCTCTTGTCCTGACCCTGTCACTTGGGAGAAGAGGCCAGCTCCCTCCTCTCTACAACCTCCTTTCAGGTAGTTGTAGAGAGCAATGAGATCTCTTCTCAGCCTCCTCTTCTGCAGGCTAAACACTCCCAGCTCTCTCAGCCCTTCCTCATAGGGCCTGTTCTCCAGCCCCTTCACCAGCTTTGTGGGTCTTCTCTGGACTCGCTCCAGAGCCTCAACATCCTTCTTGTGGTGAGGGACCCAGAACTGAACACAGTATTCAAGGAGTGGTCTCACCAGTGCCGAGTACAGAGGGAGAATAACCTCCCTTGCCCTGCTGGCCATGCCTCTTTTGATGCAGCCCAGGATACAGTTGGCCTTCTGAGCTGTGAGCGCATATTGCCAGCTCATGTCGAGTTTCTCATCAATCAGCACCCCCAAGTCCTTCTCTGCAGGGCTGCTCTCAATCACATCATCCCCCATCCTGTATTGAAACCAGGGATTGCTCTAATCCAGGTGTAGGACCTTGTGCTTGGCATTGTTGAATCTCTGTAGGTGTCTCAAGTATTTATGGAAGAAGACTGATTTCTGCCTCTTTCCCCAAACCAAAATGAAGAATTTTCATTGAAGACAGAAGTTTAACATGACAGTTGTCTTAAGCTGCTTTATTTGCACATTTATTTTTGTGGAGTGAAAAACAGACCAGGGTTTTTTTGAAGCTTATCCAGGGGAATCTCCTGATTTTTTTTCCTGTTTTATAAGTCCTGGTTTTGGTATCATAATCTTCCATAAATGTCACTAATCAATCCTAATAAATTTTCTATCTCATATTTAAAGAATGAGCCACTACAGCCCACTATATATGTTCCTTTCTGTGGCACTGCTGCAGCTGCAAATCAGAAAACTGAAACCTGAACATGAACTTAAACTTACCTGCATGCTGTAGGTCGGTCCCAGTCATCATCACTTAGCCCTGTATCATGAAATGGGTGATTTCGTGGTTTGCTTGGAGGGGACAAACTAGTCTGTTTAGGACTCCTCCATTCGTAGGCATTGAAGTTGTATCCTGAAGCCTGATAGCTGTGTCCTAAAAGGATTTATTATATATTAAAAGCACTGGATACATTGTTACGACATAAAAGCTTATCTGTGGAGCTGGGTGGACTCATGACTGCTAGCAGTAGTCATTTAGAAGAATAAATGACATAAATTATGCCTGAAATTAGGTGTGCTTTAGAGCTCCTTCTGTCCGTTGAAAGCAAAAACTTAACTATATCCAACACTGTCCTGCTACTGTTTGTATGTCAGTTGCTTCTGATGCTTACTTCTGGACATTTTCACAACTCAGCAATTTTGAATTTGACATCATACATTGACTACTAGTGAAGAAGTCACACGCATTATGGATGTGCTAATTACATGTAAACACAGTCATGTCTAACATGCCCCAAATTAAACACAAGCTATTCACAAAATCATGCTTCAGACCTACTGAAAAAACAGTTTGCAAGGGTGCATTAAAAGACCCCATCAGCTTGACTTTCCAGATGATTAGCAAGAAAGTTTTTTCATCTTGATGTCTTACTTTTCTAGCTCTATAGCTGGAGTTTTCTGATGTGCATATTGGATTAGGAAGTTCTGTTTTGTTGATGACTAACAAATATCACTGCTGTCACCTCTCCAAAGTGGACAATTTGGTTCCATAAATCAGTCTGGATCTGTCTCCCTCAAATCCCATGTAACTACAGTTGTGTGCATTTTCAGGTAACAGGCAGCCAAGTTGGTAGATAAAGTTCTCTTTAAGGCAAAGGAAGGTCAACCATGAAAGTGATAATTTCTACTTCAAATGTCAATTGCATTCTTGACAGTACCTTGATTTCCAAAGCTGGTATCAACACCGGAGCCATCCCATGACTCCACTGCACTGTCAACACTTGGGACTGCAGTGGAATAGATGTCTGAAAGTTTGCTGGATTGCTGTGCAGCAGAGGTTTCCTCTTCAGCATCACTCAGTTCACTTACGTGACCCCCAGGGACAGAAAATTTCTTGGGACTCGTAGCTGAATATAAAAACAGAAGGGTGGTGGTGGTCATTGTTTTACTGCAGTTCTAAGAATACGCCTTTTACTGCTGATGTGGCGTTTTTCTGGAGATGGCTTAAATGCTTGTTAATCTTTAACAACACGCACATTAAAGACCACTGATACTATCCTTGGTTGTACTCACCATCTGTCTGTTTCTTGATTTTCAAGGTGACAGTTTCTCCTGCCATCTGTAATAAATGAATGGCTTCACTCAAAGGTTTTCCTTTCAGACTGCTACTATTTATTGCTAGGATTCTGTCTCCTATGTGAATTGCCCCAGTCCTACAATAAAAGAAAAGCAAAATGTTGAGCAGCATAAAAAGCAACAAAAGCAATTTCTTTGCATATTTGGACCATCTCCCTATCTTTTTTTTTTTTTTTTTTTGCTTCTATACCTGTGTTGCAGAGTAATTCTTTTGTTAGAAATGCATAAAGCAAGTCACCTTTGTGTAGTGACAATAGCAGAGCTAAGGCATGGAGATGATTTCTGTGTTACTGAGGTACTTGAGTTAATCACCCATGGATGATATTCACTGCAGTCCATCTGATTAAGGCAGCTCAGTAAATTCTCAAATGAGTGAGTTTCTAGAAGTCTCACAACATAACAGCTAATGGTAGTTTGAGCAAGTAACCAGCTATTTCACCAGTATGGCATTCATGGTGGAACAGATCAAGAGCAGAAAATAAGTTCTCTTTGAGTAAATGCACTGCTCATTTTGGCTGCACACAATATCATGTTTTGTGTGCTATAAGTTCTCTCTGAAACCACCACAATGACTCCTCCTATCCTAGAAATAACACGCAACAGAAAAACTTGGCATTTTCATTATTGTCTATACATCACTTACCACACGGAGCATTTCTGCTCCTCAGACACTGCTCACTATGGTGTATGTAGCTGCACATACAGATGCATCTTAAGTATATGGTAAGTGGCGTATTTTCAGATAGACTTAGACACATTAAGTGCTTTCCTCACCTATTCTACTCTACAAGACTATTGCTTTTAAAAGCTGTTAAAGTGTTCCTGTGATTGTGTAGTTTGATTTGACTAGTCCTTCCTAGGAGATTTATAATAAGAACCACAATCCTCTGCTGTCTTGTATAGTATAGGCAAGAACATCCTGTTAAGATATTTCTTATACTCCTAAATTTGGCAATGATCAAAAAATGATAGCAAAAGGTTTATAACTATGAAAATAAGTATGTTCAAGTAAACAAAACGAACCTTCACCTTGACAAAAGGAATGCTTAAAAATGATTTAGTTTCTAATTTACCTTTCAGCTAATCCTCCTTTTGTAAGGCTGGAAATGATTATGGGATCAAAGGGCTCTTCAGTACCAGAGATCGTAATTCCAAGAGGCCCACCATAGCGCTTGAGCTCAACAGTATAAATAATTGCTCCAGAGCTCTCCTGTTCATCTGCAATAAATGCCAAGGGGATATAGTTAGTTTCTTGTGAAAGAGAGGATGAAAAAATAGCACCTTCAATCTAGTAACTGGTAATCAAACAACATTTGCAAAGGATTACATTTCAGATATATTTCTTAATCATATTCTACTGGAATATTTTTGAAAAAAAAATTTACTGTGCAATTTCTTTTTTATTGCCAAAACCTGACTACACTGAAGTCAACAGAAAAACTATTCTATTAAGATTAATTTTTACTCTCTTGAAAATCTTTATATCTTCTTTCCTATTAAAACGTAATTTCAGACTCTTTTATGACAGAATCGGAGAAGGTTTGAGGTTGGAAGGGACCTCTGGAGGTTGCTTGGTCCAACTCCGCCTGACCACACAGGGCCAACAACAGCTGGTTTCCCAGGACTGTCTCCAGATGGGTTCTGAGTATCTTCAAGGATGTAGACTCCACAACCCTTCTGGACAACCTGTGCAAGTGCTCAGTCACTCACAGTAAAAAAGTGTTTCTTGACATTCAGGTGGAGTCTCCTGTGTTCCAGTTTGTGTGCATTGTCTCTGGTTCTGTCACTAGGCACCACTGAAGAAAGCCTCGTTCCATTTTCTTTACAGTCTCCCTTCCGCTATACATACATATGATCCCCCTTGAGCCTTCTCTTTGTTAGGTTGAAGGGTCTTAGCTTTCTCAGCCTTGCCTCACAGGAGAGATGCTGTAGCCCCTTCATCATCTTTGTGACCCTTTGTTACACCTGATCCATTATGTCCATGTCTCTCTTGCACTTGGGGGCCCAGGACTGGACCCAGCACTCCAGGTGTGTCTCACCAGAGCTGACCAGAGGGGAAGGATCATCTCCTTCAACCTGCTGGCAGTGCTCTGACTGACACAGCCCAGGAGGCTCTGGCCTTCTTTGCCACAAGCGCACATTATTAGAGAAAAGACAAGTATTTATACTATTGTATAAAAACTGGTAGTCATCTGTTTATTGAACTGAATGGAAGGTATTTAGAAGGAAAGATAATTCAGAAGTTTTAAAACTGAACTCCCTTAAAAGAATTGTAAGCAGCCGTCTTACTATGAGAACCTAAAATATTTTTCATAGTTTTGATGGACAAGTTTTCAGTTTTTGTAAGAGAATAAAAAATGGCTTCTAAATTACCAACTAAGTGAATAATAACTCCATTAGATTTCACTTCATCATAATGCATGAAGTAATTTGCATTATTTTCAAATTTTAGTCTAACCACAATATCAGCATTAATGGAGAAGAATTCAACACTGACTAAGATTAAATACAATGAAACAACACCAGACAGGTGGTGCAACAACAAGAAAGGCTCCTGTATTTATACAGTGCTTGCGCCTAACATATTATCAAAGAAATATCACAGCAAGAGAGGAATCAAGTGTAGTATTTTTGAGTTGTGAAGGGATATTTTAAAATTTAAAATGTCAGATTTCTCCTCAGATCAAAATAACAAATGCTCCCTTGCCAATCTTATGATATTGGTATTCAGCCAGGATGTCTGGCCTGGCAGGTAACTTTTCCTAGATCTGTGGTTAATGACATTTTGAATGGCTCAACAAGTGTGTAAAATGTCTAAGATGCACATTCCATAAATGCTACTAGAACTAACCCAAGACAAGTTAGAAAACTCAAACGTTCCTATTTCTTTTCCTGTAGACAGATAAACTTTAAAAGGTAAAAAAAGATACCTACATTGCTAGCAATGGTTCAAAGAGTTGCTTTCTTCTAATGCAGAACATAGTACTTGAGGAGAGCAGGAGAAACACTAATACATTTGGAGTTACTTTGTTTCTTCCCAATTTGCAGAAAATTCAGGCCTTTAACTTCCGCTCACCCCAACTCTCTCCTACTTCCCCCTGATACTCACATAAGGAAAATCATACACAATCAAAGGAGAGAAGAAATAGTGGTGTTTATTCAGCAAAGAATACTGGGATTTTCATGCCTAGTGCTGGCCTTTTATTCCTAGTTGGGGGTTTATAATCAGTGGTTTTGGCACCGCTCACACCAACTATGATTTATCTGACTTGCTCTTTCCAGAAGCATCCAACTCCCCAAACCCCATGGGAAGCCTCTGGCTGGCATACAGAGGGCTAGTACATAAGCTGCCACTGCAGCTTATGAGTGGCAGCTCTTGCTTGCTTGTTAGAGCATTTACGGAACAAATACAAATGCTCTAGAATCTAATATCGATAATGTTTACATAGGTACGGTATTGACATGGTACAAGACTTCAGCTGAAGGATGGAAAGTAATCCCCCAAGCTAATTGAAAATGTAATAGCCAGTATTTGCTAAGGGTCAACACAATACTGACGTTTCTCTGCTATCAACAGTATGAGAACAAGAAGTTATTAATCATATAGCAGTCCTGCCACATGAGAGTTAGGAAGTTTATATATCTTACTGAATGACTGGAAAGGAGACTGGTCCATTACTATCTGTCTTCCAGTTAGCTCTAGTTAAGGAAATTAATGGCAGATTGCAACAAATGTCAAATTGCTACACTATTCTCTTCAGCGCTCTTTCCAGGCGGCAGAAAACATGAGCTATCCAAGAACGTGGCATGCACGTGGCCTGAATTCACAATGAAGGCCAGTTTTGTCACAAAAGCAAAAAGCTCTGTGGTAGCTATTAAGTTAATCAGATAAAATTCTCCTCAGTTAGGGAAAAAAAGGTGAGAAAAACTGCTGAAAATGTAGTTCCAGCTGAGGAGGAAATGCAATCAAACTTAAATGATTTTGGGTCTTATGTTGAGAGATTTTCCTTCTTTCTTGTCTTGTGACACAACCGTGGACAGGTCTTGGAAACTACATTTAGTCAAAGTAGACCCTCTGTGCTGCTGTGCCTCTGGCTTTGTCCACCAGTTGCTTGCTCTTCAAAGTTGCATCTGATCAAACTGACAAAAGTGCAAAGAAGAGTACGGTCTTGGGGACCACGTATGTACTACCCTGCTCCTAGCATCATCTGCATGGTTGGCTCTGTGGAATAAAACTCTGAGACCCATACAGCTGTGTGGAGAAGGGAGGAATTGAAAAGACAGCAGAGGAAGGAAAAACTGTGGGCAGAAAACAGAACCAGAAGGTAGAAATACTTAAAAAATAATATAAACAGTTTGAAAGATAGCAAGGAAATAAGAACCTAGGGAGGAAGAACCCCTGCTGCCTGCCTACACCTCCTCATAAAAAGCATGCCATAAGGTGTATAAAAAAAGTTTAACTCTTAATCTCATTCTGTGATTTAGAAATTACATTGGAGTACTCTACACCTACTCATCTATTTGCATCAGGCTTTTCTTTCTTGAGGGATTCATTAATGGTTTTTACTGCTCAGTTTAAGCAGCACATTTCTTCCCTTTGTCAGAAAACCAGACATTCTTTAATAAACTAATGGCAAATAAACCAAAATTTATTATAATCGAGGTACTCTTTTTGCTACACTTCTGCAATGTTTTTTGAAAATACTTTTAATTTAGCACTTCAGGAGACGTTAATTAATCTCAAATTTCAAAGTACCTGAAATTTGCTACAAATACTTTTGATTACACTTTGACACTGAGTCATCTGTTACAAGAACCACTCGTAGAGAGAATTTTGTTTAGCAGGTTTCTGAGTACCAGTTCATCTAAATTTGAATCTGTTCAGTTGCACCAATCATATCTGGATAAGACACTGCAGCTGTATAAGAATCTTGATCTAGATCTATGATGTTACTTTAAAACAAGAGATGCAAAGAAAACCATGAAAAATGAACACCACTCAGACACAACTCTGTACCAGCTACTATGGTGTGCAACACCTAAGAGAACAAAGGTATTATTTTACATGGGCGGAGAGTGGAATAACCATTTCAGTGGTGGCAACAGAAAATGAGTACCAAGTGCAATGGAAATGGAAGCTGTCCTAGAAAAAGTTTAAGTCCGCAAGGTGAGGAGGAGCTGGGGGACAACACAACACACAGAGGACAAACTCGCAAGTTATGCAAAGCAACTGTCAGGCAGGTGTCCCTTTAGATGCACATTCCATGGCCAGTTTGGACAGACTCTGTCCAAGATGGACTAACCCTGTGGACTCATCACCTGATATCCTGCTGAGCAGTGATCATTCACTTCGCTGGATCAAACCTGACTTCTGAAAGCCAATTTGCACAAGGTGCTAAATGCACTGGTGTTTGCTTTGAGAAGATACTTTGTTTGCTTTCAAAAGCGATTAAAGGAAAAGAAGATTCTAGTGCCATTCCAAACATCCCATCAACAGTTACAATTGATTTTAAATAATAAAATGTGGCAGACTGCCATTTTGCGGTGAGATTGTATAAAGCTTAGGACAAGAGAATCTACAGTTCATGCTTTTTATAATGCTATAATATAAATCACAGCAGTAATGGTAGTTACAGTAATCAAACTTCTTTTGCCACTAGAATGCATAACAGAACTTGCTTTATTATCTCCAGCTAGAAACTCTGCTCTTGTGGAATCTATAATGGGAAAGATCCAGGAATATTAATAGATAGGTGTGCAAAATGATGGCTGCTCTATTACTTCCACTGGGTGATCAGACTTGGTTCCTTCATCAGCCACCCAGCAGGATGTGTGAAGTACTGCTTACCCTGAAACATGTGAACAGTCATGGATCAGGCCTATGGGATCCAAGCTTTGCTAACTGTGATGCCCACTTTAAAAGCAGAGATAATCTCATTACACTGATAAGAGACAGATCGACCTTATATGGCTTCCCCAAGGGGAAATTGCCTTCCCAGAAAACTGAAGACCTCATTTTGCAGCGCAGCTCCTGCAGGCAACGTGGCCACTGAGAAAATTCCAAACTTCATATACCACTGAAATTCTTTTTAGCATGATATTTTCTGATTATCATGAGCATAAATCAGCCATGTTTAGAATAAAACATTTCACTAAAATTTAAATGCAGAAGAATAACCCCGTGTTCTAAAAATCCTGAAAATAAAGAAGAATCTGCAATAGAGTCATTGCTAGTACCGGAATTATCTTCATCTTTGCGGATCTTTAACTTTACAAGGTCCTCACAGTGCTGAAGGATCTGGACAGCGTCTTCCATTGAACAATTGTCAAGTCGAATGTTATCTATTGCAAGCAACTTATCACCCAGTTCGAGTGTTCCCGTCCTGTGAACAAGCAAACAAGCTTACCTGAATTTCTAACAACATTAAAGCAAGGTATCTTAAAAGGTATGAACATTATTATAGAAACAAGATGGATTTTTAAAAAAATTGTTTCTTAATATACTAGACTTCCATTTGTAACTACTTTTTACACTTCCCCATCACCCTCAAAAAAGTAGACTCTTACAAGGTCCCTCTGCTGAACTTGAGTCTGACTGGCTACACAATGGAAACAGATTTTTAGTGATGGCTTGAATGACTTACCTGTGTGCAACACTTCCTTTCTTGATATCAGAAATAACCAGAGGGTCCCCCGGTTTTCTACTGGATGGAGCTGTAATAAAGAATACATACAAGTATCTAGTTTTATTTCTAGCTGTCTAGATGAGCTAATCCTGTCCCCAAATCAATACTTCATACACATTATTTACCTGTATTACCTGTATCATATTCCTCCTCTTGCCCCTAAACCATACGTACATGAATACAAACAATCATCAGCAGGATATTAGTAAGACCACATACTCCCTAAAAAGCAGAAAGTGCCAGAATTGAAGTAACTACTGCAAAGTGAATTTAACCTGATATGTCTGAATTCTTCTCATGAACCATGAGAAGATATCACCATACAGCTCAAGCGACCTATCATAAAATGTTATGCAGCCACAACATATAAGGAAGACTTCCTATTGGCAGAACATTTCAACACAACTACTAATGCTGATCTTTTGCTAGAATATTTGTGTCAGTCATAAATCATATTTTTTTTTATTATATCCTTGTCCAACAGAGCTGCTCTGGCAAAATATCTAGAGTGGGCCTAGCTCATGTTTTTTACACCCACTCCTAATGCAGAGATTTCCAGATAATGCTTCCTGGGCGAGGAGGAGGAATCTACTTCATAATAAATGAGATGCTGTGGATAGTGGCCACGCATACACAGTAATCACATCTGCATAGATGTAGCTTACACCACGTGGATGCTTATTTTAGTGTGACCCGCTGTTTCCTCTGGAATAAATTTGCCTATCTTGATGAGTAAACTTGCCCATCTATGTGGCTGCTGGGTCTTAGGCCTTGTGAACTCTTCCTCACTTCATATGAGAATACCTACTAGAAACCCTGCAGTTCCACCAGTGGTCAAAGTATTAAAACCCTCACCAGTCTGCTCCTTCCACACTTAACTCATCTCTTCTTGGATGTATCTGACACAACTTTAAATTTTCTATCTGCCCATCATAATTAAAAGGATGCTCTGCTCTACAATGCCAGTCATTGCAAATCTTTACTGACTTATGCAAAAGTATTTGACAAGTTTCCCTTGGCTAGGAAATTAGCTTAGCAACTTTTCTTGACTTTTGGTTGCATAGGAAGCAGATAACTACTCTGGAGAAAGATGATGATGACTGACTGCTACCAGGGGTCTATTCTTGGAGCAGATTCACTGAATCGATTGTTGTGGGGGATTGATCCATTTGCTGACAGAAGACTGCACTGAAGATCTGATATGGTAAGCAGTGCACTCAGAACTTGAGGGTGATGAAAGATACATTTTTAGCCAATGGTGTGGCACCTGCTCACTGCCATAGGGAATTATATTATCTACAGCTGCTCTGGCCAGAACACAGACTGACTTTTGGGGCTGTTGCTAACAAAGAGTGTACTAATATTAAAAGATTGCTAAGTTCTCCTGAAAGTGATAATGGTTTCTCAACATATAGGGCTCTTCAATCACCCCTATCTATTTCTGTTCTCTGTACTGAGGCCACTACATTCATCCACAGAAAGTCCCATTAGGTACCTAAAAAGCTACCCATACTGGAGGATCACCTACAAAATCCTGATGACAATTACTTTAGGAGCGCATGATTCTTCTCTTTGATGGAAAATGACAGATCTTCTCCTACAGCAACCAGAAGGTGTATTAATAGTGACATTCCCAACACAATATTCTAACAGATCTTGTTAACCTTGATTGCTCTGGGCCAGAAAGTCTTTGAATGTCTAAAGAACTGTTTAAGAAGAGCTAAATAGCCATATTGCAATTTAAATGTCTTGAAAGTCTACAAGACAGACGTTCAAGGATTTTCAAGAATTTTTAGAAACTTATTTAAAGCAGCAACGTTTTCAGGAAATGTCTATACTGCAATTTAGAGAACAGCAATTAACCTCTTACAAGATATGTAATTTTCATAGCTTGTTTCTCATAGTTTCACTCCATGAGCCAACTATATCTTATATGACAGCTCCATCATTTAATTGAATTCTTTGGGTTTGTTTCATCAATTAGCATCTTGTTAAAATTATAAAGAATCATTTTTGACTTTTTTTTCCATTCCACATTTTTACCCTCCACGTTGCCTTATAAATCTCTGAACCAATGTCTGCAGTCTGAGATTTGAGAATTGAGATAGTTTTTATTAAACTGCTTTATAAAAATTACTAGTACTAAAGAAAGCAACCCATTACTGCTCCAAAAACACAAGGGAAGGAACTGAAATGGGAGAAAGTGTACAGCTCGAAAAGCAAAGCCACAGAGTACATGTGGTTGCAAAGGGAATAATATGTCCAACAGTGTTATTACAGTTTCAAGACTGAGTAAGTGTGAACCAGCAGTTTTCTGTCAGTTATCCTGGACTATTAATTGCATCTGCTGGATGAAAGCCTTTTTGTAGGCAGCAAACACAGCTCTGTGTGAAATGAATTCCCCCATGCTGACAAGCCCTTAATAAGCAGCTATACCACTTTTTTTAATTATTATTTTTTATTCTTGTTCAATGCTCATGACATACTTACTACAAACTATTCAGGTTGTGTTGTAGAGATAAAATCATCAATTTCCTCTTGAACTTTTGTATTGCACATCACCACAGCCTAAGATTGCCTCCCAAACACTAGTGAAAAGATGCTGTCCCAGCAAGAAGATTGAGTACTATTATCCTGATTTTAGAGATGAGGAAAGGAAACATAGGAACATTCAGGTCAAAGTATGACAATTTCCAGCGAGCAATTTGAGATATCTATGCCTTTATTTCTCACAATAGTTTGTCATACACAGCAGCTGTTGTACATACTAGTCCAAAGCACAACTAGTGGCATTTTCAGCAACATCTCAGCAGAACTCTGTTGCAGAGAAAAGGGAAAAAACCCCACCCTGGTTTCTCCAGGGTAGCATTATACTATCTTGACCATGAGAATGCCTCCTTTTACTTTCTGCAAACTTCTACCTCATTATGCAGCCTCCATCCCCTTTGATACTGTTTCATCCCTCCCCAGAGAGCAGAGAAGCAAAATTCCCAGTGAGAAAGTAGTACTTGACCACACAATTAGAAAAGACATCCTCATGAATCAACTCAAGTTTGAAATGCCACTATACAGCTTTAAATCCCCAAGATCATGTTTTATATCACAATTACTTTTTGGTTTTAAGAAGCAATTAAAACCAAAGCACCCTACCCCTCATCCATGCCCAGCCTTCTTTTTCAAGTCCCAGCTTCTCCTGCCCCTGGTGACACTGCAGCCTCTCCCTTTGCCTGCTGACTCCCTGCCATGGCTCTCCACTCGTTTTCTTGACTTGTCCCATTCTGCTTGCCCACTGAAGATCTTAGCTCTTCTGCTCCCCACTCAGCTGTTAGTCTATCTCTGGTTGAGCTTTTGTAGAGACCTTCCACAGTCTGTATGATGAACTACCAGTGGACTGAAGAGTATATAAAGTTGCACAGTCACTAAATATAGTGTTGTACCTGGAAGGGTGACCTTCCGTGAGCTGTGTGTTCTCTCTCTTCAGATTACTCTATGAATCTAGGTCTCTGTCCCAGGCCTCCGCCCTACTTTTTCTAGTAAAGACATATTTTCTCTGCCTATCACCCACTGATTGAAAGCAAATTCAGTGAAATGTTGTCAGTTTTGTAGCTCAGTTGTTCCTTTAGGTTAAAAAAACCCTCAACCAACCATTATTTCTTCTCTCACTGATAACCCAAAGGAAAAAAACAACGTGACATAAACAGGCTTTGGGGTCTCACCTACCACCTAGCCAAAACTCACTTCTTAGGCTAAGTCTGGCTTCAGGTTTTGGAGTTTGAACAAACTGAACAAGCAAAGGAAAATGCTCATGGGATGGAAAATATTTTTTCATATGAAGTCAGTCCCTTTATCCACAATACCAGTTTAACATTTACTGAAGTTTTTAAGGCTAGTGCAACTATTAAATACATGAGTGAGCTTTTTAAAATTAGACTGATGTAGATCTTTTGTTCCGTAAGTATTGGTTCATATGCAGCAGATGAGGAACTTGCTGATTCTGCAGGCCTCATCTTGATAATAATTTATAATACTGCAAACTGAAGCTGAGTTTGCTAGGTGAAATTCCAAACTACATAAAAAACATGCTTTATAAGGTAAATTCTCATAGTCGAATCTAAATATCTGAACATATTTACAAGCCTGTTTCTTAAGAAATAAGAAAGCAATGAAGTAGACTTTAGTATAGCTACTAGTCTAAATGACTTAGAAAAACTGATAATAGCTTGGGTGAGATTCTGATATTCTTCCAGCTTTGTAGCTTCTTATTCCTTGAGAAGTCTCATTAGCTTCAGAAAGATTATTTACGAAGCAAGGTGCTGCAGTTCATTACCAGTAAGGATATCAGAATCTTACTTAAGAAAGAAAGAAAACGAAAGAAAAAACAATCTGTTAACTACAATTATCAGACTGTACTAGGAATTAATTTTCTCAGACATCATTCAATGTATTTTAAAAAAAATGGTCTATGAGAAAGTAACCGGTGACACAAAAATTTATCTTAAAAAAAATCTATATTCCATTACACAGCCTGAAATCAATGTCACTGACAAACTGAAACAGTTTTGAACACTACTAGACTGACTGGAAAGCCATTCTTCTTCAAGGGAATGGTTCCGTTATAAAAGCATAATCACATACACATGGACACAGCCATTTCATGCTTTCTTTGGACGATGTAATTTTAAGAACTGAGATGCTCTATTTGCTCCAACTAGGTAACCGAGTATGAAAATGATGCTACCTGAAGCATGAAACATACAGATGCTTACATGTGTAAAGTATGAAATAGGGTCTTTATTGAATGCAAGTAGTTACTAATGGGAAGATTAGACCAATGCTGCAGGGATAAGGGAAGAATGATAAGATGATAGAAGTTGTATGTGTGTGAAGGTAGCAATGGGTAAGGCCAGTATGCTGCGAAGTAACTGACATACACTATCCAAAACTCACTGCCCTGGATTAACATTAACAATGATGCTAATGAGACTTTCTTCTATCTTACTTTCTAGGAGCTTCTGCTGTCTAGGGGGATTTTGATTTTTTTTGTTTGTTTTGCCTCATTTCCTGCATATCTGAAAATAAGAGAAGCTTAGTATCTTCCCTTATTACAAGTCATGTTTTTCAAAGACCATGCATTAGTTTAACTATTTTTAGTATTGTGTGTCACCTCAGATATGTCTTCAAGCACCCGGCAGGCACACTTGGTGTTTATTATCAAGAAAAACAACACAAAGAAAGAGAAAGAAATCATTCTTCCAGGATATCTGCCTCCTAGCAGCTCACTCAGACAAACTCTCGGACTTTAAAATAGGCATATGTTCAGATGCCCACCCAAGGTGAGGCTTACATTTCCCTCCTGACAAAAAATGTCTGTCTTGCCTGTCAGTCAGGTCAGGTCATGTCATTTCCTGCCATTCTCATCCAAATCCCAAACTAAACTGGGGACATGGAATTCTAGACAGGTATTTATCTGTGATGTTTTTAGGGAGACATCACTTTCTCACTCAGTATTAAGTCCACTAGATTGAGAATAGAGAGCACTAAAACAGTCTAATCGTATCTCATCCACCATTCCTCTTTAAGCCAGGTCACATTAACTCTGACGAGTTTCCCTTAGTATTTGTTTTTTAAAAGAAATCATATAGCTTTGTGACAATACCAGTAACAAATGGCACGCTGATGTGCTAAAGTGCCTTGACATAACTTTGACAAAACACATATAAAATGCCTATATTCTTCAAATCACACTGCCTCATTTAAGAGTTAATTAGGTAGAACAGAACAAAGCAAAAATGGAATGCAGCAACTCAAGACTTCCATCAAACAAATTTACAAATTTCCATTACTAGTATAAAACCTTTAAAATGAAATAAAGAATTAACCCGAGACACATTTTGTATGCCTTAAACACTATTAATAAGCGGATTATTATATATAACAGATAATGTAACTGAAATATTAAAGATACTGCAATAAACTTTGAAGAGCTAATCTAAGACCAACCAGGTGTCAACTCTGATTACATAAAGCACTAACTTTTGGAATTAAGTTCCAAGTCAGGAAGGTAAGCAAAGTTAGGGAAGAGGTATGCTGAATACTAAAATCCAAGAACAATAGCTTTCCATTCAGACTTTACTCCTATACATAGAAAAGAAAGTACAGAACGTATGAATTCCCAGTGCAGTACAAATCAAATTGGTAGAAAGACTGCATTTTTACAACAATCCTGCGAATCATTACTGATCCTAAGAATAACACAATAGAACAGGTTCTCTCCAGGTTTCCCCATTTCTCAGTATCTTCATTTGCACAGATACATGCAGACCTATGATTTTGCTTCAAGCATCACTTCTTACAGAGTCTAACAATTACTCATTCAAGTGTGCAATGCAAGCAAACAGGCCTGCAGTGTGTCTCATTTGTTCCTCAGATGTAATTCTTAGCACTGAGTTCCCTGCTGTACTTTTGATTAAACTTATTCCATTGTGCTGGTAAAAGCTTTGAGAATATAAGTCAAAGCACAATCCTCCCCCAAGACACATGAATAATTCCAAAGAAAGACTAATAGTCGAAGAAAAGCCACAACTATAAAAGAATGTTAATTCCAGTGAGACCACATTCTGCACTGTCATTAAGTACATTAAACACAAGGCCATTAACTTTGATAGGGATTTTTCTTCCTTCCATCAAGGGCTGAACTCAGTACGCTGCAGTTTACCTGGTCAAAATCCAGTCCTAACACAGTATTTACTGTCTGCTCCGAAATACATAAGTACAGAAACACTTTGATTTCAAACAACACTAACAAATACGTTTTGAGAAATAGACTAATAGACTAACACACTCTTGCTGTCTTCTTTAGCAATCTCTGAAGTCCCTGGTGAAAGAGGATTTTACCATGTGACCTGTGCATTTAGGATTGACCACTAATTCTACAGACTGAGGATGTATCTTCAGACTATAGGTTCTGAAGTAGAAAATACATGGATCCTCATGCCCATTGAAACCCTTGAGTTTAGTGAGGTTCTGTGCAAGAGCCTGTGACGGTTAATGTCAGGCTTGGCTTAAAAACTCCCAGAAATGGAAATACTTTTGCATGAGTCTAATTCTTCTGACTTCTTTTCCCTTTATTTTTATAAACAGCTTTAATAGGAGTTAAGTGCGTACTATGCATGCAGGAATAGGTCAAGCTTTAGGCCTGGCAAACCTCTAGCTTCTTGAACAGCTAGAAAGGGAATATAAATGTAAAATTTAAAAATGACATTTCATCAAAGACAGAGCATTGCTAACGAAAAGGCAGTTTATATCAAACCAAGCATGAGTCTATAGACACAGGACCTACTATCTGCAGTTTATCCCATAAATGTGGTCTTAAAAAGAAATACTTTTACTTACAACTTATGGTGATGCCAAGTTCCACATTATGCTTCTTTGGTAGTTTTACATGAAATGTTCCACTGCTTGGTATAACTGATTCTAGGAAAAAAATATTTCAAATGTTAGATAATTTATGAGGCACAGCAATTCCAATTGCATGCTACTATGCGTGTAAATTGACGAAATCACATCAGCATTGCAAGCCACGGATGAAACACGACTGCTGCACTGATGGAAGAAGGACACACCAAGTATGATTTATACCTCTACTGGTAATTTCAAAGTAACTCAATTTTATTTTTTTTTTTAAGGTTTAACTGAATTTACAGACATTGCACGGGCCAGCAGCCAGCTGAGACTGCAGGTTTTTAGCTTGTATGCAAGTTCTGTAAGCACAAGTAAAAATTTTAACGCTGGCAGATAACTTTTAATTAAAAGGACAGGAGATCAAGTCTTAAGGATTTCAGGCCTTTTAACTGTCTGCTAAAGTAACCGTCATAGATTTTATATCTGCTGGGAAGAAAAGGAATCAAAACATCACTAATGGAGAAGTGCCTGGAGCTAACTGAGGCAAAAAACACTTGAACACACAGCACTGTATTTGAAATCGGACTTTTGGCATCACTGATAGCAAAAGGGTGGGCCTTGGCCTGAAAAGAAGTGACTGGAATTACAGCTATGGAAACATATAAACAGGTAAGTGGCAGAGGAGTCTAACCATGTGTCTGAGCAAATGGGAACAGCACAAACAAGTCAAGGGACAGAAATACATGTGACTTCAGGTGTATTTAAATGATTTCTGCATGATTCAGTTGTATAATTTTATAATATTTAATTTCCTATGTATTGAATGTACATATTGTATTTGGCTTTTCCAAAATATTATACTAAAAGATTATACAGAATTACTCTGGGAACCTTTAGCCTGCTTTGGACATCATGATTTAAAATACCATTAACAATAATCAGACTATGCAAAATGGAGCACAACCAAGACTGTCATGACATCAAGGGTGCTACTATCAGATGAACACAAAAGTCTTAGAAGTTTTTACGATTTATATAGCAGGTTAATATGCACGATATGTGATTTTGTAGGTGTATTCTCTATGCTTAAACACATTACAGAAGAAAGGAAAACCATTAGTAATAATAAAGACTAGCCAGCAACATTAACAATGATTTTCCTAGCTTTTATTAATTCTGTTAATTAACTTCTACTATTTTATTTAGAGTGTTGGTTTGATATACTGTAAGCAAAACTCTTCAGAGTTTACTGCTTATCCACCCTTTTATAATACTTATCTGTCTAGTAAAACATTTCATTAGCTGCTATGTAGAGGATTTCTCTCGGCTCAGCAGAATATTTCTATCTCAGGGCAGAAAAATGCTGCAAAATAACTCAGAGGAGGGACTGTCATGAGATTCTACTACAGGACTTGTAATTTCTATTTGTGCTTGGAAATGCTGCAGGGCTACGTGAAGTGAGAAAGCTGTACAAAAAGACAGGTTTCAAATAGGTCACTTGAAAACTGAATGGCGTATATGTGAGATGAAAGTCTCCACCTTAGATGCCTAATGCTCGCAGTGTACTTGGGATTTATTTCTTCACTTCTCTTGCAAGACAGAATAACACTATATTCATACCTGCAACATCAAATTCTATTTCCAAAGTGACCTTGTTGGTGATAGAAGAGTCTCTCAGCAGTTGATTGGCCTCATCGAATGTGCTGTCTTCCGTTGGGACACCGTTTATTGCCACTATTCTGTCTCCTATTTGCAGTACTCCACACCTTGGTACACAATGATAAAAAACAATCAGCAGATTCTGTACACACAGAACCAGCAATATCAAACACACTCAACATAACCTTCAAGGAGAAGCATGGCACAGCGACTCAACAGTCTACCCAGGCACAGAGCAGGACAGACACTGCTGGGGTTGTTTAGCCTGGAGAAGAGGAGGCTGAGGGGAGACCTCATTGCTCTCTACAATTACTTGAAAGGGAGTTGTGAAGAGGAGGGAGCTGGCCTCTTCTCCCACGTGACAGGGGACAGGATGAGAGGGAACAGCCAGAAGCTCCACCAGGGGAGGTTCAGGCTTGACATTAGGAAAAAAATTTTCACAGAAAGGGTCATTGGACACTGGAACAGGCTGCCCAGGGAGGTGGTTGATTCACCTTCCCTGGAGGTGTTTAAGGGACGGGTGGACAAGGTGCTGAGGGGTATGGTTTAATGATTGATAGGAATGGTTGGACTCGATGATCCAGTGGCTTTTTTCCAACCTGGTGATTCTATGATTTACACCAGAACACTAACACACACTCCCAGCATGGGTGGTCCTCTCTAGGTGATAGGACCCAGGAATAAGGGCACAGCCTTCATGCTTCCATGCCTCCCATGGACATCATTTCTGTCTCTGATTCTGGGCTACAAGTGTTGTAGCTCTGAAATGGCAGATAGTACTTGCCTGTGCAACTACTACTGTTTTCATACCATGATTAAAGATATACGCAGCATATAAATGCAATTGAAATGCTGCAATGAAATAATGAAAACTCTGGTATTCCCTAGGATAATTGATTCTGTACCTAAACTGAACAGAGGTGGATATGGCAGCTTGATATGGCCCCAGGGCATACTGAATTATTACTATTTTGACTTCTGCAAGGTTTCTGATTTATTTATTTTTTAATCGTTTGCATGAATATGGCTTCCAGTCTCCTGCTGAAGGACTCCAGATGATAAAAACACTGGTGCTTATTATTCTTCTTATAGCTGATCAAGCACATGAAATATCATTGTCAGAACAAACAGTTTATTACTGCCACACTTCTCTGCAATTTTTCACAGACTGAAAGCAGCAAGTCCAAAGTACCCCGAGGAATGCTCACCAAAACACACTTAGCAGTAACTGAAAGAGCCTCACCTTTCTGCTGGACTGTCAGACTCAATGTAGGAAATGAGAGGTGGAGAAGACAAGGTCTCAGTTGCAAACACGCCACCCTGGAGCTGTATTCCAAACCCTACTACGGGGTCAGCTGTCAGCACTACTTCTGTGGTTTCTGTGTGGACGACCTGCCCAGCCAAACCAACGGTGCTAGAGGCTAAAGACACTATAAAACAGAGCAGACCAGGAGGAAAGACATTCATACACAGCAGAAATCTCATTGCTCTTTGAGAAAATTGATCTCTACAATAAACCTAGTCAATGAAATGTCTCTTTTAACGTCAATTTAGGCTAAAGTTTATAGATTCTGTATAAATATTTAAAACACACAAGAATAGAAAACATCTGGTTTTATGGTATAATGCAAAGAAATAGTACTTGTACCCAGCAAAATAAATGTGTTTGACATACCCACCCCAAAAATCTCAGAACATCCTTGAATTCTGTTTGCATTAGGTTTGAGATGTGGATGAGTAGAACTTTCACAGTTGCTAAGGGACCTGGAAGTGTAAGCGCAGCTGCTATTCAGGCTGATTCTTATGGGCTCTTCTAAACCTCTGACAGGATTGCACTGTTGTTAGCAACAAAGCACATAGAATCATAGAACAACCAGGCTGGAAGAGACCCACTGGATCATTGAGTCCAACCGAGTTTCACCTCCCTCCTACACAGCTTTAACCAGGAGCTGCTCTCGGGAGGTTGGGGTTCATACCCCCAGATTCTACCTGCCACGGACCCTCAGTTGCTGTATCCTCTCAGTCCTCAGTCCAGCCGCCAACGCGAGCCGGCACCTTCTCTGACAGCCCTGCGCACTAGCACTGCCCCGGCCCTCCTACCATGTGGTGTCCTTGCCCACAGCACCTTCTGCCCTTGCAATAAGGATGTCCTCCTGCTGTACATGTTTACTACACATCAGTAACTTGTCAGGCTAACTGGGTAGTGTACGCTAAATGAACCTCTCTGCTTTAGCAACCAGTATATCTAAGGAAATGCAAGAAAAAAAGGGAACCAGGGAACCCTTCTGTAAGAAACACAGAGAGCTACTTCTGTATTCCTGATTTACCTCTCTCTCTATTCTTTTTTGTTCTGAATAGGCTGTGTTCCAGAACAGATCAAGATAAAACCAGCACTGAGATTCAATGCTATCACCTGTGAAAAGGAGAAGACTGAACATTTGGTTCTTCAATCTCTGCCTAAAGGTCTATTATATCATTCATTTAATTCCCCCTGTGGCAGACTACTGCCTTTTGTTATGTAATACACAGAAAGCTAGAGTTTTTTTCACTTCTTGCTCAGACTAATAAATTAAGAGTAGGGTATTGTAGTGATAATCCTCCAATGATAAGGATTCCGAAAGTTTTCATGTCATAAATATATACTATTACCTCTCCACCTCTAATTTCCTTCATGACCCATTTCTGCCTGCAGTAGCTACTAAGAACTAAAATTCAAGCTTTATCTGAGGGATGGTATAACTATGATTTTTTTTCTTACATATGGAAAACAATTAGTTCTTGTCTTTACTATAGAATATATTTACACAGCTGTACAAAGTTGTCAGAAGTTGTATAAGTATCTCCCACACCCTGAGGCTACAAAGCATTAGACTTCTACTCTGAAATACTATAAAACCTGATTAACGCAGCACAGTCACCTACGACAATTGACACTCATAATTTTCTCTTTTCTCCCAGCAAAGCTCCTTTCAACTCTCAAACGGTCTTTTCTAAATTACTGTGAATTCTCACTCACATCTTGTTTTCATTTTCTTTTGCAAGAATTGTTTATTTCACTTATTCAATACTTTCCTTCTTACTGTTTCTTTTATCTGCACTAAGACATGTGCACATCCAAATGTGAATCCCAATAATCTGTTCTTGGAAATGGCCACCAGCTTTAGCATTTACTGCATGTGAGAAATATGTTTCTCCAGCCCTCAGTGCTGGAAAGGCATACTTTAATATGACTGAACCAGATAAACTCAGAGTCAATATAATACCAGATCCCCTAACACACTTTGCAGAAATACCAAAACGTAGAGAGTTGAAGCTCAGAGAAGTTCCATTTTCCCTTTCCTTCAGGTCATACAACAATTACTTATTAGCATCTGCTTCCTATCACTTATGTGTCAACTCCTCCTCTGCAGTAGGCATCTTGCTGACTTTAACTTTCTTACTCTTTCTAATGCCAAATCTGGAGCCCAACGTTCTTACAATGTTTATTTAAACTTTCAGGACAATTAAAGATTTAATTTGCAATAGAAAATTGAGTTACTGTTCATGGGATGTAGAACTTTCCCTCATAAATATGCTGATGACGTGGACACTTAAAAGTGACAACCAGGAACTACTTCCACTCCCAAAGAAAACAAAACAGAAATAGGAACAAAATCCAGCTGAGATGAAAATACCCTTTCCAAACCATGTAACAGCTGTCTGCTAAGCCTTCATAAAATGCCATACGTGGTCCAAACTATAACTTAGAGCATGCTAGGGGTTGTAACTCAACAACAATTGCAGCAAGAAACACTGCCATTTCTTTTTGTCTGCTTGATGGATTCTAAGTTTTACAGGTCAGGATGCAACCTTATTGCCTTAAAAAGGGGGCATCAATGTATACTCGATTCCAGTGAACCTTGTTTGCTACTGCTAGGGGTACATTTTAGCCGACTCGTATAGTTTTCATCTAACTCTTAACAACAGTCCTGGTGGCTGGTTTACTCTATACTAAGCAGTTCTGTAAGGAATAACCTTGAATTAAAAAATTATGCACTTGTCTCATTTACTCTTGCAGTCAAATAAAAAGCAGAGCAAGATGTATTTAAAGGTACATATATGGATTCTTATAGCCTGTAGTCTTCCGCTCTGACCCTTGAGAAACTGGAAAACGTTCACTACTCCTCCTGGTGGCAGCTAACTCAGATGTGCTGAGAAACAGCAGCCCTGGACATCTAAGACCCTCTGTAACTTCAGATATGCAGCCCTAGTAACTATCATGTAAGTTGGTACAAAACTGTGTCTTACTTTCAACTATGAACACAGACCTAGTACAAAATTCTTCAGGATATAAACTTTAACCAGATAATATTCTAAGTGTTTCCACAATGAGTACCATGCTTCTAAAAGCACAGGAACAATGTAAGTGGAAAAAAAAGCATAAATAGAACATGTGACAGCAGGGTATGTCTTCAGTTTTCACAGCCACATATTTGGAAATATCTGTGTGACTAACACAATGATCACAAAACCATGGCCACAGAAGTCTTGTAATTCCCCTGTACCATCACACGTCAGCATCAAGATATTTGGCATAATCACATTAAGTAACACAGACTTTCCCAAAGAACTGGCCATGCAAACTTTATAGCACACTTTACCAATACATTCTTTTCTTCCCAAATGACATCCTAAAAATTTTATTGAAAATTACATTAATAAAGTGCTGAAATTATCCAACTGGTTTAAAGAACAAAAAAAAATCACTACAATTAAGAGAGCCAGCTATTATTTTTCTATAAAAAGGACATCTGCTGACGCTACCTGGTTTTCATGAGTCTCCCACAAAGGGAGATAAGTGGTTTTCCAAGTCCTGTCAATGGATGGTAGATGGGTACAGGACCAGTCATTCTCTATCATGGTCACTTGTAGCACATTCAGTCCATTATGGGACTCTCAGGCTGGTTCTTAATGCAGTCAAAAGTGTAAGTCTAGCAACAGCAGTAAGAAACTATGCATGGGCTGAAAAACAAGCTCACAAAAAGAGCTAGCAAGCCTGTCTGGCCAGCCAATTCCTCCAAAGCCAGCTCTGATTCAGGGTTGCTAATACAGTCACTGCTTGTAGTGCAGCACAGCCTCACTCTCTGATGGAAGCAACTTCACATATATCTTGCACTGCTCTACATCCATACCTCACAATGCAAATGTGCAATAAACTACCCCACAAAAATGACTTATCCTAATTCCTCCTATGGAGAGATTTGTTTAATCACAGTAGCCTGTCATTCCCAAGTCCTTCTGACTTGAGGAACCTTTCAGCTGGGCTGCAATGCTCATGTGACTGTCTCACTTGAATCTAACATCACTGGCCTTGCTTGGAGCTCTTGCAGTACAGCAAAATGCAGGGCAAGGCTTCCTCAACTGAAAAAAAATATCTGATAAATATAATAACACAAGTAACAGCTGTCTCCAAGTTCTGTAACAGGATTAGTTTTCAGGATTAGTAGCCCTTTGTTGGGATGGGGCAGAAGAACTATTTTTGTATCCAGCAGGATTTTACCATTCAAATAAATCAGTATTAACATAACATTACTTCTGTTTCTCATATGCACGTGAGGAAACGTACAAGCTGGACTCCTACTGATACCATAGCATGGATGGAAATACTATTTCCCCAGGACCTGAAGGAATGCATTAGAAGCTAATAAGTCAACAGATGAATTGTGAAAAATGGCTGATTAGCTTAAAAATAAAAAAATGCACTTACAGGCAAATGTTATGTAAAAATATTTGCTTTACAAAAGAAGTAAGAACAAGCAAGCAACAAAAAACTGCAAGAAAGCAAAACCTGAGTACCGCTCTCAAACATTTCCTCTCAACTCCATAGTGGCTGGGCTTGGTTGGAGGCTGCTGGCTGCTCTGAGTTTGCTATGACCACGGGAAATCTTTAATACCAGCCAGTTGTTTCAGAGTAGTGGATCTATGAGCATAATTAGCTGGCAGAGACAATTTACAGAGCAGTTCTCACTTCCCTGCTCTGGAGGAACGGAGCTGCTGAGCATCATGTGATGATGGACAAGCCAAAAGGAGAGATGGCATTCACGTGGAGTCCGGGAAACACCACATTGAGATAGCCATACTTTCTCCAGTCCACTAAATACTTTGCACTAAGCAAAGTAGAATAGACTGAAATATATCAGTCCTGGCTTTGGAAATTACTGACTCATGGGAAATTCATGCTTTGAATCCCAGAAAGTGGCCAGAAGCAAGGCTATTGTACAGCTTGTGGTTTAGAGGTAAGTATTAACACTACCTTGAAGGTATTGTGTCACACTCTTCTCCTTCTGTAATGTGATAGCTGAGCTTATCAGCAATATGTTTGTGACTATTCAGCTACGATTTTATTCTCTAATGAAAACGGAAAGAGTTGAAAAAGGAATTTTAAAAATCACTTCAGGAATGGTATGACAACAAACTCTTGCAGGATTGTCTGAAGAAAACATTGCTTTAAACGCATGGCCTCTACTTATTTTAGTTTTGGACAAACATTTTTATGCTGATGTTTCCCTACATCTAACAGAAACTCCAATTATTCTCCCTTCTGCCTAGTACAAATATATTAATTAGGGTACTTTGTACCATTTTTCAGTATCTTCCCCCTCCTCCACCCATTCACTGCACATTTTGAGGAAATGCTGTTACCACCTACAGGAGCTTTTGAAGTCCTTCTTTTTCATCCTCCGCCTCATCATTGTCCCACGTGGGCTGGTGGAGTAGAGGCTGCGAGGTAAGGTCCCCATGTTGAGGGAACTCAGGCTGTATGCACTCATGGAGGTAGGAGAGAAGGATGAAGACACCAAAGCTGCTGTAAGAAATCAAACACTTGGCATACAGCACTCAGTCTTCACGGAAGAGTGCGGCACATGTCTGTAACTCATCAATGAAAAAAACAATGTGTATGATGCACAGGAATGGTTTGTGCACTTTCAACAATGAAGACATTAAACCACATAGGTGACTCCAGGTAAAAGTATAGCCAGCTTTTCATGAAAATACCTGCTGGAAGCTAACAAAAGTATTGTAGATACAAGAAGAACATTCATACTATACAACTTATTCTATGCGAAGCACGTTAAATTAATTTTTTTAACATATATCCATGAACTAATGCGATCAATATGTTTAGATACACTGATTTTAGAAATGGGTTTTTGCAGTAGGTGATTTCTGACAAAAGATTCGTAAGCAATGCCTTGCATTCAAAAATCGTGCTTTCTATACACTATTCAAATGCAACGGTCTAATCATACAGCAGAAAAACCAATTCATTTAGAATTTTCAAGCCTTTTCCTGTCTAAAAAGATTGCCTTTTTAAAGGAAGGAAAAGGCATAGAGTGTCAGAAATAACCTTTGCATGGCTATGAAAAAGTGTAGCGTCCATAAAACTAAAAAGGTTTTAGTGCCTGAAATGGGAAAAGTGTAAGTGAAAGAAGAGGAGAGGGAAAAGGAGGAGGAAGAAGAGGAAGAGAGAATAGGTCAGCAGGAAAAACCATGGAACATTACGAAGACTTTTTTCAGGAGGTGTTTTCTGGAATTTCAAGGCCGGCATCCTGCAATGGTCAGGGTGGTAGGTGTTATAATGGTGGTAGGTGAGAAGGCTGCTGTGGCTGTTGGCACACGAATCCCCGGTAAGTTGCCTGCTGCTTCTTTGAACCTTCACTGCCCGCATGAAGGGATGATGGAAAATCAGAAAACAAAAGGACCAGAAAAGAGGGAAAAGTAACTGAATTGCACAAATTAAAAAAAAAAAAAAAAAAAAGAAAATAAATTGAAAATAAACCAAAATGAAATAATAAATAACCTGGTCATGTCTTCTTACCGGAGGGTACTAACTTAAGGAACAGAACTAATATTTTTTCACAGAATAAATACTTCTGATCATTTTTTTGTTTTGTTTTCTTGTGTTTGTTTTTAAAAAGATTAGTACTGAATCGATTTCTAATCTCACTCTGGCTTTAGGAGCTAAGACTGCAAACCTTCTTAGAAAATACTAATGTATTACATATGACCAACTGAAGGTTAATAAGTCTCTCCTTGCATTCATTTACATCAAAAAGACTGACTAGATACTATACACAGTGCTGCCTAGAATGGAGATGTTTACTTGCCAGTCGTTTCAATTTACTGCATTGACATTTTAATTTTGCCACCATCTATTGTTGGCTTTATGCTGCCTTGTGCAGTAAATGAATTCCCTGGGCTAGCCACAGAAAAATTCTATCCTGAAGCCTGCTTAATAAAGAAAAGAGTTCTTATTGATTAGTTGGATGTGCAATTTAATGTTTTTTTTTTTTAAACCTGAGCTTTATCCTTTCCTGGATGAAATCTGAGACCATGTTTGATTGCTGATTCTACATACAAAGAGTTTGGGATATGCCAAAAGTGAAGGCCAATATTTACCAATAGAATGGGATGCATTTCAGTTAATGCGTCAGATATTAAAAGGAAATGACTGAAGTCAACCTTCAATTAATACAGTCTACTCAACACTAAATTCAGTAGAGGACAGTAGAGAAGGACTTCAAACTGGGAAGCATTCACTAAATTTTTGTCTTTAAACCACTAAGAGATTCACTTGTACTATGAAATGCAAGCTGCAGTCTTTGGCCCACGAGCTCTGCTACCTCTGCATCTCTCTGCTATCTGATACAAATGTGATGGCTGCAGACGCGTATGACCTCATGCTGGACATTTAACAGTAGCCAAGAGTCTTGACTCTTTAAATTGGCCCCACACCTTGTGTTCACATCTTATTCCATGAGACAAAACAAGCATGAAAAGGGCAGCACAGCAAGCCCTGCACAGTGTCAGAAGAAAAACTATCCTTTTCTTTCACTTCATATTACAGGAGGGATGATCTGCCAATTTTCTGACTATATTAACCTTCCTCTGACTTAAAGCAATGCCTGTCACTACAGTGAGGAGTACACAGCAGGGAAGGGAGAGGAAGAGGACAGTGCAGGCACCTACCACGTCCTCACAGCCTTTTAAGACACTTGGGACTCTGGTAGACTCAACGCTGCCAGACCTGGCCCTGCATGCCAGGTCGGGATGCCCTAGGCTTCCACTCTCCCTGAAAGCACCCCAGCTGTGCCCTGACATGCATTTGAATCAAAGGATTTATTTCTTCTCCCACTCCCCTAAATGAGTAACAAAAGTAAGGGTGGGGTGCAACAGCAGCACTAGGAGGAACACTTGGAATCACACCTCAAGGTATCTCACACACCGGCACCAGCCACTTTAGATACTTTAGTAAATCTCACATCAGTCAGAGAAGTCCCAGAAACAGTAGCCGAGCACTGATATGGCCATATGTATCTTACAGACTTATCAAGTCTTCTCAGACTCTCTGATTATCTGCACATTTCCAAACTTTGTAACTATAGTGGAAAAATTAAAATCAGATAAGAACAGTGTGGCCAGGTGGATTTTCATTATTTTCAGGTTGCTGTGAGCCTTGTTTAATTAAAAAGATTGCTTCCTGCAGGAAGTTATCTGGTAGTCTGTATTTTTTTAATGTTTTACTTTCACATTGAGAGTAGAGATAAAAATGTCCTACAAAGTAGAAAGGTACACAAATTCAGTTTGCTCAGCTTATAGAGGGATAATCCCAATTCAACAAAAGTTCTGTAAAAGAAAATCCTATCATGTGTAACCATAGTAATTTAGAAGTAATTTGAGCTATTCTAACCTAGGGTTGTGTACAGTGAACATAAAACTAATGGGGCAGCAAGAGAAATGAGTGTTAACAGCGTAGTGTACATGAAAAAAAATGGGAAAAAAATCTGATCTTTTATAGCCCTCTCCATTTTATTTTAGGGCTAAAATTTCAATTTATTTTATATACTGACTTTCTTGGCCATTTTAAATGCCTAACGTGTTCCTGGAAGACCAATAACTGAGCTCAACAAATACAGCTCTAATGACACAGCTTGTCCCAGACACATAAAGGGTGCTTTTCAAACTCTGCAGCATCTAGGCTGTGCCACACCTGATGAAAAGTTATTTCCAAGAGGGTATCTGCTTTCATAAAGCACATTACATATCAAATTGGTCATGATATTGGAGTAGCACCATCTGTTGAGGCACTGGGAAGGGCTGTAAACATCCCAGTTATTCTGCCTTACTTTAAAAAGCAGCTTTATTACCTTAGGGAGACTTCTCCCCAAAAGATGTGCCTACCTAGCTTTTGCAGGTCCCCTTGGTATGATTTTGGAATGGCAAATTCTTACCTCTGGCATGGTAAGAGCACTGCTTTTCCTAAGCATCTACACTGGGTCAAGGTGATTGGCAGATTAACATCATCAATTTGCTTTAAATGTTGGTTAAGAAACAAGCTGCTTTAAGTAATACAATCATCTACACACATCTTTGGCCTTGATACTCATGTTCCCAAAAGAAACATTCTTCAAAGAGTTCTTTAACCAGCCAAGAATTTATTGTGTGACATTTTTGCTTCAAAAAATGAAAGCTCTGGTTGCAACATACTGTCATAACTCAAAAGAACGGAAGTATACTGCAAAATTCAGTCTGTATCTCATCCTGCTTCTCCAGTATGAATCCTTCCTCCTATGCCTTTCTAACTGGCTTAAGCAGAAAGGCAAAAAGAGGTGCTGGTGAATAAAGGGAGAACACGGTATCACAACAGTTACTTTCTTTTCATCCAGGTCCTGGAGAGACTAGGCTTTTTCTCAGCCACTGGTTCAATATTCACCGTTCTGACAAACTGACTAGAGCACTGCTTACCCAGGTACAGTCTGGATTTTAGATGTCAAAGAGCATTTACCTTTACTGACATTTCTAAGCCCCAGAAATCCTGTCTTGGTCTAAAGGAGGCAGAAGAACAGTATCACAGGCTTATAAAATGGTACCACTGGTTCATGCTGTAACACGGGTATTTGTTCTCTGTGTATTTGATAATCTTTGTTACTACTTTGATGTCTACCAACATGTGACATTATAGACTGAATTTATGAACACTATGAATTAGCCACTTTCTTAGGATTAGACAGAGAAGAAGACAGGTGGCAGCCATTTTCAAACACTAAGACATTTTGTATGTGTTCAATTTGAAAATGGAAATTTTCTTCAAGCATGTTGGGTATGAAATAAATACCACTGTGAAGAAGGGCTGGGTTCTAGGGAACTGTTTCCAAACAAACCTTTCTCAAAAGCACTGACAATGAACTCATGAAGCAATCGCCAAAGTACTTTAAAAGATGATGGCAATAACTAATAATGCAATTAAGAGAAAATTTTTTTTAGGTACTTTAGGGGAGAAGAAGTGTTAATGAAGTAAGTGGTCATAACAGACTACCAAGTCAACAAGCTGAAAAGAAATTATCTGTGGTTCTTCTCTCTAAATTTAGGAAGTAATTTAGAGATGTATTCACTGAAGTTGTTCCCCCAATGACTGCAACAGTAGAGTCAACAGGTGTTTTTATGTTCATCTACAAGTGTGCAGAGCCTTTTTTTCAGTAAAACATTTCCCACTCTATTCACAGGAATCTCAGAGGGTACGTTAAGGCCAAGAAAATACAGAGTTTCTCAGAAAGTACCAAAGCATAACCCGGGGAGCTGAAACAACACTTACAACATTATAACATAACTGCCGCAATAGCTTTCTTGACCATTCAGCAAGAGTAGGCAAAGTAAAAGACAGAAAAAGAAAAGGGTACTGGGTGCTGCAGAACCTCTTACCGTGCTCCGGGCCTTTCAGTGCTAGCCGTGTCTGGTGGTGAGGAAGGATCTCAAGTTTGACATTATCCGCTGCATTAGCCAAAAACTGTGTTGCTTCTGCCAGTGTACAGTACTCCATGCTGGTGCCATCAATGGACAGAATGTGGTCTCCTACGTGTAATGCACCACATCTAAATAAAAGGGGAAAAAAATTGGTAAGATCAGGTATGCTCTTCGCTTGGGAAATGAGTTTCACTGCCTTCAAACTGGTCATAACAACTATAAGCGTGGTTTTTTTTTTTGAGAGAAATTTGTACTTTGTAGGCACTGTCACTGGTCAGACTTTATATCTATTAGTACAAACCTTAAAAACAATTCAGTTAATACAGTATATGCCAAGACATCACTCACAGGACTGGAATGGGGTAGCTGACTATAAAAATATGTGTGAATGGCAGCAGAATAAAATGAGAAGAGCTTAAGGAGATTCAAATAACTTGGTCACATATCCCTCACACAAGCACCCAGTTCATCATTTTTTGAGTTATAGTTCAAACATTTATTAGTACAAAAGCTGTAAATGACGATGAAATTATGCAGTAGTCAAACAAATAATGAAACCAGGGCTAGCATGGTGACTTGAGGAGTGGGGTGGGGAGGGGGCTATCTGCTAAATCTCGCTGCACTTAAGAGACTGGCTACTGGATGAGTTGAGAAATGCAAACACAGCAGTCAGCATCCCGACGTACCAGTCAAGTGGACAGCTCCTTTAATTGGTTACCCCCTGTGAAATGGGAAAAAACAGAGGGAGAAAATTAAAGCATCCTGCACCATTGAACTGGAGAACACCCCTGGATCAATGGCTGCCACTCTTAAAGTTTCTACTGTAGGGAAAAGCCCACAGAGGAGCTGTAGACTCACTGCTACAAGTGGGTGCTACCATAAGCACCATTGTCAAAGAGGAGCTACAAGGCAGGGTGACTGGGGACATGCAGGAGAAATTTGCTGCTGAAAAGTAATATTTAAAGATGTTTTTTAGATGTATATATAAATAATCTGTATATGTTTAAATACATACATATGCACGCACCCCAGAAAAGATCCTACAGCTCTGTTAACAGAGGCTAAGACCACTGGGGAAAAACATCTATCTTTTTTTTTTTTTAATGGTTTAAATGGTTTTATTTAGAGGTTTAAATGAAGTGGAAAAATTACTGCAAAATAACTCCAAAGTACAGAAGCCAGTCTTCCTACTAACTCAATCGTATTCTAAAATATCTATAAAAAAAATCCAGACATAAGGAGTTCCATTTTACTATGCCACAGGAATGGATGATATATTCTGAAAGAACACTTCAAGGTTGCAAAGCCTCGAAATTTACCTCCCTTGACAGCTGTTCTGTATTGTATGCTTACTTTAAGAATTCCAGTGGGTTATTTATTTTTTTTAAATACTAATTTCTGTTGCAGCATTACATTTAATAGTCAGAACAGACCTCTAAATTTCTGTGTTGCATAATGCAAGCAGACAGTCACATATTACATGGGGGCTGGCTTATGTCATTGAATACTATGTGAATGAGCTAAAGTAAACGGTGCCCTGGAAGTCTTAAACTTGGCAGTATGGAACAACAATCTGACAAAGTGCTAATTTTAAGACCTAGCAACCTTGAGAGCATCTGGTTCCATCAATTCTATTAAAAAAAAAAAAAAAGAAAAAGGTGTGGGGGGGAAGGGTTTCTTTAAAACCAAACCAAACAAAAGCAGAAATAAAATGGATGTATGGACTTGCAGTGCCAGTCCTCTGCCACACTCACCTGTCTGCAATACTTGCAGATTTGATTTTGTCTATGACAATGACCTGTTTGTTGCAGCACATCGAGGTAGATAGTGCAACCCCAAGAGCAGCACCAGGAGTTTTGGCAACTTCAACTAGCAATGGTCCAGATGCTGTTGCTACTGAATCTGTTAAAATCAGACAAGAAGAAATATATCAGTATCACATTAATATGGTACTTCACAGAATCACAGAACAACCAGGTTGGAAGGGACCCATCGGATCCTCCAGTCCAACCATTCCTATCTAACACTAAACCAAGTCCCTCAAGACTTCATCCACCTGTGCCTTAAACACCTCCAGGTAAGGTGAATCAACCACCTCCCTGGGCAGACTATTCCAATGCCCAATGACCCTTTCTGTGAAAAACCTCCTCCTAATCTCCAGCCTAAATCTCCCCTGGCGGAGCTTGAGGCCATTCCCTCTCGTCCTGTCCCCCATAAAATTTCCATGGCTATTCTATTTCTCTACACAGACAACATAACACGCAAAGAATTTCTGGAATAGCATCAGGTTAGGTGTTAAGAATCAGTTTTTACTGCTGAAACCAATAAAAGTATAAGGAGATCTGTGAAACTGGGATGTTGGGAAGCTTCTGAGTATGTCAGAACAAGACAGACCAGGTTACAGAACCAGGATGTGTAGGAATTATTCTCTTGCACAACTAAGCTAAAAATCACCTGGAATTTAAAACAGGCATGCTGAAGAATCAGTATTAATAAAAAAGTAGAAAAAAAAATATGAAAAAGAATTAACTGAGGTGAACATGTTACAGAAGAATCCTAAATTAATTTTTAGAAGAAGGGGAAAATCTGGGGATAGCAGATATAATAAATTAAGAAGGTAAAGGAAGGGCCATCAGAAATTCCTTGCAAAAAGAAAGGAGAGTTTAGGAGAAAAGGGAGGAAGTGCAGGAGGCATGACAGATAGAAATGGCAGGTGTTAAAGCAAAATGCATGGGAGGTTTAGAACATTCTTGTAATATCCTGTCACTGGATAAAATACTGCCTTGCAACAGGGTATAGGTAGTAAATGACCAGCACTGAAAAAAGAAAGCAGAAAAATAGGAGGCAGCAACAGTCACGACTGATGACTGTGGCAGGGAACTATGCCCAATGTGTGCTGGACAGAACAAATAAAAAGGACAGCAGGCTGCTTTCTAAATGCCAAAACAAAGCAGGCAGTGATAAGGGTTAAGTACATTCTGGAGACTGCCTAAGAACTCCTACTAACTGATACCCATTGATCACAAACAGATCTCTATGGTTTAAGATAAGTAAGTGAAGGTGTTCTTTAGGGCATAAAAAGACCATGACAAAGAAAGCGATATCAGATGCCTTTGGAGGTGCCTGCAATGAGAATAAGCAAAAATGAGTAAGCCAAGACTTACGCTGTAGCAAAGTTACTAAACATCTTGTTGCAGGTGACATTTGTATTCACACAGTACTGGATCCTGCTGTAACAATACTAAGAAAATGTTCAACCGTGATGGATCTTCAAAGATCCTGAGACTGAAACTGCAAAAGAACTGCAGCTGGGCTTCAAAGTATGGAGGACAAGATAAATATCAAGACATTTCGTTCAGTCTTAAATCTAGCAAATCAGTCCAAAAATGTAATTCCGACACAAGAAAAAATATTATGAAACACTATATTATTGTAGAAAACCTAACAAGTTATACAGTGAGACAAGAAATGGGATGAGAGCTTAACGCTCAGCTAAGGTGCTCTTCCTAGACAGAGAGCACAGTGTAGGTAAACCGCACATATAAATGAAGTTTAAAAAGGTACTTGGATAGAATAACATACAACACCAGTAAAGCATCAGTCAACTGATACAGAACTCCTTTTTCCCCTTACAACTTGAAATAGTTTTTATACTCCTCTTGTCTTTGTTCCAGTTAGAAACCTGAGGGTTTGAAGGGGAGATTTAGTATTTTTGAAAGTGCCCATGAAATCAGTGTGATTGATTTTTGTGCCCAACTGGGACTGTCTTTATATAGGCTGAACTTTCACAGGCACTACTCAAAATAACTTGCTCCGTAAATCTGAACCAAACTTTATGTTGTGATCCAAAAAGTGAGTCCACCCAGAAGCATTCCTACCTGGAGCTTCAGGTACTAAATAGCTTTAAAGCTGGATGAATTGCCCTCAGCAGCTACCCCTCTTTCTCTAGTAAATAAAGGAGGAGACTATAACAATCAGACTCCTGTCTTAGATGCCTTGGTGATGACTTGCATCCAGCCAAATAAGCAAGTGCAGTAAAGCAGAATTAAAGAATTCCCGATTCCCATTCCTGTGCCGAGAAGCAATTATATTTCTTCTTGAATATTCCAGTGGTCTTTGGAGCTACAGCTTGTGTTTACAAACATATGGGGAGAAGACTCAAAACCCATTTGTCATCAATACTGTGACAAAGGTTTGAACTCACATCAATCCAGAAAATGGCAAAGCTCACATTGTTACTGGCCTACCGCAAGTTCTTTCTGTAATGATTGCCTTGAGGTAAGGAAACGAAAGTAAATGCAAATTTCTGTTGAGAATGAGTAAATCTTTCCAAATGCTGCTCCAGAGTTACTTGAAAAATGCATGATCAGCTTATGCACTGGTGTTATTTCCCAGGTGCCTGTTGAAATGCACAGGGAAGGCAAACCAAGGCAGACAGGATGAATAAATAACATAACTACATTAGAGGAACCAGAAGAGAAGAAATGGAGTGTGTCTAACTGTGGAAAAGAAACACAAGGAAGAGAAATCAGAAGGCAATAGTCAAGCACACATTCCCTGACAGAGAAGGATTAGTTTATCAGGCTGAAGTAAAGCATGGATATGAAAAATGAATCATACAGGTATAAATTATTCATGTGTGACGATGTTTCAGTCATTAAGATATTTACACCATGACTGAAGCATTTAGAGGCTATGTTGATTTATTGGCTATGTAATTACATAAGATATACTGATGAATGCTTGCGTGAAAAAAGCTCTAGATTTTTGATTTTGTTAATACTTTTTCTCACTTTTGAGCACTGCATCTCAGTCAGTACAAGAGGCTTGATTAAAACCTCCCAGAGGAAACAGCACTGCTTTCTGCATGCTAATACATTTCTTCAGCTAGATAGCGGCATACCTTTTTTATTTGACAGCTTAAATCACTGGCAACGAGGGATTTTATTCTGAATATACTTTCATGATGTGTAAATACACTATATGATATATAAAAAGTTTTGGATAAGCAGTGACACCACACTGCCTCACCTCAAAACATAATCACAAATTATTCTGAGAGTTGAAAAAATATTTTTAGTTTGATAGGGGGATCACATTACACACATTTCCTTATGTCCTAGTAAATGTATGTATCTATTAATCCTTATCTATCTTCATGGTTTGTCAAATCCAGTTCAGCAACTGGTGGGTCGTGGAGGACCCTTTTAGGATTCCCACACTGGGAAAGCTGAAAAGTGAACTGCTTCTATTAAGCAGTCAAGGAAACAGAGAAACAGTACCTAGAAATGCCCTAAAAAGGGAAATACTTCAGTTGTACCTTGCAATCAATAATGACAATAATCCATAGGAAATCAAACTTTATTAGTTTATGATGCTTCTTTTTCTTTTTGTTTTTTTTCCCCAAAGCCTTCTTGTACTTAAAGGTGGGAAATGCTGTTACGCTACGAGCTTGTTCCTGTAAGAACACTGAGCTCTCTTGCCACTATCTATGTTCTGCAGGTTCTCATTTCTCTAACTGGAAGGTTTTGGGTGCTTTCTTATCCTTTTCAGAAGTTAAAGCAACAATAGGTACAAATTTTTTTTTTATGAGCAGCTTAAAAGAGCCAGATGCAAGGAAAGATGTCAAAACATATTTTGACCTTAAAGAGCCAGCTGAACCAATTCAAACACACAGTTCCAAAAGACTTCTGTCTATCTTGCCTGGATGCTGCCGTATCTTCTGTCAATCACATGAGTGATAAACAAGTGGATATCTTACTATCTCACACTAATTTTCCTCTTGTCAAGCTTTTTCCATATTAGGTGTCCAAAGGCTAACAAATTTTTCACCTTGAAATTGTATATAGCAGGTACACACGCCTTCTCTGTTGTTGCCGTTCTCTGAATAAAAGCAGTAAAAAACACTATAGCAAGTCTGCGCTGGTTCAGATCAGTAAATAGCTCCTCAAACCTCACAGTTCTCTCAGTGCAAAGTTTTAATGCTTTTATAGCAACACGTTCACAGATCTAAACATGTCTCACTCATGTCAAACTAGGAGACAGTTTTTCAGAGAAATAATTTTTCTTGTGCAGAAAAGTGTGCTCTCCTGCTCCTCACATCTTTCTTTGTTCCCTTCATACCAAATCTTTGCAGCCCCCATATAGCAAGAAGGGCAATCTCTCCCCTTAGGCAGAAGCTCTCTTTTGTCCATTCATTTCTTGTCAGTACACCTTATTTTTTACCTCTCTCTCTTTCTGTGAGCCTAATTTTTATACTCGGTACCTGCGTGCCTCATGCTCTGTCTACTCAATAAAGCACAATGTTAATTAGAACAATGGGAAACTCAGATTATACCTTCAGAGCAGTAAGCCTCATTAATTTCACGTCATGACACTTCGATATCTTTCTATAACTCCCCTAAATGGAAAAACCTAACTCTAGAGCACAATTTCCAGTACCAATATCTAAAGACTGGACCAGTAGCTGGGTAGATCACAGTGATATATCTTAGTAAAGCTAAGCAAGACTATTGAGAGCTGGAAAACATTCAAAATCTCTGACATTCCCTCCTTTGAGAGAGAAGTTTGAATATTTACAGCAAATCAGTTTAAAGAAATTAGTTTTGATCCCACCCCACCCCACTCCCAAATGACCTACGCTTTATTTTCACTTTCCTCTACTCTCTCTGTGCTCTTTTTTTAATTCACAAAAATCAATTATTCTTTTCTAGCACCTGCTCAGCCATCATACACTCTACGGCTCTGATGTACCCAGGAAAGTCATTGATTGTTGCCTACGGAACCTGTTGAATGAACTCTCATAGGAGGATCCTCACAAGTCCCTAAATGCAGAAATGCACTCCCATTTCCCTGAACTTGCTTTCCTTAAAAAAATACCACAGAATGCAAGGGGGTGGGAGGGTGTTTTTACGTATGTGAGACACTGCAAGTTACAGAAAGGGTCCAACACAAAACACCGTTGCAGTTGGTTCTTACTTTAGAAAGGTTGAGGCAACCAATATGCCACTGCCAGATGTGTGTGCACAAGTGGAAGGTACTTAGAAACTAGAGCGATTTGTCTGGTTGTGTAACAAGAACAAGATGACAGCAGTCCCAGGCTCCTGTGGCTAAATCTGGGCGTTTATTTGCCATATCTAAGTCTCAAGTGAGCATTTACTGAATAATGGATGGCGGGGAATGCTCAGGAGGTTTAGTTGTTTCAGTCCATTCAGAATAAGCACATTATGGATCGGGATTCCTGTTTTCTGTATTAAGTAACAGGAGTTGACATGTTAAAACCTTTTTTCTTTTTTTTTTTTTTTTTTTTTTTTTTTTTTTACAGAATTGGCTCAAAATGTCAGGTGTCACATATATGATACATTTACCATTCCTTTGGAAAGCTAGATTGCCAAAACATAAAAAAATCAGAGTTAATATATTTCTTACAGGGCACTTAAAACTGACAACAAACAGTTGTAAAAATTCGAGCCCAGGTAACCAACTCAAAGAACAGACAGAACTTCTGACTGGATGAATTTCATTTCTAAGACCAGTGGCTTTGGCGACACTTTCCACACAGACCATTTTGCAAGGCCCTTTACAGCACTTCTCAGCTGACAGTAGAGCCACATAAAAGTACTCAGGGATTCTGTGTGCATTCATATCCACTTTTCTTCATTAACCAATAGACTACTCATTACTGTCAAACAGTATCTTAAACTGCACTTAATGAATCTTGTCATCCTCCATATGGTTTACTTATTGTACTCTTAAGGACTATTTTATTTTACATGAACATCAACCTAGATAGAACATTCTTTGTTTCCACTAAAATGCTCTCTCTAAAAGACCAATATACTTAAAGTAGCCCTAACTTCTCACAGTCCAGTGGTAAGATCATATCCCTTTCTACCATAGAGAGACTCATAATCCTATGTCATACCACAGCCCCACTATTTCCCTTCTCGTGTTTCTTGGAGACTGCCTTACTGATAGGTGGTCAACCTCCTCCAATTGCCTTTCCCATAATCTCCAGCAAAACAAGAGCCAAAACCAGAAACAATCAGTTACTTTACTGTGCAAGAGAAAGATTTGCTGGGGATGGGAAAGCTTTTCTCCACCTTACTCCTTCCTCTCCACTAACACCCTTCCTCTTTTTTCCCCAGGTTTGTAGTTTACCAAGTCACGGATGCACAGAGATGGAAAAAAAACCCCACTTTTGGCATTGTTTTTCAGCCACATCCTAAACATTCCTTAGGCTGTCTGCTAACATTTTTAATTTCCTTTGTAGGGACATTTTCATTCATTCATATTTAACACCAACTAGACAATTAGTTGAGTCTCCCATACATGCACAGAGCTGATTGATGGTTATTTAAATACTAATTTTTTTGGGGGGGTGGGAGTCTGCTTATTTATTTAAAACCCTTTCCTTGTACTCCAAAGATAATTTGATCTCAACAAATCCCTAATCTCTACTTTTCAAAAGAGGGAATATTAATCACATATTTTTTTAAGGAGATCTAATTAAGAAATGGAGATTGGAATCATGGGTCAATGGTTGCAAGAGGGAAAGTAGCAGCAAGACAGAGAGGTAGGGATAAGACTTCTGCAGTGTCTAAAGTGCAGAGGAACAACATTGAAGATGCCCTACAGCTGTGCAGCATCATTATCACTCATTCAGAGCAATATTATTTGACTCCTCACACTTTTGTGGTCATAAAGGTCATAAGCAAACTACACAGAGCACTGATGCACAGTACTGGCCTTGGTTTTCTGTTCTGCTAATACTGCATAGTGTTTGCACCCTGGCTTTTTTAAGCTTCATTTAGCAGAGTAACCTTTTTTCAACTGAGATCTTATGGGAAAAGTAGAATCAAAGCTAGCTAGCAAGCTCTGATAATAATGTCTAAAAAGCTAAAAGTCATTGACAGTGTTTCTAATTCTCCTCTGAGTGCTGGAATACAACAAAAATATCGATAAGCTTAATGACTTGTGAGACTTTACCCTAAAATATATTTTGGAATGAAGTAAGCTGGCATTACGTATTGCAAGCAATATTTGGGGAGAGAGAGTTGTACTTTACTTAATAATAAAACAACTATTTAAAAAGTAAATATTGCTCTTGTTCAGAGGGCCAGAGCCAGTCTCCACAGCCAACTTATAACCTACCATAAACTATGTGTACTCCTGGTGTTCCCATCATTATGAAGTATCTGTGTGTTTCAGGCAGGCTGTAGAGTGAGCAACAGTTGCTCTAATTTTACCTGTCTCAGTTAGAATTAGAGGGGCAAAACCAGTGCTAAAAATATTACAGAAGTACCTTTTTGTGTCTTTTTCCTTATTGCCAGCTACAGCACAACACTGGAGCTGCTGGCCTACTAATTGAAAGAAATCTCAAGAGCCTATATCTAAACATGAAACTGCTGCTAAGAGAAAAAAAAATGACATTTTACACTCACCTTTAGAGTAATCAGATTTCAAAAATGAAAAACATGGTTAATTTCAAGAAGATGCCAGTAGAATGAGTGATAGTGAAATCAGAGGGCCCTCTCAACCTCAGAAAGGAAAATGGAGACATTATTCTCTACACAAATGTGCTGCCTATCTCTTCCTCTATACACAATACATTTTGTATTCTTGGCAATTGATTGGCACAGTCTTCTTTCCTGCAGTTCATTTATATGCCTCTAATTCAGCCAAGTTCTTCAAACCACAAGCTTAGGAGCTGCCTGTACCTGATTTCATACTTTGTAACCTTATCCCCATCACTCATCTTAGTTCAGAAATGCCTGAAGAACCACCTCTGCCCTCCTTACATCACTGTGGGTGGGGATGTACTCAAAATCTGCTTGTGGGCTTTCTCAGGCTTTCATTCGTATTCAGACCACAAAAACCTGCCTAAACCCTTTTTGCTTAAAAAAATATGCCAATTTCTGGGGACACTTTCTCTGTTGCACAAAGCATAGATAAAATCACATAACCATCAAATAACAGAATGGCTTGGTTTGGAAGAAACCTTTGAAGGTCATCTAGTCCAACTCCCCCAAGACCATCAGCAACATCTTTCACTAGATGAGGTTGCTCAAAGCCCCACCCAACCTGACCTTGAGCACTTCCAATGTTGTAGTGTCCACAGTCTCTCTGGGCAATCTCACAGGCAGATACATAAGTAAAAGAAAGCTTCCCATAATTATATTTTCTTGTAAGTATGGTAGGAAATAAAATACAGAAGAACTTTGATTTCTTCAGCACCCCAGCTTTTACACAATTCTTTATCTGACCAATTATAACAAACAGAATAAATAAGGACAACACAATCTGCATCTCTGCCTGCATACTAAGACACAGCTGGTGTGTCAAACTCTACATCTGCTAGCCTTGAACGTATGCCTCAAGTACACACTACTACATGTAATATAAAGTGCTGCAGTACCCATAAATTATGTCTATTTGCCATAATGACCCTAAGTTTCTACCTATCAGGAACAGTAATAATTAGAGTGGGACTAGATTCTCTTCAAAAGCCTACTGAGTACAAATTCCCTCACTGTCAGCACTTGACAAACACTACAAACATCCAAACTTTGTGTCAAGCTAAGAAAGCACCTGCCCAGAGCTCTACCTGGGTACCGATGTCTCTGATAATCCCAAAAGCTTCAGAGCAAAGTTGTGTCCTGGACAGTTTGGACGTCTTGGTAAGAGAGCTGACGTGCACATGAAACAGTTAAGGCAAGGAAGGACATGCTAGCTCTGTGGTAGTGAGATATCTGAGCTCTCTCTGTCTCCCTGCCAGAATGGTTGGAGCTGAAACCCTGGAAGAAGCAGAGCCACACGATGAGGTGCGAAGCCTGCAACAGCCATTTCTGCTTCTCAGGTGGCTGACTCAGGCACAGTCCCACTCCCGCATGGCTGGACTGCTAGGTGGACTTGACTTGTACAACTAGACTTTGCTCAAGGGTCATCTCTACCGAGTCTCATACTGTCTCATACATTCATGATTAATTACTATTTGCACGTGTTAGTGACCTCTGCACACAAGCTAAGTGCAGCCTGTGCCTTGGAAAGCAGACTTAGGGTGTGCTTCTGCTAACATTGAAAGCAAGAGGCGCGATTTGGTTGAACAGGCAAGAGGTTTCAGACTAGTCTAAACTCCTCTGCAAAGCCTACTAGGTGAGTCTGAACCAGAAGAAAAGTAAAATATTAAAGTAAACTCAACATCGCTATCCATAACAGATAATATGAATTTCTGATGCTACATATTCATACCATCAGCACTATTTTTCCCACCCAAACTATGGTCTCTTTTCAACAATCTCTGCTCTAGCAGATCTGTCTTATAAATAATTGGTGGATTGGCACTGTCATGGTATCAACTGTTGCCATGTAGAAAGTCAAGGCTGAGATCTGACCTTGATTATTTATACACTGAGGAACAGAGTGAGAGTTTTGTAGCTCTCAAGGGTTGTACAAGATATTTTGCCACTCAATGTCAACCACTCATGAAATGAAACTTCTGTAGAATTCATCAGGTAATAACTTTATTTACAGCCCTCTCTTTCTGCTCTAGCATTGCTCAAGCAGTAGTTCACCAAACTCAGGTAAAATAAACAGAGAAAGTAATTTAGGTAAATTGCCCTCAAATCAAGCACAGAAACCATGGTTCGGAACATAAGCTCTTTGATCCCACATTGTAAAAATAACCCAGGATTGCTTACCTGTTGCCTATGCATTTCCAGCTTTTCCGTTTCAAGTGCTTGTTCCAAGAACATAGAAACAGTACTACTGGGACTATTCACACATTTAAAGTAAAAATCTCAATATCCCCTGCTCTCCATAGCATACATTTTCCAGCAAAAACAAGTCCTCATGTTTCTTCTTCCAAAATTCCAACAACAAAACCCTCAAACCTCTAGAAACCCAAGCATTCCATAACTGACAGTCCCAGCAATGAGAAGCACATTCTTTCATCTGCTTCCTTAGTAGGCTGCCTGCCAGGTGGCTGCCAGGGTCACCCTTGACAAGGTTCCTATGTGGATCCTCTTTTGCTGTAAGACAAATCATTTATCTCCTGCCAGAGCAGCTCCTGCTGCCAGGCTCACAGGGACTCCAGGTCTTCTCGTGCCCCTGTCTGATGACTTTTTTTTTCTTTTTAAAGATGTTCCAGTACTCATTTTTGTGCAAAGGAGAAACTGAAAAGCCTTTTTTTTGACCAGTGAAAATCCACCCAAATTTACCTGACATGTAAAGCCCTTGAAAAATTAGAGGCCTTGGTATTCAGAAGGCAGATACTGCATTCAACGCTGCTGAGCTACCATAACAGTAAGACTGTGCTTATGCAAATTGTAAAAACCCAAATGAATTAGGAGTTGATTAAAATAATCAGAACATCAATGTAAATAATTATTAAAAAAATACATGCACATAAAACATCCCTCAGAAGTGCCTGTTTACAAACACAATGACACTAAAAGAAAAATATTATGGTCACCGTGAGGGCATAAAGCATTTCAAACTTAATGAAGCTCAGAATGAATATTGCCTGGTTGAACTTATTTTTACCTCCCTACTTTAATTAAACAACCACGCATACTTCCTTCTTCAAGAGACTCATGGAAGGTGGATAGTGACTATTTATTGAATAGCAACACTTCCCAGTGTACAGATAAAGAAATGAGTATCAAAGAAATGAAGGTTGAAAGCATTCATTAATCCAGAGAGGACAATTTCAGACACTTATGCTGGGATTCACTGCACCAAAATGCAGCCATCTGTGGAGTAGACCTGAGGCAGCAACATCTGAGCTACAGGCCTAAACTCCCTCTAAAACCACCAGAGAAAACTGACATTTAAAAATGTGTTCCACCTGCCCTACTTTAGGCACCTACACCAAGATGAGATGAGTTGTTCTTCAGAACATTTCTCTCAGTTGACAGTTTTCCAGATCACTTAGTACTACGCAGCAGGTGACTGATGAAGGAAAAATGTACACCATCATTCCAATTAAAATCTGTATCATAACAGATGTGCTCCAAGGCAGGTGAGTAGGGCTGCATGGGCAGCTTTAGTTCTTGTATTTCCCATCCCTGAAGAGCTAAACTGAAAGGAACTTTGCAAAGACAAGGGAAAAATCTTTCCCCAGTAAACACAAAATCTTTTGGAAAAGTCATCAGAAAATGCCGCTTCTGAGCACGCAGAGTTGCATCTCTTCAAAAAATTCCAAATGTGGCTAAGTCTGGGTGGATTTTTCACTGGGACAGGCAGAAGGGACTTCCCCGAAAAGGGCTTTCTCTCCCTTATTTGTACCTACTGAATTGCATGTCCCTGCTGCAGTCCTTCCAAGAGACAAATCTTTACAAAGAAAAGATACTCCAACTTTCTCTAAACTCTTTCCTGGAAATGGCAGAAGAATTTTGCCTGAAAATGCTTAAAAAAAAAAATAACGCAGACTTGGGCAGTTACCAGTGGAAGGTGGAAGAAAGTCTTAAGAAAAACCCTTAGTGTAAAGTGCTGAAGTTTTCACTGTTCTTAAAATGATGGATATTAACTGTGAAGTAGTTTACAGAAGTCTCAAAGATGCCATTCCTCCTGTGAGGGGGGATCATAAAGGACGCATCCTTTCTTCTTTTCCTTTGCAGCTGTTTCCCAGTTAAAACACAGCAGTTCATACTTATCCCACATTCCCTATACAACTACAGTAGAGAAGAATGCACTGAGACAAACCGACAGCACAAATGCCTCCCATCATTTGTAACATCAAATGATAAAATTCAAAATCTCTTCTGTGAAAGCCAAAAAGTAAATAAGATTAAATACACTGTGGCTCTTCACCTCAGAGTTTCTCTAGCTTGCTTGAAGGTGGGGAATTTCGCTGTGATCTAGATCTAAGTTGGGACAACCTATAAAATTTATCAAAAACCGAGTAATTTCATGCATGTGTACTCTGCTCCCATGCTAATGCTGAAGTAGCAGAAGAGAAATAGCTTAGCAAAGTGGCGAAGAGAAAACTGATCGGGCATACTCTTTTTTACATTAGCAGGCCAGATAGGGCTTGAGTGGTAACTGGGTACAATTAAACAGTGTAAACAGCACTATTTTTAAATAATCTACAATAGAGTTAAGATTCTTGTAATACAGGTCTTTTCTGCAGCTCAAACTTGAGTTGGTCATAGAAACCCCTAAAATAGTTGCTGCTAAGGAGGCAATGAAATGAAACATTGGCTTAGTGGTGAAAACAGTGCTTGAACTATACGACTTCTCTGCCGCCAGAAAACATGTTTGTTTATAAACTCGGTGTCCATTTGGTAAGAACTGAGGAGGGGGGCAAAGAAGCACAGTTCTGCTGTTTATTTCCCTGTGAGCAAAGCTCTTCAAACATCGGACAAGAGCTATATTTCTCTCCATTGGGTTCTGTTCTAAATCCCCGCTGAAATCAATGAGAGTCTTCCTACTGAATCAAACAGGCTTGGTCAAGGCCTTGCTACCTTCATGAAAGGCACCTGATGGCTGGCCTAAGGATCCGTAGTTCTTCTTCCCATTCTAAACCCTTCAGATAGCACATGGAAGCACTGCCATGGCTGGAGATTAGATGTAGCTTCGTGCCTAAGCAAAACCTTCTTAATTCAATGGCCATAATCACCCAGCAGAGCATATTCAACAATCAAGATAAAACTAAATATTTAGCTAAAAACACAATTTCAGGGTATTTAATACTTGAATTAAACATGTATTTTAAAATAATGAAGTTAAATGTGAATAACAACAAGAAGTTATAAGTTGCTGGTGGTCTCCCTGAGCGAAAAAATTGCAAGATAAATTGCAAGATAAATTGCAGGGAGAGTTTCTTGTAGATTTTCTTTGCAACTATGGGGGATGCTGTGCCAAAATCATATTAACAACAGGGGAATCCACAGGCTCAGTGTGTCTGCAGTCCAGGGTTTCGTTCTGGGTTTTTTTCCCCTTTTTCTTTTCTCTTTTTCTAAATCCTTAAGATTTCAATTAAGAACTTGGGCAAGATGACCTGAATAAGCAATAGCTTTTGAATATAAAGTAAAGGATAAAGCAAAACCCAAGTAGGAGTTTTAAAAGAAAGTGCTGAAGGATTTCCTTGGTAACGTAAAACAAGTCCCAAAGCTCTGCCTCAAGGTGTACATATTACCACCTTTTCATGTACATAACCTTTGGATTATCTGCCAGAAAAAAGTGAAATAACCCTGTAATTCAGAGGCAATATGGGTTACAGATGCTTGTGTGTAATACAATAGGAAACCTTATCCTAGAAAGCACTTTCTTTCTCATTAGCATCCCCATCTCTGTGCCCCCATTGTTTCTGTCTTTCCTCCCCAGAGCCTCATTGCCTCTGATGGCCTACAGCCAGTTTCATCTACTGGCAAAGCCTTACTCTGCTCCCAGTTTCATGCAGGTAACCTGAGGGTCTGGGTCACCACATGACTTGACTCACTTTCAAGTAAGAGTGCTTTTATACTCCTGTGGGTTCTGCATGTAAAAATGCAATTTCATCAGCCAGGGAAGAAATATCTGGAGGCACATAAAAGGAAGGAAGAGTCCTCAGCTTGCCACAGCTTTACCTGTAACTTTGGGAAGCTGTCATATCCTTCATTACTCATCCCTTCAGGAGGGCTCAGCTCTCCTTCTTTAGCTGCAGTGAGCCATGACTTTTGTGCTAGTGTCAGAACTGCAATTAAAGATGAAACTGGTGAACTGGCTAGGTAAGTACTCTTCATAAAATCACTGCCACACTCTTCTTCTCCAAGAAGAAAACAGGCATGATTTAAATGAAATCTGCAGGCAGGTGCTTGCCTTGGGCTTATTTTGGGTGCATGCTCAATTATCACAGAAACATCATTTTGTTAGGGTCCTCCAGCATCTAGATTGAAATAGCAACATGACCAATCAATAGTAGCTATGGGAATATTCTGGTTGGTTTTCTTACAAATGAAAATCGTGAGACTCACAGGTCAAATCCCACTAATGTGAATCACCAATTAATTCATCAAAAAAAGAGAAAATTCCAATGATTTTTTGACTGAACATAGACTAACACAGAGCAATTTCTATCAATACTGTTTCCCCAAAACACTCTAGTAGATTTTGAGTTCATAGGCTATGAAATGATCTCTTGAAGTGAACAAAACATGATAATTATGTTTAGGAAAAAGATGCAAAGACAGGTTATTATGCGTGTTTAAAATTACTGTAGTGGAATGTGGTTTGAATAGCAAATGCATAGAGACCATAATATTTCACTCAGTGTACAGCTAAGTAACATCACTGGAAGTATAATTCTGCGTAACAAAATCATGTTGCAAGATGTGGCAATCAATTTGAGTAACTATGTTGGTTTCAAGATAGACTCTTTCAGGTTAGATATTAATTTTTTTCCATACCTACATTTCCAGCTTACAGGCCTTAGTACCGTCTTCTCTGAGCAGAGGATCTGCTTCAGATCTTGTTCACACCTGTTTTGCACTGAACACCATTTACTGAGGCAATTTTCAGGCAAAATACGTAAAAATATTTGTACTTAAACCCCATCCTTTTTTAGCATATTCTGTAAAATGGTGAATGAACTGTGAACGTTAGTGTAAAGGGATGAAAATCTGACCTGCTGCATCCCAATTTAAGCTCTTAGCTTATGCCCAGTACAAATGTTCCAGGAAATGATCTGAGGGATTTTGGGGTTTTCTTCCTTTGGTCTAACCTGCCAGGCACAGTCTGGGTGTGTCATAATGATGAAAAAACATCCCGATGATGGAGTAGTTTGGTTCTAGATGTTTTAAACAACCTCCCCAGGGAAAGTCTTGGGAGACATTTAGTGTTTTCCACTCCTCTGGAGTGGAGCCTTTGCTGCTCCTGTTACTACAGCTTCTGGGGTCACAGCCCAAGTTCTCCCTGATATAAAGACAGCTGAATCTGTCCCTTATTCCTTACCCTGGATGACTGCAGTGCCACTAAACCATATTCAAGGCTGATTCTTTTTAATTGGATTTTTTAATGGTTACAGGGTTTCTCTTGCATTGAATTGCATGGCACATGCAGAAGATCCTTTAATCTCCCAGAAGCTTAATTATCATCCTCTTTCTACAACTTTCACACCTGCACTCTGAATTTAAGTACGTCAGCTACCTGCTCTTTTTTTTTCTTTTCAGACCAACACATACCAGCATACTTTATTATCTCTGTAGTCCACTGTTGACCAGCATGCTAAGTAACAGGTAAACCGACTTACTGAAAGACCTCTTGACTAACTTCCAGCTGACCAGAGGTATAAGCGTGTAAAAGAGATGGTGGTTCTCTTTCACACTGCATTTCACTGTGCATCTGGATAGCCCTTGTGCAAAGCGGAAAGATTTGATTTCCTTTTTTTTCCTACCTTTTCCTAAATATACAGGAGGGCTATTTGCTTCTTCCCTCCACTTGCTTGGAGTTTGGATGGTGAATAGGAAAGGATATTACAACCACCTCCTCTTTCCACCATTTGTTTTTAAACAGTTACTAAAGGAAGTACAATAGTTTATCTTTAATAGGCAGAGGCTGCCTCCATTTGAGGATGCACACCCTTGAATTAGCATGTAAGAAATTCAGACCACATGCTTTGTGAAGAGATGGGAAGTTAGATTAGGAAGGCTCAACTTTAATGAATGCCCATCATTATATACATTAGACATATCACACTGACTTTTTAATTTTACACTAGACTAAATGCATCCAAGTAGAGATTTTACCTTCTTGATAAGTCTTTGAAGACAAATTTGTCCATTACTCTCAGTATGTAAAACACAGAATATTTTCATATAAGTGGAACTTGGAACATAATACCTTGCCCCCTGCAACTCTCTCCTAGTTATTTATGACAATAAAATTGTATTTTTATTTTTCTGTTACAGGGACATCTCATGTCACCTTTACAGGTTTTTTTCCCTCCCATAAAAAGCAATGTTTATTAAGCTATTTTTAATGAGGCCATGGTTTCAAAAGCACTAGAGAGAAATGTTAATTGGACCTGCTAGAGTCATTTGTAACTTATATGGTTCAGCTAAACTCCATTTATTTCTCTTTAGGGATGATCATGAAGTTTGTAAAAAAAAAAAAAAAAAAGAAGTATCTGTAAGATTTATGAAATCCTTGTAAAACACAACAACTCCTCCTTTCTGTAATTATCTACTAGCAACACAGCTATCAAACTGCAGCAACAAATCATAAGTAGGCACAGAATAGGAAGTATAAAAAATTTGATAGGGTAATGTGATTGCTTTGGCTGCGTTAATTTACTTCACAGTAGCTAGTATTGGTCTGGGTTTTGGATTTGTGCTGGAAACAGAGGTTTTTGTGACTGCTGTGCAGAACTCACACAAAGTCAAGGGCTTTTCTGCTAAAGCAGCTGGTGGGAATGGGACACATCTGGGACAGCTGATCTCAACTGACCAAGAGGATATTCATAGAATCATAGAATCACCAGGTTGGAAGAGACCCACCGGATCATCGAGTCCAACCCTTCCTATCAAACACTAAACCATGTCCCTCAGTACCTCGTCCACCCGTCCCTTAAACACCTCCAGGGAAGGTGAGTCAGTCAACCACCTCCCTGGGCAGCCTGTTCCAATGCCCAATGACCCTTTCTGTGAAAATTTTTTTCCTAATGTCCAGCCTCAATCTCCCCTGGCGGAGCTTGAGGCCATTTCCTCTTGTCCTGTCCCCTGTCACCTGGGAGAAGAGGCCAGCACCCTCCTGTCCACAACCTGCTTTCAGGTAGTTATAGAGAGCAATGAGGTCTCCCTTCAGCCTCCTCTTCTCCAGGCTCCATACCATGTGATGTCATGCTCCGTATATAAAGCTGGGGGAAGAATAAGAAAGGAGGAGGAAGGGAAAGGAGAGTGTTTAGAGTAATGACATTTGTCTTCTCAAGCAACCACTACATGTGGTACCTGCTTTGCTGGAGATGGCTGAACACCTGCCTGACAATGGGAAGTAGTGAATGAATTCCTGGTTTTACTTTGCTGATGTACACAGCTTTTGCTTTACCTATTTAATTGTTTTAATCTCAGCCTACAAATTTTCTTATAATTACCCTTCTACTACTCTCCCACATCCCACCCTGGGGCGTGGAATGAGAGAGTGGCTGCATGGGATTTAGTTGTTGGCTGAGGTTAAACCATGACAGGCAAATATACCAGGGAATCATACAACTCTCTCATTAAAACATCTTGATTTAAACTGCTTACAACTTAGAACCTGGTCACAGTTCTAACACCTTGGTGTGATTTTTTTTTTTCTTACAATGGTTTCCTCTCCCAAGATGTAGCTTTTATCTTCCCTTAGTTATTTGAACTGAAACAGGTCAGCTGTGTCTGAAAGCATCATTAGGGAAAGCCACACTGTCCCCGCACAGGAAATTCTGTAGGCCTTATATTGAAAAATCGTGTCTTCTCTGTGTCTTCATTACCTGACAGATCTGACACAGAGAATCAAAACAACAGTGAGGAGGAGGGAAGAGTAGGACATTTTAGACAAGAAGAGGAGGAACTGAGGTGAGAAGGTGATTGATCTGAAAAGTAGCTGCAGTGTAAGAAACTAGGGAATGGTTTACTAAGGACAGAAACAGAAGAAAGGGCTAAAAGAGGACAAGCATGAAAATGGCAAAAGGCCTTTATGGAGGGAAATCAGTAATGTGAGAGAAATGTACTGGAAAACTACCTAAGCCTTACTTACTTGGCAAAACACAGAACTAAAAACTGGGCTGTAAGGAGAGGGAATAGTATGTTGGGGATTCGGGACCTTCTAGAAAAGAAGACTCAAACTAGGTCTGTAAGAAAAAGGAAATTCAAATAGCTGCTGGGGAAAAAAAAAACCAGTAATGCAACCAGGAACAGGGTAACAATCAAGAATAGAGGAAAAATCATCACACTTGCATGAAATGAACAGGAAGGAACATGGGATCCTGAACCTTCACAGTTCTCCACTATCAGCAAACACCTTTAAAACCCGCTGGTCACACTCTCTCAAGTCTTTTCTGGGCCCCAAGAAGCACCTGTGTGTTGTGCTGGTCTGATAACCTGGTGGGCTTAATGGTTCTCACTCTTCTGAGGAACTATTCGGGTACAGACTTAATGTCATATATAATTTTTTTTCCCTCTGATGAACCTAGGTAATGGTACATGAAAACATGTTAACACTGTTAAGGATCTAAGCCCACACAAATATTGAGAAAGAACAAACTGACAATTGCTTATGCAACACAGTGATACCACTAGATAAATACTATTTTCTTACAAGGCATCATTCCACCCTCTTTCACTACTCAAAGTCCTCATGATGAAACAACTGTCCTGTCTACAAGACAAAGTACTGTAAGTTTTGAAGGGGCTGGCAATGAATGATTTAGGTGGTAAATGTATAAGGCATAAGGAGGGAACAGCATGAAGGAGAAGGTTAGCATGAAGTAGTCACTTCAATGCTGCTTTGAAGTATCAATTTCTTTTTCAGTCATAATTTCAGTAAAGGTTGAAAAATATATTTAGACTGTATTGCTCGCTACCTGCAAATATTTTCTTGTTTTGTTGTCAGCAGTCAGCAGCAGTATCTTTTCATCACACAAAGTATTAATGAATTTGCCAGTCCAAAATGCTGTGGGTGTTTTGTTTTGTTTTTTTTTTTTTTTTAAAATCATAACACCTATTTACACCTTAAGTTTCCATGCTACTCATTTATCTTCGAAAATGTTTAAAAGGTATTTATCTTCCTTTTAAGTGGGGTAAACAGAGTTGATTAAAGCAGGTAAGCAAGCAGGAACTGATGCCTGACAGATAGATATAAATCCTCTTACAGGCTCATGATGAGGCACAGTGAGGTCAACATGTTATATTTAGTAGCAGTATGAGAGATGAAGGGTTAAAAGGAATAACCCCCAACTTGTTGTAAATTCTGAAAGCCAGAAAACTCGTTGGTAGAAAAAAAAAAATCACAAGCCTCAGACTTCTCTGAAGGAAAAATCCTCTATTTGTTCCAAGGATAAGTAATATCCTGAAACACACATCTTTTGCTAGATGAAATCCTAACAAGCTAGCACTACAGAGAGATAACTTAGTTATTGAATACATCCACGCCTGACTGTCAGTTCATAGTAATGTCCCTGATGCAGGCATTTGGCACTGACAGCAGAAAGCACAGTGTGTTTGAAAACAAGGAACTTGTACAGTAAGATGACAGACTAATATGCATAGCATGTGGATTTAAACATCTGCATGGTTTGCACAGCATGAATGTGAATCATGCATAGGCCTCCAGAAGAGACAAAAAATCCCACGTTTTATGTTGTGAGTGAGTATTTCTAGAACTGTCAGAGAGAGAGAGATGTTTATGTCACCTTCTGCCTTAAGAAAGAGCCACTACATTTGGAATGACCTTGGGGCACAGAGGTTTTCTCCTTGACATCTGCATATTGCCTGAAGCACTCAAACTGTAGCAGGATAAGGGCGTCTGGAAATAACCACCAGGAAATTGATAACTTAGCATTCAGACAAAGATCTGGGCAGTGCCTTTGATAAGCCTGTGGTCATATGTGGAAGACAGAAAGAAAATTCAAAATTAATAGCTGCATAAAAAGATTATCATCACTCCTGCAGGTCTTATGCCTGCATTGCAAGTGCACCTAGCTGGACAGAGGCTAAGCAGACAATCTCAATCCTGACATTTCCCAACTGGCATGCTCAACTTTTTGACTTCAAACATTGTCTTCTAGCATAATTTGTGTATGTGTTTGTGTAGCCGTATTTAAAGTAGGGTAATACTTCAACTAAAACAGCGACTGTGACCTTTGCTTTACACATGAATTTTCATTCAATCTGTCTCTGAAGCAACATAAGAGAGGAAGTGTTCTTCAAAGGTTTAAGTAACTAATTCATATTTAGAATTTCAAGGGAACTAGGTCTGTTGCTCTGTGACAGCCAGGAGACCTGCAGTTACAGTCAAACACTAGAGTATGCTACCTATCCGCTCTGTCAAAGACTTGTAAGAGACAAAGGAAATGTTAATTTTAAGTTTACAAAGAAACAGAAGGATAAAGGCAGTGTAGAATCCTACAGGCTTCCTGACTTTCCTTTAACTTTCAAGGTCTTGCAACATTTATAAGGTTTATGAGGATCCTGAGTCTGTCCTTGCAATCTCTGAAGCTCCTGTTCCTTAGTCTTGTAAAACTTCATAGCTCTTAAAGGTCTTCACTGCTCTAGATAAGCTTGAGTAATACTGCTTTATTAAACTTAAGGAGCAGCACACAAGTTTGGGGTTTTTTCCCCTATATTTCTTGTCTTACAGAAATTGCTGAAAGTCTACACTGGATCAGAGACTATCTTCTTGTCAGGTAGAACTACTGAAGGGTGAGGCACATTTCTTTAAATGTACTCTCATAAAATTGTTACAGTATTTTGGTTTGGGTTGACTGATTGGTTTGGTTTGGTTTTTTGTTGTTTGTCGGGGGATTTTTTGGTTTTTGTTTGGTTTTTTTTTTTGAATGGGTAAACTTAGAGGCAAATTACTTGGACAGTTTTTGTCAAACTGCTGTCAAATTTACTAGGAAATGACTACATGAATAATTCAGTTTCTAGAAAGTTGTATCAGTAGTAGACATTGAGTTCAGAAAATTCAGGGTGACGGTCTAGCTAAAAGTGGTTGGTTAGTTCTGTGTCCAGGTGACTCTGGTAGCTTGGGACTACAAAACAAGCTGACAATAACTGTTTTGCAGAGAACAGTTACAGGGTGCTAGATTCCAACAAATCTGTTCTGGCTCAAATAAGTGCCAGACCTGTTAAAGAAGCCAGAGAAACACGGAATTTGAATGTGCAATACATTCCTTCATTCCTGAAGACCACAGAGTAGCCTGAACTAAGAAACACTCAGTGAAGAGATGCCAGAGAAAGATGTTGTGTCTCTCAAATGCAAATAGCTAACAAAAGCTTACTTTTGTGCCAAAGTCCTGGCAACAGCTAATAGTTATCTTTAACTACAGTATCCCTGATTCAAAGATTAACTCAGCACGAATATCCAAGATTTAAAAAGCAGATTACATAAAAATATTACAGGTCAGAATTTAAACTCGGAATAGTCCTTGAACTTTTCTGAATGCTCCCTTTCAGAGTAAACGTGGAAGACTACCCAAGCAGATGTAACCCCAATTACAGAGACAACAGAGAACCAAGTAGCATCATGGTAGATTTTGGAAAACCTAAAGCGAAACTGCACCTGCTGTGTTTCCAAATAAACGTAGTGATAAATTTTTCTTTCCTATTTGAGACAGAGGTAGTGTGAATCTCCGTTTGCAGCCTGTTAGTACCACTGCCTTCTAATCCTCATTTGCGCTCTAACTCAGGATGCCTGGCCTACAGCTTTCAAACTGTGAGCAGCTCGTTAGGGCACTTCAAACTGTGAGTTTGAGCCAAACAGTGAGAACTTCAGTCTTCCCAGCCTAACTTTATAGCTTGGTATTAATATTTTCTGCTTGGTTGCCACAGGAAATGATTCAGCATGCAAAATTATTACGGTAGGGGTAGCAACTCACTGATAGCCACCACCCTGCCTCTGCTCCTTCCTCTCCACAACATGAGGGTCACTGGTTTAGCCACACAGCACAGCGAAGTGTAATATGCAGATCTCTACCACCACTGCATGAAAACAGATGACTGTCATGACCATAGAGGTTCAATACTTCAGGTCTAAGGACAACAAAGAAAAGTGATAAAGTTCACAAAGCTTATACTACTTCCATACAGCTGTATGTAAGGCAAGTCACTATATCCATCTACCATAGAACCATAGAACAACCAGGTTAGAAGAGACCCATCGGATCATCAAGTCCAACCATTCCTATCAAACACTAAACCATGTCCCTCAGGACCTCGTCTACCTGTGCCTTAAACACCTCCAGGGAAGGTTAATCAACGACCTCCCTGGGCAGCCTATTCCAATGCCCAATGACCCTTTCCGTGAAGATCTATTCTGCTAACACTGAAGCACAGCATTATTAAAGCTTCACAAAATTTAAAAAAGCAAGCAATTTCCTCTAAAATCAACAAGGAGTGTAAGCAACCACACTGCTACATGATTGGAGGAGGTGTTTTGGAAAAAAGAAAGACATTGGAAAGACTGCTACCTCCACAACTTCAAACGTAACTTTTATCAGGTTATAAAATATGTTCACAGAAACTATGTTTTTTGTTTTCAGCAGGGATTACCTTGGTGCTTCCAAACTCCTGCTATTTCAAAGTCTCTTTGAAACTATACAGTAGTATACTCCACACACCAACCTGGAAACATTTCCAGCAGAAAAAAAGATCCAACATGCTAACAATACCTCTTCCAAGAAGCTGAATTGACAAGTTTCTTTCCTAGGACCTAGCTGAGCAGGATACTTCAGAATTTATTTCAGCAAGCGTAAACGTAATCTGAGAATTCAGTGGGGCTAGCCACATCTTCAACATTACATCCACACTTAAATTACTCTGTACAGAACCCTTTGGTACTTTTTTTACTCCAGTTTGTCTATGTTCCAGAAACAATCAAAATGTACAAGCTTCCCAGGTGACCTTCTGAACATTTCTGGTGAAGGAACTAAACTTTGAGAAATACAGCACCTTTGAAAGAGCTTATGCTTACAGGAGTATAAAAAAATCAGTTACACACTGCAGGACTGTATCTGAAAAATAGTTTGGGATTATTTCCCTCATCTAGTGTAACCTTTTCAAATCAAGTTCCAATTTCATACTATCAGAATACATTTTATGGCTCTTTCCAGTTCTGGTCACATGAAATGCTACTTTACAGGATGTAACCACCTGCTAACAGAAGAGAAAATATTAAAGCCAGCATAGTACAATCTGATCTCTAGGATTAAGATATTCCACTGAAAATTACTACCAGAAGAACCCTAGAAAATGCACTGGACTTTTGGATTGCTGCCCCCTCTCAGCAGACTAACCTACTAAACTAGTTTCAAGCATCAGCTATTAATAAGCCACCTTACCCAATGCTCTTCCTCTTCTTCTAGTTTATTTTCATATTCACATCAGCTCTAAGATGGTGTTACAAATGGTTTGCCTTGTGAGTAACAAAGGAGTTGAGGAACAGAGTTAACATTCCTATAATTTCTAAATTTCTCTTCATGGTTCATATTCTTCCTTTCATATCCTCCCAACTTTGACTTCACTGCTCTTGAGCAGAAGTGAAGATTGAAATCAGCACCGTTTTCATGAACCAGCAATTGATGCATTAGGATGCATGACTTCCAGCCTTTGCACCATGCCCGTAACAGAATGGCAAGAAGTAAAGAAAGTTTCCCAACAGAATTTTTCACACCAGGACATACAGACTGGGAAAAAATCAAAACCTGCTGGGGACTAGATAAAACCTAACAAAATCATAATGCATTAGAAAGAGAGCTTAGTGGATACCTCCTTATTTCTTCTTGCAGACACTGCAGTATTACCATCCCATACATTTCCCAGTGTCTGATTCCCTTTTTATTTCTTCTTTCTGACTACTCAAGTCCCAGGTTCTTCTACTTTCCTAAGTTTCCATAAGATAACACATTCATTGTCAGGAAGACATTAATAATAGATTCAGATTTGTTATTGAGAACAAAAGGGAGATAGCACAGTTTATTTGGAGAGAAAATGACATGAAGAGACTGACTGGTAGGTACTGCTTGTACAGTTACAAGCTTGCAATTTCTAACCAAGATCTGTATCCTCCTGCACTGAGCTCTATCCAGATAACATTAAAAAGAAGATTTCTGCCCTGAACAACCTGCAACTTAGAACACAACAGAGCTTCTCGTCTTGTGTTTTTGTCCTCATGCTAACCTGCAAAGACTTCTAAAAGATCCTCAGTGAAACTGAAGCTAGTTCCCTGGAGTATAAAGAAGAATGGAGATGGGAGTTTTCCCTGACATGAAAGCCTTATTGGGAACTTCATCTGTGTAAAGCTACGAGTTCTTTTTTTCCAACAAAATCTCACTCTTAGAATACAGAATCATAAAGAATATGATTTAAACTGTGATGATAGATAGGTTTTGGTCATCAGTCATCTTCCAAAGAAAAAGAAGAAATAAATGATAACACCTAAGTTCTAGTTCTCTTTCGGTTACAAGACTGCTTGCATTTCTGTTTTCCACACGGGGGTTTCCTACCCACATGCTGAGTTGTCTGTACAATTTCAGATATGAACCTTGTGTGACAGTCCAGTGGGCCTGCCAGACACTGTACAAACCTGTCACTCTATTCTTGATAGTTAAGGAAACAGAAAGATTTATTATAATAAAAAAAACCCTGTGTCTTGGAGAACAAAGAGGGAAGTCCCAGAATAAACAAATACCTGGTATTATTATTCTATGTATTAATCTTTCCTAAGGCTTTGAAATTTGACAGTGCTATTTCACAAATTCCTATGAGGCCACTTTACTGCTAGGCTAGAAATCTGGCTGTGGAACTGAGGAGAAAAAGAAGAGAAAGATCCCCAAACAGAAAATAAATATTTCAGTGTGACTGGTAGTATTTCTCTTTCTTGATGCCATGAATTTTCTGCATCTTGCAAAAATGGAGGCAATATGACAACTACCCAAACAAATGGAAATAAATCAATCCCAAATTCTTGACTTTCAAAAAAACCCTCCTGTATCTTCAGTGAGTTCAATCAAAGTTTGTATAAAGTGTAAGCTCATTTTTCAAACCACAATTTGCCACCTCTGCATTCCTTAACAAGTTTTCTCTTCCCTGTTCTTTTCTATGTGGCGGTTTTGCGACATTTTAATAATGCCTTGGCCACCTAGCAGCACTGGCAAAAGACAAAAGAATTCCTCTTAGAGCAAGTAAACCCCTCTTTCGTGTGACATATAAGTGCTTACACTTCATTAACCTTTATTATAACCTAGTGACTTGAAAAGTTACTTTGCCACAATCTACACTACGGTTTCACTCTGCAAACCATGAAATGTCAGAATGCTAAATTACAGTAAAATACTGCTCACCTCCTTATGAACCCAAAATTAATGATACGATGCAGAAGGGAACAGCAGTGCTACTCAAAGCGTAACAGGTCACAATCACTTCTAAAATAGCTCATCAAGAACAGGCAGCAAAACATCACAGATGGTTGCCAGAACTAAAGCCCCACTTCTCAACCTACCCATCACTGAGACATCATATTCAACCAGTAGAGTCGCCTCCTGTCCACATTGTTTGAGAATACTCATGGCTTCAGCATGTGTGGTTCCCAGCAGTCGGATGCCATCAACACTCAGAAGCCTGTCCCCAGGTTTGATTGTGCCCTCTCTGAAGGAAGAGTAAATGAATGATCTTCATTAATAGCAGAAAAATTAATTTAGAGAGAATACCATTTTTATGTAAAGTGATTCCCACTCACCCTCCCTGATATCCACATCTCTTTCCTTAATATTTAACATTTACTTTGACAGTGAGAACATGCAGAGGGCTCAGAGGAAAGGGAAGAGCTTTAATTGTAAAGTCAGCAACTGGAAAATGGCTTTACGCATAGCTAAATAATCAAGTCATGTTAAATTGCAACTAGGTATAACTTCTGCTTCAACATATGCTTTCTTTCTGCCTAATCCACACAACTCCTGTTTCACTTGTAAACACCTCCTTCCCTGACATTTTCTTAAAAATAAATAAGAGGTGCAAAGATGTGAGTGAGGAAACAAGTTGCAAAATATGTATGTCCATTTCTCTTTTCTTCTTACCTAAAAAAATTTGGCTATAAATATACACTGCCTCACAGGTGTATCTTGTAACATATTCAGAAATATAATAGAAAATAAAATACTAATGTTGTCAGCCCAAGAATGAGGGAGAAAAACAAGGAAGCAAGGAAGATGAGGGTGAGAAGCAAGGGAGAAAAGCTCTCTTGAAATGTTTGCTTCTCAATTCATGTTTCCAAGGTCAAAAATGTCAACATAAGCTACAGAAAATCAGTCTGCTTTAAATAAACTACCCTTTAAATTTCTTTAATGGTTTAAGGACACAAAGGTCATTTTTAATATGTAATTCATACATACAAATAAAGTGAATATTTTTTATTTATACACATACATGATAGTATTACATACAAATAAGTTCATCAGGATCAAACATGAATCTCTACTCAGAATTTGCCCAGGTCAAGTTATATGCGAACTCATATGCAGATATGTACAAATGTCTTAAAATAACAACAGCATCCAACACACAAGAGTATTTTTCTGAAGTGCAAGAGAAAAAGACTGTGGTGTTAGATATAAAAAACATAATTAAGACCTACACCAGTCGTCTGAAGGCTGCAAAACCCTCCATGCTCTGACCTCTTGTAGGCACTTGTTCTGCTTATTTCAGTTTGATTTTTTGAAAGCGGGAAATGGGAAAGTCTTGAAATCTGGAACATATTAAAGTCCCCACAGACCAAGCTTCTGTGCCTATTACTGTTATTATCATTACAATTAAATGCGTAAACCATGAATTTCGAAGGAAGAGGTTTGAATATATCTACTTCTCTCTAATCCTAACTTCTGTCCCAAATAATTCATCTTTCTCCATTTCTCTTTCACATGCACTCCAAAGAAAGATGAATTGTACCTGTCAGCAGGCCCTCCAGGTCTAACACATGTTATTACAACAGGACGAGATTTATTTCTGTCATCATGCGCTCCACCTAGAAAGAGAAAAGTGAGAGAAAGCACACATTCATTTTATGCTTTTTATGAAAGCTCATTTCCAAGAGGCAAATCTAAATCTTTCAGCAGACACACTTACAGATGGGCTAAAAAGGTAAAAAAATAATCAAGCCATTAATTTGGATGTCCACTGAATTTTATCTTAAATAAAATCAACCTATTGTATGGTATAGATGATTCACTACAAAATATTTCTGCAGCAGGATTCTTAATAGATATATATCCTTTTCTTAGAACCTTCACCCTGCAAATCCGATCTCAATGTAAAAGCTTACTGTTCTGCAATGTTTGCTGCACAGAGTAAAAAACATCCCTATTTCACACATACTCAGAATAATAAGTAGCCACTACAGAATTTATACATTAAATAAAACCCCTAGTTTTCTCTGAAGAAACTACTAATTTATTATTGGGGTATATTATTTAACAGCTGCATGGTTTTTTCTGTTCTGCAAATCAGTGATAGTACTTCTGTTGTACAATTCAGGCTATTAATCAGATTTCATACCTCATTTATACAAATACTATATGCACGTCTTTTTTAAGAACCACAATATTCCTGCTGATTTCAGTGGTAGCAGAATCTAGTCTCATGTGAAAGGAAGTTTATCATATTCTTGGCATGGCTCATTAAATGTTGTTCTTTAATAAACAAAAATTAGAGCAGTTCATAAAAGCAGTACATCAATGTACGGAAAAAGTAATACATAAATTACAGTTATGAACTGTAAACATAAATCTTGAAAAGATTTCTTATGCCATAAGAATTTATGGCTTCTTTCCTGATTTAAAAAATACAATTTAAATGTAATAACTCACCTCTTATTACGAATCCGAAAGTGTTCCCTTCTTTATGTAAAGTAACTTCCACAGTTCTAAAGATGAGACCTGATCCTTGTACAGCTAAAAGAAAATGAAGAAATAGATTCCAAAACTACATTACCATTATTTTTTAATTAAACAGATATATTTGCACCTTTTCCAATTTAAGCTAGCTATTGGAAAGACTCCACTACAGAACAGTCAGATTAAAGACTTGTAATTAAATATAATTCATCCTCTTTTTGAGAGAATTTTGGGACAGGTATTTCGCAAATTGCCAGTGGTGTGGAAATAGAGCGATAAATGCATATAAGATATGGGGAACTTGAGCCTTATTGTTTAAACTGTGGCATAATTTTACTTCTCCTACAAGTAAAGAAGAGAGTTGGAAAAGGTGCAAATACAGAGACACACAAAAATGGCAAATTAAATTCTTAAAGCTACCTATGGAATTGGTTGTTCAACCAAGAAAATATTTATTTCTACTACGTGAAATCAAGACACTCAGGATTGTAGGGTATATCTCTAATCTCAGATTGTTAGATTAAGAGAAAAAATTTATTCTGTACCATAAGGATTTGTTGGTTTGTTGCTTTTTAAAAATGTAACATGCTCCCTTATTATTGGCGAGTCAGTAAAAAAATCTTTGACTTCTAGTCAAGTTAGATTTTCCTCTCTAAGCACTGGAGCACAGTTGAGTTAGGAGGTGAGAAGCCTAATGCACAGACCAATGCATTTTGCTGTGGTAAACCACTTTACAGAATTTGAAACCACTGCTGTTAAGTGACCAAAAGCCAGCTTACCATTAGCTCTTACAGTAAAAACTTTGATAGGGTGTACGAACTCCCTTTTCCAAAGGGAAATGGACACTGGGCAAAATCACATGCACGCATATTTCCCAGTTTCCACTAAGATACTGCAAACAGCACAACACATACAAGGATTAAAAACCTCCCCCTATAAAATAAATGTTCCTTGAGCAGCAGAACTAATGAAAACTTATGTACTTTAGTGCTCAATCCTGCAATATTCAGAGTTTCCCCATCCATTGTTAGGATAGCCTGAGGAGGCAATGGACACCACAGGCTACACAGCTGAGGAAGCATATGCTGCTTGGCCACAAGAGGCCTCAAGTGTTGTCTCCTCAGCACTGCACTGAGAACTCCCCGGATTGGGAACTTGCTTAAGTGTCTATTGCCATGAAACATAGTGTAATGCACTTTCCTTTTGGAATCTCTCAAGTCTCTGTTAAAAAGGTTACTGCAGGAAACCAGAACAACCCACTGAAATCACAGGTATCTCATTTCCTTAGGAAAATAGGTGAAAGATGGCCCTCCAAAGCATTGCTTGGTATTGCAGTAGATCCTGTTACAGCTTGAAGATGAATCATGGAAGTCTACGTGATTGGTTCCTTTTCAGCCAGAAATGTTTTACTGCCAAAATGTAATGATTGCAGGGAGAAGACGACAACTTCTGCCTTCATTCCTATCAACTGAATGTGGTCCAGCACATAGTTTGAGCTGAATTGAGGCTTCCTAGTCTGTTTGGTGTGACTTGGAACTGGGAACACACAAAGCCTGTAGTTCAGCAGAGAGGAACAGCATGCAGTGTCCTTCCACTCGGACAATAACCACTCAGGTGGTTTCCCTTCCACCCCAGCCATAGCCTGGGAGGGGTAAGACATCTCTAACCTTAGCAACAACAAAAGATAGTTGCAAGGAAGGCATGGCTCACATTCTAGTTTGAAATGTTGAGGTGGTTCATGCTGAAAATAGCAACTGGATGCTCCCGCTGTGAACACTGCCAGACACGGTAGGAAGTACTAGGGAGAATGGGATTACTAGTGATCAGCCAGATTTAATCCATCATCATTAAAGCACTGACATTTCCCCACTCTGAAACCACGATAGTCCTTTCTCTGAGGGGACACTCGTGAGAACAACAGTACAATTTCATTATGTATGAGGCAGGGAAGGAGGTGCCAGGACTTCACCACACGATCTACCAGAAAACTTCTGCAGATAACGAAAACACTGTGTCTAGCTTGTTCATTAGAAGCTAACAAGCTAGGGCAACTACACTGCTAATTATTTCCAACTTTATTAGCTATGCTCGTGTGATGGTGTCAGAAATTCCAAGGACTTAAAAAACCCCTATTGAATGCTAGTGTGATTTAGCACGTCAAAATCCTTCTTCAGCGGACAAGAGTTGCAAAAATGGGTGAAATGGAAGGAAGCCCACTTGAATAAGTGCAAAGCAATACTTATAAAACAATTAGATCTCCAGCAAAATAATTCTGAACTCAGATGTATTCTTTAACTCATATACTGTGCTTTTGAACATGAAGTTCCCTTATCACAAGCCAACACTCATCAACAGAGAATGTTCAAAATACATTAAGGTGTTTGTCAGGAGGTCATAAAAGCAACCAAATATGTAATTAGACTAACTCTTCGGTTGCTAGGAAGCAGTGGGGAATTCATCCTTTTCCAAGCATCAAAGAGAGTGATGGATTTTTTGGCTTCTGTTGCAATGAAAGTCTTTATTTAAGGAGACAAGAGCTTCCTAGATGGCTCTGCAGGGTTTTCTGGCCAAACACCAGCAAACCATATCTTTGCCACTCCAATGAGCAGAATGAAGGAGCACACGCTCTTTTAAAGGTACAGCTGGTGTAAACTCCCTTAGTGCCAGGCAGCCACCTGCCACTCATTCCTTCATTTTAGGTCCCAGGTTTCCAACTCAGCATTTCACTTCATACCCGACAGCCTCAATTCCCACTGATTTTCTTGTCACAGACATAGGAAAAAAAGAAAAAGCACAGATGAAGCAAGAAAGATGTTCAGTAGCACTATGTGACTACAGTGTCAGCATAACCTTGTATTTTGAAGACAATCCTGCTCCGTGAGAAGCCCTTGTTTCTGTCACAGAACTCTTTCAGGTTTATGCATCCCCATAGCCTACTCCACTGGGTCTTCTGCTCTAGAAACAAGATGTTGCTTAAAAGCAATGTCAGAAAAAGACTGGAAAAGTCCCAAAGGATGTTGTTTATCTGGGAGAGAGGGAGGGTGCTGCAAGTGGAGAGAAGGCAGAAACAGGCAGAGGCAGAACTTGCAGTTAGTTATTCATTGGTCTCATCTCAGAAGAACTCATTATAACAAGAGGGATTCTCTTGCCCTGAAATGTATTTAATCTAATTCCCAGTATTCAAAACCATAAACAAATGAGTAAAAACAACAGTGGATGTTGACAACTCTGCTCTGCCACTGGCTGGATTTATGCTTCTGAAACACCTGAGCATCTCTGAGAGCATCTCACCCTGTACTTGCCAGTTCTTTCATACTGCTTCCACACTCTGTGATAAATCAGAAGGAAAAAAAATATAAGAAAACAGTCACTACAAAAAATTAAAATCACCAGCCATGGCCATCTTAGTGCTGACAACACATCTGCTATTTTGCATTTTAGTTTGCTCTTCTATTACTTACAGACTGGAGGCAGCTCATACTCCACTTCTAAAACAACCCTCTCGCCAACATTCTTGAGCAGGCTGATGATCTCATCATGGCGAAATTTGGTCAGGTTGATTCCATTCACAGACTTGATGTAGTCGCCTACATCCAGCTGGTCACTCCTACAAAACATACATATTCCTTTTGTTAAGGACAGATTTGCTGGCCCAAATTCACTAAGTCCTTTAAATTACTGTAGGGTGATGGTAAGAAACAATTTTTCCACTTTAGATTAAAACAAGCTGATCTTTCAGAAAGTGGCATATTAAGATCTTAATCTAGTCTGGCTTGTTAAATATTAAAAGATGAACATTGTTGCATTATTAATTTCAAATGTACAAAATGAGCTGTACAATAAAAAAACTGGATGATTTGACAGGTTTGGCCACAAGAACTGGGAAAACATCTTTGTCATGTCCCCATCTTTATCTTTCTCCTTAGGAAGCTTCCAAAACTACCGGGTTTTGATAGTAGTTCCCTTCACAGCTAACACCATAGGAGACAGGCCACAGACCAAAAGCTTGTGTTCTGCTCAGTTACTTGGAATGATGTAGCTTAACCTTTTCCTTTTGACTTGTTTTACTTATGAATAGCAGCTTTTTTTTGTTTCCACTGTAGTAGTAAGCTTGGTACCTATGATTTTACTCTTTTTAATCTTAAAACCAGCTGAAGAACATTTTTTTAAAAACAGTAAATTAAAGTAGTACTATGTTTAGTTTTTCCACTTCATTTTTCCCCACTGATATTTTATGCTGCCTCTCTCAAATTTTTGTTAAAGGACAAAAAGAAAAAAAAAAAAGAAAAACCAATAGAGAAATGAAATGCTTAGAATTTAGGAGAAACTTAATGAGTCTTATGACAACTTTAAAATATCCCATTGGTATTTCTAGCTTTTGTCAGAGTAGCCTTGAAGGAAGTGCAGGGACCAGCTGTTGCCATTTCTCTGAGCTTCTCTGGTCTGATGGGTTGCTATTATAGATGCATCTAGTCACATATTTGTTAGTGACCTTTCTGATGCGCTATGTATTTCTAAAGCAATCACATCTTATAATGCATTTTGTGGCTTGAGATGTGGTTACCTAGCAGCGATTCCTCCTTGACGAAGGTTAGATACTCTTGGTTTCCCATCCTTGTCGATCCCACCCGATACTGTAAGCCCTAGGGTGGTGCCTTCTTTTTTCATTAATTCAACTATCGTTGAGCCCTTGAATTCCTCTGTTGAGAGAAAATTATTGGCATTATTAAAACTTAAGTGATAACACAGACGTTGCCTTTCTAAAATGCCATCTACTTCCCAAGAAAATCACTGGGTATGTTAATAAGAAATAACGTGTTCATTTGGAGATTCTTTATGTTACAATTCACAAGTCCCGTCTGCAAGGTTCTGCATATAGATAAATCTGAGACATATGTTCTGTAAAAGGTTATTAAAACAACACCAATGTGCTAGCACACTATGCAGAAACAATAAATACAAAGTCTGGCAACACCTAAAACTAAGGGTAGTTGTTTCACATTTTTAAAAGCTATCTTTTCTCATTTTCTGCTTTCTCCCTTTGAACCCTATGTTTCATAAAAGTACTTCCACTGGTTAACTAAATAGAAGGACAAAAGGACACAACAACATAACCATACTAGAAAATTTTAGAACCAGACTCATTTTGAGGCCACTAGTAGATGTCAGTGTTAATCAAAACAATTCAACATAATGAGAATCCAGATGGAGATTGACTATATCAGATCTTAACAGCTTTATTCCTTATTCAGACAAACAGATCTCCACTATAATTTTGTAAAATCTCTGCAGAACACGTATAAAGTAAGTGAAAAGCTTTCATAGTTACAGTTTTATATACAATTTCCCTCACGTGCTGTACACCCCCCTCTAGCACTTTGCCTATTTAGCATTCTGAGGAAATGCCACGTTAATCTCACGGACCTCCACAAATGCAGGTCGTCTATAATGGAAAGCCTTGAGCTCTCAAAAAGAGATGTCCTTACTGCACATAGCTGGACGAGGCAATCTACATACGCACAGTTCCAGCAGGGCTGCAACTGTTTGGAAAGGCACAAGGCAATCATACCTCATGTCTAGTATTTCCAATCTGAGACCTACTAAAATCACTAGCTGTTGAGATATTCTGGGAAAATGGATGAAGTCCTGAAGATCCACCCAGAAAATGACGACATCCTGGAAGGATCATCCATCTCTCAGGTCATTTCCATATGACCGAGAAGATAACCTCATATACCTTGATCTCCAGTTGAAGAACAACTGAATGAGAATTGCCAAACTTGAGCAACACAGAGGTAACTGTTGTAATCACAGGAAAACATTCAGAAGAACCTCTAGCCCTGGTGAAATATCCTGTAAATCTTGAGGGTACTTCTAATAGGGTTGGTTGCTGAATTCATTGCAGACATAGCATCATCCTGCTCTTTGTAGGCAGGTGAGAGGCTTTTCTTTAGATTCTGGCTGATGACGACCTCACTTCAGTTATTTATATTTTTACCATTATCCAGCATGACCCAAGTGAGCATGGGCAAGAGTTTTCCTATGCTTATAACGCTTCTACTAAGACAAAATTCTGCAGTGTATTTGATCAGCAGCAAGGGTTGCTGACATGAATATTTAAAAAGTGGAAGATATATTTGAAAAATGGTAAGATTACAAGAGATTGTGGGACTGTTCAAAACGCATCTCTATCCAGTCAGAAGCAGACGGTAGCACAGCTACCTCGTGTGTTCTCCAACTTGACTGATACCAAACCATCATTTGACATAATTTTGAAGCTATTTAGTTTCTACAGTGTTTGCTCACATCTGGCCTTTTTGACAGTTCAGAAAGAACAGATGTGATTACCTGCATCTGAACATGTAGACATGTTGCATAGCTGTGGGAGACGCTATGGACCAAAATGCTGCTTTCAGTTTTATAAAAACCTGCAAGTATTCATAATGATTACAAGAGTTAGTAATGATACTCACTGCAACCAAAATACTGTAAATTTGCACACATAATGGATGGGTCGTGTCACACTTGTTTACCCATGGTTTATTGGATCATGAGATCTGGAGTAAAAAGGAAAATTCCTCTCTTTCCCCCATGTCCCAAACTGAATCCTTCCTTTGTACTTCTCAGTTGTACAATCTGGTTCTCGGGTCCATCTAAGATTCTATTAAAAAAGAACAATTACTTTGCCAGAACGTGTATACAGAACATCAACAATGCACTGTACACACTTAATCTTAGCATAATACTGCCACGTGTTTGACCTTTTATATAGGTTCTGATTTTGCAATCTGATGCTGGGAAACACTCTGCTGCCTGAAGTGACACATGGAACAGATGATCCATGCAGTGTTTTAAGCTAGCTAATGATTATACAGTTCCCTACAGCTACTGGCAAGGGAAATAAGGACCAGGCTTGTTCCTTCTCACCATCTATTCTGACAAGTTCCTGTATACCTCTGCCAGAGGAACAGGGACCTCTAAACACTCTTCCTTGATAGGCAGGAAGGAAAGATGTACCAACACTGTAAAGGGAAAGGTAGCATGAAATGCTTGTTGCTAACTGACAGATAAGGTCATCTAGGTGCACATAAAAGTTTCATTAGGCTTGCCCTTCTGATACATTTTGTAGCTTTTGTTTCGTATTATCACAGCAGGAAGAAATTAAGCAGCCTAAGCTGGTTTTGCTTATAAGACGCTGTTATCCCTGGAAGCGCTCTGAATCAGGCCCATTTGATACCCCATTCTCTCTGCTTTTCATCTTTGCTGTCTTAAATCGCACATGATTACTTTTCTTATAATGCTATATATTACATGTTTACTCTCCTGTATTGCTTCAACATTATTATTACAGACTAATCCCACAGGAGTTATGGAAATGCCCAATATCAGAACAACCCTGGGACTTCATTTCCCATCCAACAAGAGATCACATCTGTACGCATCATTGCCTAATTCATGCAAGGTCAGTCTCTATTCTCTAGTTAACACAAAGCTATGCTACTCCTTGTGGGTTAAAAAGTCAAACTACTTCATGTATCACCTCACTCATAATTCAGTGCTTATGCCAACCAGCAAACACCAAATTAGTTAGAAGTCTCTGGGGTCTGTTCTTTCCTACATGTACGCCCACATTGCTAATAACATTAACATAGCCAGCATCAGAAAGGAAGGCAAAGAAGCTATTTCCAGTTTTCTTATAATTTATGAGTAAACCAGGAATTGAATTTACAAGTCTTTTGTTTAATGGTAAACTGAATACAGAGCATGAGATTAAGAAACATCTTCTTACTCCATAACAGTTTATGAAGTATCAAATATCAGAACACTACTCTTGCAGTACAGCTCTGTGATACAAACCAAATGAATTATTCTAAAATGAAACTGTATAGAGAAAAGGTGGTTTGAAGTCTATAAAAAGCCCAAATCAATACCATTTTACGCTTCAGTTGGAGAAATGCACCTGAGAACTTCTTCCCTTCTCACCATTAACAATTCCAGCAGCACTTAATGAGACGCAGCTCACACTGCTTCCTGCCTGCCTTTGTTCTGGGGAGGGTTTTGGGATTGCCCCGGGACTGCCATCAATTCCCACTCCTGCAGGGTTGATCCTGAGCACATGCCTATCCATGCCATACCAGCTGCCCTACAGCTTTGCTGGCATCCACCTATTGCCAGTACAGGGTTCAGGAATCCTGCTGAACACTGGAGATGGGCTTGGAAAGAGGAATGCAAACATGCAGACTTGTACAAACACACACAAACTTGCACACGCAAGACAGAAAGAAAGGTTCTGCTCCAAAAAGCTTCAGGCTGCCCATGGAGGTAGTTGAGTCACCTTCCCTGGAGGTGTCTAAGGCATGAGTGGACAAGGTGCTAAGGGGCATGGTTTAGTGTTTGATAGGAATGGTTGGACTTGATCCAGTAGGTTTCTTCCAACCTGGTTATTCTATAATTCTATAATTCAGGTCTCCAGTTCTGTAAGGCAGAGCATACAAAGCAGCTGAATATTAAAGACAACATTACACTGTTTTCCTAATTCTTGTTCTGGATGCTTCTCTTAGATTCACTGCTCCAATATCATAACTGTGTATGCCTGACTTATCATAGAATAACCAGGTTGTAAGAGACCCACTGGATCATCAAGTCCAACTTGTAGCAGGGTCAGTTGGTGTAACGAGATCTAGAAGACTACAGGGATCCTCAATATAGCACAGGAAAGCTTCAAAGATAAGCAGGTGCTCAAATACAAGATCTTGTAAATCTTACTGTAAGAAAATGAGCAAATGGAGTAACTTGCAGATAAGTGAAAGCCAAGAAACACCATGTTAAATTAATTTTTCTTCAGGGAATAGAATATCATGATAAAGCTTCTAAAATTTTATACATGATCAGACTTTTTGTAATTTCCTACTTTTTGACATGTGTAAATCACATGTTTTAATACATAAAAAGCAAGGAAACGAAATTGACTTATGAGATTCCTGAGCCTGGAATAAAATTCACTTCTTCAAAATGAAAATTAAATGCTAGGCTACAGAATATGACTTTTCATAGAACAACATCTGAAAGCTGAGAGATCTCTCAATCAGAAGTTTCATCATCTATTTCCTATATTCCTGAAATTACATCCTAATTTACATATTAAAGTAAAACTAGAAAAGATTTGCCTTCATTCCAGATATTAAGTCTCTGTTCTGTCCCTTCTGTGAAAATTTCATTTTAAAATGCAAGAAAATGCTGAAAATCTACAGGATCAGGTCAAGTGCTTTTATCTCCCATGTAGTGAATTAGTTTTCTCAGTGCAGCCAGGGCAGGGCATAAATGGAATCTAACCTAGAAGTAAAAAAAAAAAAAAAAATTCCAAACAAAAAACCCCACTTTGCTGTTATTGATCGTTTCCTACCAAAAGACATACATAATCAATAAATAAGTAATTGGTAAGTCTGTTGAAAATATAGTCAATGCTGTCCTTGTATGGATTTTCCCTGTATGTCAGCAGAAATTCTGCAGAGGAAACATTTTGCTTTACATTCCGGTAGAGATCTCATGGCTTAATAAGAAACCATATGAAGATAAAGTCTGTTTTTGAGAAACAGATATCAGTTTGTTATACTGGGGACATCACGTCTACTCAATGTCTCAGGAACTGTGGGGAGGTATATTTCTCTGACTGTGACAAGAAGGATGTCAAGAGATTATGAACTCTCTACTCCTGGTTCCCCTTTTCCTGTCTGTCTGTCACTAACTCTGTTCCACATCTGTGAAAAGTATTTGAAAATGTGAATCTGACCTTAAATTACTCTATGTTATTTCCTCCAGCCTGTGGAGGAACAATCCCTGAACCAATCCTAGTTCAGAACCCAGCAAGCTGCAGCAGAAGACAAACTGGTGTGAGGTACATCAGGACACAATTTCAAGGCACAACATACTGCAATTACCAGCGGGACTGTAACTTTAAACCAACAGCAGCGCAGGCTGCCTTGGATTGTGGGGGAGCTAAATAGATAGCTTGGATAAATGTTGTAAAGATGAAACGTTGCACTATTTTCATTACAAGGTAAAGCAAGGGAGATGGGTTAGCACAGTTCACATCTAGCTTTGCTGGTTTTCCAATGGAGAAGAACTGAATTCTTGTGCTATTTGGTTTTGGGTCTGTTTTTTGTATTCTGAGATGCAGAAACAGACACCCTGGCAGACAACTGTCTCTAAATCAAACCTGAGGCATAAAACAGGGGTGATCTTATATATAGCATCAAACGTAAGTATTGTATTTGGAACTCTGTTTAAAACTAAAATATTATAAATAAATACAAATATTCCAAATACAAAATAACAACCAATTGAAAGCTAGTAACAGACAACAAGTGCCTCTTCATTCTTAATGACAGGAACCTCATCAATTTCTCAGCAGAAGAGCATTGGAAGAAACAACTGATGCATGACACGGTTATTGAGGCACACCACAGTAACTTCAGCAATTACACTGCAGGAGCAAAATGTTTAGCAGGACCACAGGAGTAAGACCCTTTCTACAAAACCACCTGTTCTTTGTGAGTGTGATAGAGAAAAAATACCCCACAACCAGCTGTTCAAGAACTGCCTGTTGTTTTTTACGGTGACCAGAGTTAAATAATTTACTTTCCTAAGCTAAATAGTTTCCATCCCACAGCCTACAGTAGGATTACTGCAAACTGCCCCAGGTCCTATGAGGAACGGCTGAGAGAGCTGGGGTTGTTTAGCCTGGAAAAGAGGAGGCTGAGAGGAGACCTCATTGCTCTCTACAACTACCTGAAAGGAGGTTGTAGAGAGGGAGCTGGCCTCTTCTCCTAAGTGACAGGGAACAGGACAAGAGGGAATGGCCTCAAGCTCCACCAGGGGAGATTTAGACTAGACATTAGGAGGAAGTTTTTCACAGAAAGGGTAATTGGGCATTGGAACAGGCTACCCAGGGACGTGGTTGATTCACCTTCCTTGGAGGTGTTTAAGGCACAGGTGGACGAGGTCCTGAGTGACATGGCTTAGTGTTTGATAGGAATGGTTGGACTTGATGATCCAGTGGGTCTCTTCCAACCTGGTGATTCTATGATGCTATGTTTCAGAGCCAACAACCAGCTTGCATTTGAATCCACCTCTCTTCAACAGGAGTGGTAGAAAATGTGACAGAAAATAAAAAATTAGTGTGGTATGCCATGGCATGATGTAAAAACAGTTTTCACAGGGAAGCTGCTTCATACAGCAGCAGTACAAATGATCTCTGTTCACTCACTTTACAAGGGATGGTGTCATATGAGGATGCAAAAAAAGGCTGCTTTGAACTTGGAGAAGGAAACATAGTCAGTGGAAACAGTTGTAGAAAGAGCAGAGAAGTTTATCATCTGGGCTAACTGTAGCAGCTATGCAGACTAGTGTGGGACCTTGATGGCCATATGGCTAGAAGCTTCTCCAAGCAAGACAAGTCTTGGTGAAGGAACAAGCTTTTTTGACTTCTGAATAGTCCAGCTCACAGAAATTCTGTAATGAAATATAAGTTTCAAATACACTTTTTAGTTTGCTTTTGCTTGCATTATTGTGTTGCAAAAATAAGTCCAGAAAACAAATAAAGAATGTGTGTTGATACACAAAATAAACCTAGCATTCCACTATTAGAAGTCTAAAATAATTTATCATGCCACTGGACAGACACTGCACATATAAAGAGATTAACTTGAGTTATCTCAATACAGATCTGAATCTTCTAATAACTGGAGCTGCTAATAATTTTTGTCAGGGACCACTTCTGAATTCCCCTGCAGTTAATTTCTCACCCTGCTTCAAGGACTGAAAGTATCAGGTCACACAGGCAGAACAACAAGGAGTCATTCTCTCCCTACATTTTCTCATGGTGGCTGGTGACAAGGCTTATGGGGGAATACAATGAGTGAGACCATTAAGGAGAGAAGTGAAAATAATTCTTTTTCATTCGACTTAGTACTGGTCTTTTTCATTCCACTTAGTCTGGAAAGCCCAAAGGTGGGGAAGGGCAAAATCACAGCTCTTGAGGAAGTGTTTAAAATTTCCATGGTATTTGGAGGGGTTCCTATTTCCAAAGTATCTTTCTGTCATTTTTAGCTCATATGCTTCCTGTTTTCTTAATTTTTATGGACATCCATAAAGGTGAAGCATAACGCAATGCAGAACATCTGTGTAGAAGGAAACTGAAAACATATACAATTACAGTTTTATAATCCCCTACTATAGGTAAAGAATTACATTACAAGCTTTAATTCTTAGAAGTGCATTGAAGAACAATGAACATATTTTAATTAAAATGGATTTAGAAAGTAAGATGTGTTTTAAGTGTAAAGAATAAAAGAACAAAAAATACATAATCCCTGAGCAAATCTTGTCAGAGAAATTCAATTAGAGGAAAAACTATTCATAAAATTAGAAAACATTAAAACATCTGACTTCAGTAAATACGAATACTTTAATATGCTACTGTAAGAAGAGAAGATTTAGTGGAATCACAACAATGAAACTTTTTTCTTTTTTTTTTGCATTACCACCTACAAAAAAGACATTTTATCCCTGATGTGCCATCTTGCAACATGATCAGAATAAAGATGCATTGTGAACTACAGACTTGCTGAATGAAGTAGTATAGTTAAAGCACATTTATTCCTTGAGTTAGCTGTGAAGTTTCTAGTGTTTTCATTGATAGATTTCTTTAGGAGGGTATCTACACTATGTATTAATAACTACCTGCATGCTTGAAAATTTGCAATAATCAGCTTCAGATAGAGACTCATTCTACATTGAGGCACTTAGTAGGTTCCGTAAGTTCAAGTGCTTTTCTGCTTCCACATTATCTGTGGTGGTAGTCAAATTTCTGAATGTGTGGGGCCAAAGCACCTCACTGTAGTGCCACAGTGGAGCTTTCTAAAACAAGGACATTGAAGGCTAGGGCAAAACAATCACAATGATGATTTGAGGGTCTCAACATTTATAATCTCTTCAATAGCCATTACAGGGCTTTTCAGAGCTGAAACCTCTTCACTTCCACACAATGTCATTTATTTGTTTGGGTGGGTAATTGGTACCTTTGAGCTGGATCTTACATTCACACTTATCTCAAATTTATATCTCCCACACAAATTATGTGCCTCCTACTGAAAAATTTGCTTCCTTCTATAAACAACCTTGTATTAAACTCAAGAATGGCCCACACATCAGCAATGATACCCTGAACACCTCTGCACGTCTCTGATAGACAATGTTGATGAAGGAAGGACAGAGTTCCATGAACACATTAGTCTTCTTTCGATTTCTGTCTGAACAGGATGAGGGCTTTAGTAATCTTCCTCCCTTGCTAGTGGAAATCCTGCTGTGCAGGACAACACAGAGCTTTGACCCTGACATAGCCTGTTGATTCATAAAATTCCTTCCTATAATTCTGACAGATTCATTTCCAACTTCCTCTCCATTACCTTTACAGAGAGAAATTATCATCAGGAGAACTCTTGCTAATTAGTGTTATTTGTACTGAGGTGACATTATTCACAAACGTGTGGTCTGACTGTTACAGTTTCTCTGCCTTCTATGGTTACCAAAATGGATAAGGAAGGATAGATTAGAGAGTTGATTGCATTTGTGCTTCTCAAGACAGGAAGGAACCACTGAGAATAATTTTCTCTCAATCTCCTGAGTGGCACAAGCAGAGAAACATGATATGACGATATCTGCAGCTACAGATTATCTTTTAAAATTATATCCAATGCAGCTTTTAGCGCATAACATGGCAGAAAATCTGCTACACGTGCAGGTAATTTCTATAACAATTGGGAGTAGACAAGCTTCAATCCCAAGAATTCATTACACTACCACCATTACATTCACCATCCCTCTACAGATACAGAGCCTCTAAGCAAATCACCTCTTAATCTGCTTTCCATTTTAGATTAAGAACTTCCTGAATTGCTTAGGGTTTTGCCTTTTAAGACATGTTTTGCAGCTTTTCCAATGTTCCAATATCCTTTTGACCTATAGCTACCAGTAAGCTTCAGCAATAGTGCCATTAGATACCATTTTTCCATTTGAGTCATCATTTATTTTTACTAAATGTACTTTGCGTTGCCTGTCATGGTCTATATTTGCTACATAACTTAATATTTTAGTTAATGCAAACACTAGTTTTCCCTTTTAAGCTATTAACCCAAGATCACTAATATGATGGCAAAATTGGAACAGTAAGGATGAGAAAAGAATATACTAATGGTGTCACTTGTTTTTAGATAGACTGTTGCACAGCCGTTCAAATAACGGATTGTGAATATTCAAATATATATCATGATGACTGAAATCTGGAGGAATGGGGCAGTAAAACTTTTCCTAGTACTTGGATTAAACAGCAGATATTTTAAGTTGAAAGGAATCTTATAACTTTTTGTCTGTAGAACACGCAAAGTTTATCAAACACTCCACACCTTGTGTGGAAGATTAGACAACTCTTGGAAAAATGAGAAATTAATTAAAAATATGAATGAAAATGAATAGGAAAAATGGAGAATGGGAGTGAATACTTCCTAGAGATTTTACCTTTTGTCCTTTGTGCTCAGTGATCATTCACAATTTGAAGGTTTGCTTACTCTCTACTTTTGTGGAAAATCACAACTCAGAAATGCCACTTCTAGAAGCTGATAGTTCAAAAATAGGCTGAAAGATTGCATAGCCATGAATGTTTTAATAAGTGATCTAATAATGATTCATCCTTTTTCCATAATTCAGTCCGATATAAAAGTAAAGTTACAAGGATGGCTTGGGGTGAATTTAATATGCAACAACACCTGATACTAGAATGACTAATTTTTTTTTATTAGGTGTTTACAGTATTAAAAAATGACTCTGATACAGGGTCATTAACTTGATCAACATCCAGTACGAAGAAAATGTACATTTAAAGTCAAAGAAAAAGAAGGGTTAAAGAACTACAAAATATGCTAGTAGTTTATATTAAAATTTGCCAAATCCCATGAATAGTGATGACTGTACCTGCCCATAAGCATTTAAAATCCACAAGGATTACTATTCCTGTAGAAATTGTTCAACAACAACAACAACAAAAAAAGGAAAAAATCAGGTATTTCTCAGCTTCTAACCTGAGCTCCATAACTCTCTAACCAATCTCTGTATTTATTCCCTAATGTTTGACGTATGCATAACAAACTAATGGCAGAGGAATGAAGGCAGATGCATCCATTTGCATGAACTACCTTAAGCTTGCTGAACAAATCACTGCAGCAAGTAAAATGCACAACTGCAAGAATGTACCTGTGTGATTTCTTTTGTCATCCAAATTGCCATCATATGGCACAGAATTAACACAGAAACTGAAATGGCCTCATATTAGCATCTAGTAATATTGCACCTATTAGCCTGTGAGATAACAGCAACATTTTACATCTTCAGGTCACTTCAAGAAGGTGCATGCAGTTCTCGGAGAAAATCTGAATGTGAAATCAGTGTAGGAGGGTTGCATTATCCAGGAACAGTCTCATTGTTATGTGTCATGGGAAAAAAGGCTTTCCTCTGTCAAACTCCAAAATGTGATGCATGTTTCACAGGAAAGATTTTCAGCTTTTCTTTCAACATTTCTTGTCCTCTAGAAATTTCAGGTAAAAGGAACAAAGATGATTACACCTACCTGCTTCTCCAAAACAATTAAGACATGCTGGTGACATATACTTGTTCGCATTCATTGTTCTACTTCAAACAGACATCTTGTTCATGATGTCTACTGCAATGGCTTTCTTTCCTGTCAGTGACCAAGAGGTTGAGACAAACCCTGATAGGTTAAGTGTCTCTATGAACTGAAAAAATAGTGAAAATCCTCAAGCAAACTGGAACAGATAAAGATTCAGCCAAACAGTACCAACCTGGAGGCTTCAAGGATAGCCTAAATTTCAAGCAAAAATGCAACGTACAGAATCTCAAGAAGTATGCTAATAGGGGAAACTGTTAACATGACTCTAAGCTTGTATGTTGAAAATACTTACTTATTTTAAAGTAAGATTGTTTGTGAAAAAGAGCTGTCACTTAATCTTCCTTCTTAAACAGAAGAAAACTGCCTCCTTGTGAGCACTACTTCATGTTGCAACAACTCATGAGATGTGACTGTCCCTGTTCCACCTCTCGTCTGCCTGAACAAAACCATCCAATACACACACTTGCCCTGATTTTCTCTCATCATTTATAAAACAGGATCAACTACTGTATGGATTTTTCTTCTAAGCTCGCTCTGCATAAATGTCTGTCAGGTCCCACCCTTTTTTTCTGCTAAGGGCAGATTTACATGAACAAAATGTCCACAACATGACTATATAAGCCTAGATATAATGCCAAACCCTCCCCACAGAGATTAAGTCATAAGTGGGGAGTGGATGGGTGGAATAAGAGCCTCATCTCTGGATTTTCTTTACTGTATTGGTTTAGTAAAGTCTAGAGCAGATGATCTTCAGGCCCCAACAGATCTCTATATTGATCATGTCTTTTATGGCAGCAAAGACCCAGGACTTATGATGGAGGTAGAAATACCAACCTAATGTTAATAGCTACCATCTGATAAGGATATTTTGTATGGTTCTGAGTTTATACTGTTTAATTTTAAATCACACACATATTAGAAAAATATAAGATGATGCCCTGATATCTTCTGATCACTGTGTATTGACTACTGGTCAATGATACTTTAAAGGGTAGCAGAGATATTAAAACGTACTCTGGATTTGCATTTAAAATGTTCTAGATCCCATTCCAACTTTGTACACAGAGAAAACTGGGACTATGAAATGCACCTATAACTTGTAAAAAACACACTGAGACCCTTAACTCAGACCATGAAAAGCACATTTTCCCATATATTACAGTCATGTCCATCTATCATCCTAGTTGGCTAGCACTCAAGGTAGACTGACTGACTTTAACAGTTTGTCTACGTTTTTCCATGATGTAGGATTAAGTAAGTTGAGCTTCATGATTTTTATTACGTTCCCGTCCACTATATGTTCTCTACTGCACCATTACCTTTTCTCAGCAGCTAAGGAATAAATGGATTTTAATGGTCTCATTAGAGTTAGGTACTATCCTTATCATAAAATTATGGAAAATCCTTATGAGGCATCTGGTTTTGCAGCTACAAGTTTGTAATGACTTTCAAATACACTCACTAAATTTTCAATTCTATAACTAATGCTGTGTCTTTTAGCCAGAACTCAATCTGAAAACTTTTTGGAAAAGCACGTGTGTTTGCTTCCATGCAAGTAATTTAGAAATTATTATTAATTTTGATTGTATTGCAGCATTATTTGTTCTTGACAGATTTGGACAGTTCAGCTGCTGCCTTAGTCTAAAGGCAAGTTTTCCCTATACAACCTCAATCACTTTTTACTTCTAACATTTGTTTATGGGAGCAATATTTGGGGGATCAATATCCCCACTGTGTTACCGGGTATTTAAAATTCAGCTCCAGCACACGTCCCTTGTTTTTCTATAACACTGGGGTTTTACACACAGGTCAACACTCATTTTACACCACAGGTCAACACTCATTTTCTATATTGTTTATCTGACAAGTATTTGGGGTCCCAATGTCATCTCAGAAAGGAAGAAGGTCTTGGAAGGATCTTGTCTTCGAGTTTACTACTAAGCTGGGCTTGTTCTGCTTCACTGATAAAATCAATTAGCATTGAAGATTGGCACTTGTTCCTGCTTGGATTGATATTCACAATGTCCTTCCACCAGTGTTCTCCGTGAATAAGAGAACTAAAATCTCTTGATTTTGGCCTCACTGCTACTTTGAGCTATTAAAATACTCCTTGTTTTGCTTTCTGTATTCTTTTTAGTTTGTTACTAAGTGAGACTTTACTCAATGGTCTTCTTTACATAACTTTAGTGGATTCCCAAGACTCTGTACATACAAAGTGAGGATGGTATTTGTAATTTGTACAAAGACAATAAACAAACATAACCGACAAAGTTAATAGTCTCTCATTCTCTTAATGTAAGAGGTATGAGTGGATGTATACAGATATATATATAAAAACTCAGGTGATTGGTAAATTAATTATGAAATTAAATTGGACAGAAAAGGATTTGGGAATCCTAACAGGTGATCAGACTGGCCAAAATAATTACTGCAAGCCATGAACATATGAACAAGACAGTTCTCCACAGCAATACTTAGTGAAATAGTGACCACCACTTGGATGCTTTTTCTCATTCTTGCAACATGATTAGTCAAGATCATTATTAACCAAAGAGAGGGCAGGAAAACCAAAGAAGAACTTTCAGAATAGTTAAAGAAGCATAGCAAAAAGCAAAACATCCCAGAAGCACAATTTTGTTTACTTTAGAAAAGGGGGGATTAAAGAACGATTTCATAATGAAGCACCTACAAAGCATGAAGTGAAATTTGACGACAAACAAATCTGTCACAAATAAGATGAAGCTGAAACCACACATACTCAAGCTCAAAATAAAAGCAGTGAGGCTAATTAACCAGAAAGGGCTGTGATGGATTTTGCATCACTGTCAACCTCGAATAATTAAATGTCCAGCTAAAATATAATTAAAATACAAGTTGAAATATAAGTAAATCCAGGAAGTTGTATGTTTACTTTAGATGGTCACCAAGGTCTCTTCTGGCCCACAACCCCCATATAAATTGACAGTAAGTATAGTAAAACCTTAAAGAACGAGATCTTTGTTTGTAATGTTGCAATAATTAACTTGAGATCCTAAAGCTCCTACACAAAACAGACATGTCTGACTCTTTATTCTATACCACGAGGCACAAATTCGTATTTCTGACTGCCCCACACACCACGGATGTGATGAGGAAGACATATGAGCACCAAAATCTTTTCCTGTCAGACTCCAAGAAGCATAAAATTGCTTTTAAATAAACAAGCAAAGAAACAACCTTTTCTCCACCCAGAGGAAACACTTCAAACCATTTCATATTGGCAAAGTGGACATACATTTTTTTAACAAAAAAATGTATTAGATTTTGATGTAAAAGTCATGGTTTAAAGTAAGAGCTAGTAGCTTTGTCCCACTGATACAGTTGAAAAGAGACAAGCTATTATATTATCCAGATCTGGGATAACATATTTTTTGTAATATCTTGGTAGATGATATATTATTTCCTTGCTATCTTCATGCCCTTAATTTATAATCACTGCAGAACCTGAACAGGAGATATAAAACCAGATGGAAAGCATGCTTTAATTCCTTTAAAAAGGTATTGGAAAATACATTAGGAACATCATTAAAAAGTCAAGTTAATTATGTGTAACAATAAGATAAAAAGAATCTGTCAACTGCAAAAAGATCCAAGTAGGCAAATGATAAAAAAAATTATTCTGAATCTCTTATATTAGCAAATCACTCAAACCTTAAAGGAACATGTATGGATTTCCTTTGCTAGTCACACCCTTCTGCCTACAGCACTGTGGCACATAGGACATTTGAAAGACAGCAATGCCTTGCTGGGTCACACTAACACCCCATCTAGTCTTGCTCCATGGATTTCCTTTGCTAGTCACACCCTTCTGCCTACAGCACTGTGGCACATAGGACATTTGAAAGACAGCAATGCCTTGCTGGGTCACACTAACACCCCATCTAGTCTTGCTCCACCTTGGAAAGGGAGAAAATGAAGTCCTGTTTAGGGAGAGAATGAGAGCCTGCCTGCCTTTTCCAGTTCAGTCCTGCCACCACTCACCAGCATCAAACACTGTCACATTAGAGGGTATAACGCTTCTCAGTCTTTGTAGTATTTACATATGAATTTCTTGCCAATTAATTTGTTCAATCCCTTCTAATTCCACTGACTCAGCCTGCATCCACAGGCTTTCTGTTTACTCTTCCTCTCTCATGATACTGGATCCAGGGGGACTGTCTTTATTGAATGATGCACAAATCAGTTTTTCTGTTGAATGCACACTTTTACTCCACTACTAGACTGGTAATAGTACAGAATGTCTAAAAAGATTTCCATTCAAGAGAAAAAGATACTGCCTGAAAATTTCTTCATTTTCTCACTTCTGAACAGACTGAGGAACCTGAGCATCCTCATTAATCTTCTTACGAATACAACCTCTAAAGACAACCTACTTCCCCCCTCTCCCCCCAAAGCCCATTTGAGTTATCCTGTGGAAATACAGTGGTTTTTCAGGAGGTCAGTATCAAGCTTTAGCTCCCTAGTTACCTAAACCAACAAAAAACCTCTGGTAGCCATTACAGGCGGTTCAATTCCACAAGAGACAGTCAAAGTCCAAAGAGTTTTATGACTTCTTGTGGACAACAGAAATTATTGGGATTGATGAGCCATGTTCAGCCAAGAGCAGGCTGTGATCAGTTACACAATCACAGGGTTACCGATCTGTCTGTGCTTGTCACCTCTTGCCATGACCTTTAACAAGCATATGGCTTTCTTCTCTCTTTCCAAGCTCACCGAGATCATCCAGCTTCTCTTGCCAAACTTCTGAAGTCTACTCTTGACCATATCTAGTGTTTCCCAGTTTCTCTCTTCTCACAAGGCCTCTGCAGCCTGCTCCCTCTTCCCACTGAAGCCTTTAAAAGAGTATAGATTTTTCAACAGATGTCACCATTGCTTTGATTAAAATGAATGAAACCAACCATCACGAGGATGCTTCCCTCTTGCAGAGTTCAGAAAGCACACAAAAGTTGTGCAGGAAAACAATCAGGAGATGGGATTCCCAAAAGAAGTGAAAATAGTTCAAAAGTATTTAACTTTTCAGATCTCCTATCGGTTAGATATTTGAAAAAGCACTGTGTTCCACATGTACAGTATTGCCTTTAATGCATTTTATTTCTCATTTATAGCGAAAGGAATGAAATTAAATTATTCTCCCTTGTAATCCTCTTCAGTATTGAAATATACTAGCATGATAACAGATCTGTAAAGAAAATGTTTAAATAAATCATGAGCAATCTCATTTAGGTAAGAACTCAGTGGGCTTTTTTTCATTTTCTACAAGAAGCAAATCTGTGTATGAAACACATTTACATGAATAACATACATGAATCATTCCAAAAAAGTCATTTTGGATGGAAAGGAGGGAGTACAAGGAACAAATCTTATGTCCTTCAGTACTAAATATGTGAGACCAAGTTCAGGAATTTCCAATGTCAATAGGAAGGAAAAGTCTTGTAGCTCTGCAGATGCTTCATAGACCATTTGATAAACCTCTAGCAGGTTAAACAAACACACAGGGAAGACTGTAAATGATACGGCAACTACAGCCTCTCATCAAACATGAAAATCAGCAAATGACTTTGCAGATATAATAAACATCTCAAGTGCAGAAAAGTTTACTAACCCATGGTCTGCATTTCACCAGTCAAAACACTTGCTTCTGCTAGAAAATCACCCAAGGTAGTTACCACAATAACTGTGACTGCAGAGGTTATTGCTAATGGATTTCTAAATGCTAAGAATATCTTCAGTGGCAAATCTGAGCATTCTGTGTTGATGAAAAAAATTACACATTAAAATAAGTCTCTATGAGACAAATGCAAATTGAGGAAAAAAAGTGCTTTTGTAGATGTATACTTCAATTTCCTGAACTGGCCTTTTCTGAGATGGAGGTGTTTAAGGCACGGGTAGATGAGGTCCTGAGGGACATGCTTTAGTGTTTGATAGGAATGGTTGGACTTGATGATCCGATGGGTCTCTTCCAACCTGGTGATTCTATGTATGTTTTACTTTTGCAACAAATTATTTTTTCCACAATAAGAACTACAAAAAAGGTAGGGGATGATTTTGTGATAGGTTTCCTCAGGCAAAGCATGCTCTTAATCTGCAGAACCAGTTAGTCAGTGAAGACTGCTTAATATTTTGGAAGGCGATGAAGGATTAGGCGAGACAGCACTGCATCCGTGAAATCAGAGTGTTTATGAAATCTGAGGGAAGCTGAAGGTAAAGGCATGGCCAGCTTGTTTTGATGAAGCTGGAAAAGGTGATTGAGGTCTGCACAAGTTAAGCAATATCACTTGAGAAGCTGGCTGCCCTGTAGCATATGATGCAACAGAGGCTGTTGAAGCTAGAAGCACTCTGTCAAAAAAATAGCAGGATCATTTAGATCATTTGCGATTTTACTTGAGTCTGAAGGAATTGGGCCAAGTTAACTACAAGCATGAAAACAGTTATTTTTGAACATGCACAGTCTTGGCAACTCCACACTAATCACAGAGGAAAACAAAAACTCACTCTGGAAGTGTCTTTGCACATAGGTAAACATCTACTCACCAGGGATGCATCATGTGTCACATTTGTCAGTCACTGGGAACCTGGCTCAGATGTTAATAGCTGAGCTTCAACAAGAATAACCTGGGAGCTGTCTTCCCTCCTAAGCAGCATTTAATGAATCTTGTATCCCGGATCATATCAGAAGTCTTTACCTTTTTTTTGTTTTTTTTTAACTCATGTGGATTTTTTCAATTCCTCCTCTCTCTCTCTTACTTTCAAAATTCCGCACTTATCTCCAAGATTATCTTATAAAAGAAAAATAGTGCACTATTTCTATTTGAGTATTATACTGAGCTGGACAGATCTTGTCCTCATTTAAATTGTAGCACAGCACATGGACGTTAAATTCAGCTAATACAATTTTACATTGGCAACTCAAGCACACTGTAATTGGATCACATATTCCTTCTCTAACTGTAATCTATACTGGATCGTGGAATTATATATATATTTTAACTCTCAATTATTTTCCTTTTTTCCCCCCTCAACCTTTGCTTGTTTTCCTATAGAAATATATTTTTGGTTTCATTTCTATAAGTTACAACCCCCCCTCACTAAAATACTAGTGAAGAAAGTAGACTGTTCTTTAGAATTCTTCAGCTTCCAGCTGACCTACATTCAAGTTCATTAAGTGTGGGCAGTAGACAACCCCCTAAGGAAAGCCACATTTGGTGTAGTCTGAGACAGAATATGAACATTTGGTGCACAGCAGGCTGTGGGTGAGGGAGGGGGAAAAAAAAGGTGTACTTTTGTGGATTTGTAAACAGCTAAATAGCACCTGTATGTGTTCAGAGCCAAGGATCAGAAGAAAACTGGCTTCCTGCTTTCTACATTGTGTATTTAAACATTTCAGAGCCTGAAGATTCCCAGGACATTAATAATTGTTTTTATTACAATAATTTAGTATTTCATGATTTCTCCAAGGAATGTCAGTGTCCTGACCAATTACAGAGGACACTACATCATAGAGTAATTATTTTTTTAGTATCAGCTCTGTAAATATTATCCTTGCAAGGCATTTTAAGGCTCTTTGATTTGTGTGTGCTCCCTTCTAACTCAGTAATTCAGCCTACCCTAAAATTATGTTTGCTTAACATTTCATTTTTGTATTAAAATCCTGTTGCCCAAATTCCCAAAACTGAGGCTGCAAAACTGTTAATAACAGCAATACCAGAGCTTTAGCCACTGCAGAGGATGTGTTCAGGGCTGCACATTCACTCTGTGTTTTTCCTCGAGTTTGACAGCTAGCCCTGCTTTTGAGATCAAACACCACACTGAAAGAAGAAACCTGTATTATAACACGCTTCAAAGAAACAGGCAACGTAGAAAGACAGCACAATATTCATGCATGTACAAAGGAACTGAAAAATCTGGTCACTTTAATTTCAGACTTCAAAGTTTTGACAATTTTCCTTCAGAGTAGAGTGACCTATTTTAACAACTGACCTGTAAGTACACCCCTGCAACCGCACAGAAAACTTGTAAATGACAAATAACGAAAAGAATTGGTTAGAGAGAAACACAGGTTCCCCAGAGTGTCGAAAACATCAAGGGAATTATTTTCTAACACCTAGGCTTGGTCATTCCTGTTCTTGTCCATAAGGTTTGGGATGCACTCTCACCTTAAATACAAACAATTTGCTTATTCAGAAGATCAGGCATTCCCATGGAATACAAAGTGGCTGGAATGAGATGAGGGAAAATGTAACGGCTCCTGTGAGTCCTAGGGTTTGGCACAGCTGGAGCATAAAGGTTCCAAGGGAGGTGAAAAAACAGTGGATTGAAAGCAATATCATGGGGGATGAGACTTCAAAGGCCTTTTGCTAGGTGCACTGAGCAGGGCAGAAGGGTATGTTCTTCTGTCCGAGAAAAATGGAAATTTCCTCTGTCTGAGAAAATATTCCCACTATGTCTCCTTGTTATTTGGTGCTGATTCTCAAGAATTTACTTAAGAGACAGACAGCTATGCAACCACAGTCCTCTGAGCTAAACTAAACCTCTGGATTCACAGAAGATTCAGACTGCAGTTTGCATTATAGTTGTTTTGAGCTCCTGACCACTTCAGATAATAAAACTTCGCATTTCTAGAAGTCTTCCATAGTGCAGGTGTCAGAGATAGTAGATGCAAGAGGTTTGGATTTTTTTTTTTTTTTAATTTAATTTAATGTCAAGTAGATTGGGGACAGATTAACTTTTCCCTAAAAAATCCCCAGACTTTCAACACAACTAAAACTATTTGCAGAATTTAACTGAAACTTACTAATGATTTCACCCAATAAAAATAGAATCTAGAGAAGCTGAAACATTTCAGCTCTTTAGAAACTGTGAAGATTTTCAGTATTTAATTTTTTTCTTTTCAGTAGTAGTAACTTTTAAGGCTCAATAAAAAGCACATACAGAATTGGTCTAAAAAGGAAATGAAACTTTTGTTGCAGATTTTGACATATTTTAATCAGTCTCAAATTTGTGGTGGTTTTGGGTTTTGGTTTCATGGAGGAATTATTTTTATGCTCATGTCAGGTCATTTCTTTCCCCTCCATCCCTCTAGTTTTCAGTTAGTGAACATTTCTCCATGTTTTTAAAACAGATAAAAGACCAGTGTTTTTTAGCCTGGAAAGCATGGGAACAATTATTCAGCCTGTACATATTCAGGATGGCACTGAGAACTTACTTATTTTAAAGCATCTGTTAAAATCTCCTTGATTTCAAAGTGCCTTTTCAACAGTGTTTTCAGCTCTTGACATTGTATCAGTACTGTCGGGATGCTGGATGCCCTTTTTAAAGTTCCTGCAGGAATAAGCAACTACAGTGAAGATACCTTTGACTTAAGGGCTACTGACCTAATACTTCCCCTCAGCTAAGGCTCCACTTTTGACTCTTGGCATGCCAGGAGCCTTCAGCCCAGGAACTCAATGGGAACTAGGGCCATTTAAAGGTGGGGATTCAAGAAGGCAGCTAACAAGTGGGCATCAACTCCTTTATTTTTAAATGACAAGATATTTTTAACTGCATCTGTGATTCTGAGGGAAGGGTCTTCCCTGAGAGTTTTGAAACACATCGGTTGACAGTCTAAATTTAAAGGTTCACAAGAAAATCTGTCTGTTTCTTACTATTCAGGCTGCTCATCATGCCAGCATTACCTCAAGCAAAATCCTGACTGTAAAGCTAAGTAATGTTTCAAACAATCAAGTATATATAAGTATAACTAAACACCTACACATCTGCAAAACCAAGTCCAAGTTTAAAACTCCAATTATATTAATGCATATAATTTGAATTAGCCATAATTTCAGCAATTCTGTAAATCGCTTTGAAAGTATCCTTTGCTTGTTGATTTTGTGCCATGTGAAGACACGATAAATATGACATATAGTCTCATCACATGAATAATGCATTCTGCATCTTAAGCAAGCAAGTTGTGCTCCAGAGAGATGCTTAATCCATTCCCTGCTTCTAGGGATGAAAGGAATTACACTCAGTGCACTGATTTCACAGTATGTGCTCATTTGACTTTAATTATAAAATGATTATTTCAACATTTTTTTCCTGTAAAACAAACCAAGCTTGAGCTCAATGTAACCTCTACAGAATTATATTACTTCTCTGTGCATTCAATCTTAACTCATCAATACTGCACTTTCAATACAGTTTCACATGGAAGGATAAAAATAGCCTCTTGGGGTTTACAGCTGGTAGTTTCATGTTTCACAGCCACAAAAGCTGCCCGTTTTGAAGTAGCATTGGAATCCCTTAGAGTAAATTCAAATGTTGAGAGAAGGAACCTTCAGCAGCCACAGGGAGATCACGCAATCCCACACCATGCTGGAAGATTTACATTATGTATCCCGGACATATATTTTCACTAGTATTTTTTTCCACAGGCTGTTCAAACCTGCACAAAGCTCAGTACGAGATCATTTACCTTGCTAAAAACCAGAAGTTTTCTCTTGGTTGACTCAATGGCCAGAGCACTCCTTCAAAATAGGACACATGCTGTCGATGTCTCAGAAATGACAAGAGCATCAAGTGGATTAGACTGTCAAAGGCTATACTGTCAAAGCCATTGCCATGCTTCAAGCTTGAAAAAACAGCACTTCAGGAATGTGATGTTTTATCAGGCATAGTATCTGGGGGGAATAGAAATGATTGCTTTCCATACAGTGTATGCTCTCCATGTAAGGATGACTGACAGTAAGTCCATCTGACATCTCTCCAGCCAGGTCCAGAAGAATTTACCAGGTTCAGTGCACCACACTTCACAATTCAAAAGCTCTCTGGAGCTGACCTGCATATTGTCAGAACCCACACCCTACCTCCAGGCCAAAGCAGCTGTGCTGCTTCCAGTCACAAACTAGTTAATATACTTGTACTCCTATTAGTACTAAGTTGGTTACCTGGGCTGTGTCTGCACCTGTGTCAAGACTAATGCATAATGAGGACAAACAGAGAAGTAAGAACAGCTGCTATTTACAAGGTGCCAGCTTACATGTGAAAAGTTGGGTCAAATTTTCTCAGTGTCCAGGTAATATAAAAGTTTATGGGTTATTTTCAGAAACCTCAGTCAACTCCTAAATGTTTGAGTTACTTCTCAAAACATTGCTTAGTTTTACAAAGGTATTTATTTATCTAAACCCACAAACATCCACCATGCTAGAATGTGAATTTGTCAGGGCATGAACAAGTTTTAATTATTACTACTTTTTTTATATCCAACCGGCTCAATCTCATTTACCCTTTGGGGCTCCAGGCAACAATGTGTTAAGATAAATTTCTTCACAGAAAGCTGAAAAAACATACATAAGCTTAGATCAGGGTTTATGGAACACCAGAATGAAACAAGAGCACACCTAACGGAACACTTGTCATTATTATTTCTCTGAACAAACTGTAGCTTATGCACAGCACACAGGAAAGTTATCCTCAGTGGTCTCAAAAACGCCAGAATATGCAGCAACTTTAATATTAAATGGTCATGATGACTACTCAGCACTGAAATTCCTAATCTTACCAAATGATCTAAAGAGAAATTGCACCATTTCAACTTTTATTAAATGATCTCTTTGAAGAGTGCCATTGAAAATCATCAAGAGTTCTTGAAATGTCATCTGAAACCATATACTTCTGGTCCTGCACAGGACCTTAGCATTAAGTGTGTTGCAAACACAATAACCACACCATAAATGATAATTACTACATTCACAATGGGGAAAAAAAATTAAAAAAAATTCTTTTTAAAAAGTAGATACTTAGTATGTCCAGTACTAGAGACCTATGAGCATTACCTAAAGAGATAACCGTACAGAAGTCTTAATTCATCCTGAAGAACAATGTAACCTGATTTGTATTGACTTTCACAAAAAATTGTTACTGGTGTTTCTCTAGTTAAAGAATATCTCATAACAATAACTGCACACTGGACACTGCAGATGTATCATTTCACAGTGGCTATGACCTTTATGATTCTACAATAAAAATAACAATCTTTAAATCACTACGATCCTTTAAATAGACAAAAAAATGTTCCTTATGAACAATGATAGATCATCCAGCTCTTTCTTTCTATCACACAAACAAGCACACAAAGCATCCACAAAGCATGTACTCTGGCCCTTCAGAAACACCAGTTATAGAGATGAGATCTGAGCCTAGCAGTAGTAAAGGCCTGAGCCCCATCCCCTGGTATCTATAGCCTCTCTGTCAGACATGTGACTTTGTCAAAATATAAGGCCATGGAGTGCAGAGAATATTAACATTAGCCATTAGAAGTTGGGTAACACAACCTTACAGTTTGTGATTTCTATTGCAATACATTTTGCCTTCGAGTCAGAGGTTACTCTCCTTGAGGTAAGAATGACAAAAACTGCTCTTCTGCCTGTGCATAACTTTTGCCAGTATTCATTTGTTTTCATTAAAAGATCTCTCAAATTTTACTTGAGGTGAAAAATCCTTTAGGTTTCTGATAACATATATATAAAACTTACTTTTCATGGGTACATTTTGCAGACTTGTTTGAAGTAATTAAGACACATAGGTTTGAAGATCACATATGTTAACTGTTGGTCCAGCTTTGTGTGATACGATGACAGAAAAGACAAAGATGGGTATTTGTATGGCAGAAAATCATGTGAAGATGAGAATTCTGACATTGTGTTGCTCGGCTGGATTTCTGAGCCTATCTGATCAGCAGTGAAAAACATGAGCCAATCTTCCTAGAGAACCAACACCTGATATCATAGAACAGATTTCATGGGGCCTTAAAACACAGGAGCTTCTGATGAAAAGGTTGTTGTGATCAATGTCTGAATATGCTGCAAAAGACAAGAGACACAGGGATGTTCCTCACAGCAAAAGCCCAAGATAACCTAACTGCGGGAACTCCTTATAGCTCCCATGGAACTCTCTTTTTAAAGTTGCTTGGCATTGACTCTAAAATTAATTTGCTTTTTATAACTAGTTCATTTTTTATTAGTATTACCCTGATGTTCACAAACAATTTAGGTGTTATAAAAAGCAAAGCAAGTCTTACCTGGAATACTCTGTCTCCTCACAGACAGTGCTCCATCAGGTGGCCTTGCTTGGTTAGCAGACTTTGTGTAAGGACTCTCATCTAAACAGAAACAAGCAACACTTCCAGTTACTGTTAAATATATTGTTAAAATCAACGTAATTTTAACCCAAATACTGTGTGAACTAGGAATGCAGAGCTCAAGGGCTGCTGTGAGCTAAATAAGGATGACTATTTCTGAATGCTGACTCAATGCTCCATGTCATGTTTAGACTCAGGCTTTGAATAGCAGAGCTGAAAAGGATGGGGTAAACCTAGAATAACAATTAGTTGATGACAAGCTTGATATAAAAAGCCTTTTTTGGTTTTAATATGATCATGGAAACTTTCCTTTTTCTCAGGTTAAGAAGCTTCATACCTCAAAGACTTCAGTGAGAGGCACTAGCCCTGTTTAGGAGTGAAAGGCTTTCAAGAAGCTTTTGAATATTCTGGCCGTTAAAGATACATTCCCTTTCCTTTGGGATCTGTCAGTGGGCGGTTCCTTTTCTTTCCTAAAGATTGATTGGAGAAAACATCAGAAAGCTGTTGCCAAATGGGCCTGGCACATTTACCCCTAATGAACGGAACTGTGACAGCCTGTGTCTAAATAGGAGGTTATGCGGAACACCTACTGATCAGCCTCAATGCACAAGAGACCACTAAAATAGCGGGATGAGCAGATGAATCATCAATTAGAGGCAGTATTAGGCAGAAAATGAGTCACTTCTACATCCCTCTTCAGAGCAGAATGATGGTAGGGAAAAAATGAACTATATCATAGCTTTACAAAGGACAAGCTATAAGCCCAGGAAACAAATCTGAACAAAAGAGAAGAAATACTACTATGCATTTCATTACTTCAGTCAAAAGAAAGGAATCGGAAGAAATTAGGTTTCTTTCTTGCTTGTCCTTTAATTGAGTGCTCAAATACTTTAAAGTACTATCAAATCCTTCAATTTGCATATTTTCCTCATGGTTGCAAAGGATCGATGAGTCTACAGCATCTATATGAATACATGCTTAAATACAGATCAATGAGTAAAGGAATCAAAGACTGTGTTATCTGGTATAGCATGCCCAGATCAAGCAGAACCATATAAACATTTTCTGGTGAATTAGATTTTCTTTGCAGTTGATGCTCTTGACATTATAAGTCTTCTTTGCTAATTGCACTGTTTACATCTTGTGAACTCTCAAACTCTGTTAGAAATTTCCATCAAAGACAGCAGTCCATTCTTAAACAAGTGAGATAAAGATTACGGTCAGTATAAATTAATTTAAAACCAGGTCTTGGTAAGAAGAGACTAGAAGAGCTAGCTGGCTACCAGAACCTCTGCAATGTTAGGTGGATGCAGTAACAAAAAAAGAAAAAGGCAAATATTGTTTCATAGACATGTACTTTGATGAAAATGCAGCAAGTAATGAAGAATGTACATTGGTAAAATACCTCACCAGCCAATATAATTGCTTTTTCTACAGTGAAATGAACTCTCATTGCTCTAGGACTACATTGTTACAAGAAGAAAGATAGCTAGCTTGACTATACTGTAAGCTAGTACACACTCTAAGAAAATAGAGCTGTCAACTACAGGAAATAGAGAAGCACGAAAAAATACTAACATAGATCCACCTAAACAATTCAAGAAAAAGGTAGACATGTAAAGCTTTAGTCTTCCATTTGAGGAAAGTGAAAAAGCTAATATTATCATATATGCAGAATATACATGCCCCCATTAAAGAAAAAAATTCAAATAAGAGTGAAGTAGAGCTTCTGAAAGAAGTATGATTATGTTTTTTTCTTTCATAGAAGAGGCACTGCTGAGCTCAAACTCAAGACAAGGCTCTCTGAACAGCCCTGCAAACTCATATCAGTACCAGAAAAGTAGAGTTCATCAGTAATGGGACTTACATGTCCCATCCATTACTACTTATTTGCAGGTGCTGAATGTGACAGTAAGTAGTGCGAGACATGCATTTTTCTATTAAAAAGTGAGCAGGAAACATAATTCAATTTTTCAAGAACCAATGGACGGTGATGACTTTCGAACCCAATTTGAACACATGTCCTACCTATGAAAAAATCTATCATTTTACAGAACAAATTGGTTCACTCCTAGTCAGACTTAATACACGTGAATTCTTTCATCAGACTGGGGAGAGGGCAAAAAGGAAGGAAGAATTTCCACAAGCGGACCTTTTTCATTGAATCTTTGTCATTGAGAAACTAAGTAAATCAGGTACAGTCTCTTGCTCGAACCGGACTTCACCAATATTGCACTGCACTAGGACTGCTTGCAGTTATCCTACGTTCAGAAAAAAAAGGACAAGCCTGCAAATCTTACTGGTTAATGGTATCGGTGAAGGAAGGGGAGTGCACACTCAAATAGCTTACTAGGGAGCTCAAGAAAGCTCAAGAAAGAAGTCTGGGATATTCTACATAACAACTGGCATATCCTAAAGGTAACAGAGACTGCTTATATGAGTGAGCTGGTATCATAATTTAAGCATATTAACACTGAAGGCCTGTCAGATATTTATATAGCTTAGATGCTGCAATCACACCGCATTCCTTTGTCTACAGACTTTCACAGCAAAACTAAAGGAGACCCAAAAGTTGCTCCATAAACTTTTGAAGCCCTGTTAATGCAAAATACACCTAAGTATTATTGGGAAAGAATAGTGAGCCACTGTATCATTAGTGGATTGGGAAGCTGTTCTCAGGACAGGAAGGAATTCTCTTTCAGTGCCCATTTAACAGTAAAATCATACTGCAACAAAACTAGAAATCAGAGCAAAGGATTCCCAGAAGCAAAGGAAAAATCTGGAGAAAGAAAGGTAACAGCCTTATTGAGAAGCTTATTTGAGACATGAAAGAGCAGACATGCAGAAATAGATGCCATCCTAAAGAACAGAAAACTAAAGAGACAAGTAAGTCTGAATAATGACATATGGCATTCGTGTTGTCAAAAAGGGAAAAAAACTGTCTGTGTGCATTAGCAAAGTTGTATGTGTGGCCACAAGAATTTATTACCAAATTAGAATTTATCAATGTCCCCATCCACTCTGTAGTTAGTAGGGAGGGTCTTAAAACATGCAAGAATGTATTATGATAGCACCTAGAGGGACTTGTCTGAGTGTTTTGTCTAACTAGCTTCCCCTTCTACAGCACAGATATGCTTCATAGTTGGAAACCCAACCCAGCAAGCCAGTACCCTGGAAATGCAAAGGAGCAAATGGGTATAAAGCATTCCCCCACAACAGGAGACAATAACTAAAACTCAGCTAAGGCTGCAATGTGTTTAAGAAACCACATATACAAAGCAGAGTGAGAAACCGTCCAGATTCAGAAGCATAAATCTCACCCAGCTGCATCTTAATACTAATATAATCTAGTCCTTCACAAGGAAGGAGCCATAGTCTGTAAAGAATTCACAGGCCAAACTGCTTCATCCCTGAGCATGGAAATTACTTCACCTGGAAAAGGCAGACAGGCAGCTGCAAACCCTGCTGCTTTGATGCACCAGCTCCTGCCCGCAGATGGAAGAATCACACTGCAGGTGGTCTCATTCACTACAGTGGGACTGGTGTAGCTATGCGGATATATTCTTGGGGCTGCATTAATTACATTATTGGGGTTTTTTGGGGGGGTTCTTTTCTTCTAGCTAATAGATTAGACAGCCAAGGGTAAACAACTTCTAACAAATCAGTACGTTATAATAAGGGAACTGCTATGCCAGCAGATCTCTTTGCTCAGTGACACCAGGAAACAAACCCTCTTGTGTTGTTAACAGGCAAGGGCCATTTCCCCTCCCAAATCATACTTGCATTTTGTTTGTGGTTGCCAATGTACTCTAGAGAACAAGGTGCCCACTGTGTTAATTCACCAGCTTCCTGGCAGAACACAGTGATAATCTTGGAAGGAACATCCTGGAGCTTGATTGTGAACAGAGCCTCCTCCTAGAAGCTATACTAAAGCACATGGAGGATGGGGAGGTGATTAGTGGTAGCCAGCAGGGCTTCACAAAGGGCACATCCTGAATGACCAACTTAGTGGCTTTCTGTGATGAGGTGACCACAGTAATGGACACAGGAAAACCAATAGATATGATCTATCTGGACTGCTATAAAGACTTCTACACAGTCCCCCACAAAATCCTTCTCTCTAAATTGGAAAGAGATGGGTTGGATGGGTGGATTGTTCACTGGATAAGAAATTGGTTGGATTGTTGTATTCAGAGAGTAGTGGTCAACAGCTCGATATCCAGATGGAGATCTACGACAAGTACTATGCCTCAGGGATTCGTACTGTACTGTTTAATATCTTCATCAATGATATAGACAGCGAGATCTAGTGAGCCCTCAGCGAGTCTGCAGATGACACCAAGCTGAGAGGTGCAGCTACCACACTAGAATGACAGGATGTCTTCCAGAGGAACCTGGACAGGCTGGAGAAGCGGAGCTGTGCAAACCTCATGAGGGTCAATAAAGATAAGTGCAAGGTCCTACACCTGGGTTGGGGCAATCCACACTTTCAATACAGGATGGGGGATGATGTGATTGAGAGCAGTCCTATGAAGAAGGACTTGAGAGTGCTCAACATGAGCTGGCAATATACACTTGCAGCCAAGGAGGCCAACTGTACCCTGGGCTGCATCAGAAGAAGTGTGGTCAGCAGGTCAAAGGAGGTGATTCTGCCCCTCTATTCCTCTCTTGTGAAACCCCACCTGGAGTACTGTGTCCAGTTCTGGAATCCTCAACATGAGGAGGATATGGAACTGCTGGAAAGAGTCCAGAGGAGGGCTACAATGATGATCAGAGGGCTGGAGCACCTCCTATACGAGGACAGGCTGAGAGAGTTGAGGTGGTTCAGCCTGGAGAAGAGAAGGCTCTGAGGAGACCTTCCAGTACCTGAAGGGTCACAACAAAGCTGGGAAGGGACTGTTCACAAAGGCTTGTAGTGGCAGGAGATGGGGGGATAGCTATAAATTGGAGAGGGGTAGATTTAGACTAGGCATAAGGTGGAACTCTTCACAATGAGGTTGGTGAGGCACTGGCATTGCTTGGCCAGGGAAGCTGTGGCTGCCTCATCCCTGGAGGTGTTCAAGGCCAGGTTGGATGGGGCCGTGGGCAGCCTGATCTGGTGGGAAGTGTCCCTGCCCATGGTAGGGGCTTGGAATTAGATGATCTTTAAGGTCCCTTCAAACTCTATGATTATATCGTCCTTCTATCATCCATCACTCTTAATCAGCAAAGCTAAATGATCTTCCCGTTTTCTCCTTTTCCTCATCCTCATGAAAGCAATAGCCCCAAATACCTGTAACAGTAGTTCACATATCATCCTTTCAAAGCTCTGCACATAGTTCTTCTAATTAAAGACTGCAAAGACAATGATCAAATGGACAAGCAAGTAGTCTTACTCCTTACATCTATTACTTTATGCTTATTGCCTTTAGCTATTGACTGTGAGGCAGATAAAGAGCTTTTTTGCGCAATCTTGCCTACTTTTAACCTGGTGACATCTCTGTCCTGTAACTGAATGATTTAGTCTTTGAGTTAGGGACCACGCTGTGGTCCATTTATATCATTCTGTGTTGCTTTTACTATACAGGGGAAGGGCCCCTGTCCAAGACTAAAGGCTCCATATACTGTAACAAACAAACAGTAATGTAACCCTATGAAGATTGTATGTACACTGCACAACGTGTACAAATACATAGATATAGAAAGTGCTTGGTTCTGTCCTAGCAAAATGACCACATGAAATGTTTAGATCCTTTGAAGGATATCAGCTGGGGACACGTAAAAAGGAATAAAAGTAAAGCCTTAAGATATTTCCTCAACAGTCAAGTCTAGGCATTCACGGTATTGGGTGGTTTATGGCCACTGAACCATCTGTGTGTCTCTGGAGCTGGCTCTGAAAGCAACTGACATAAGGATGTTGTTTACAGATGCAGTAAAGCCTAAGAGCACTCCCTCCTTCAAATCTCCACAGTTGTTTAGAGGATGCTTCCTTCATTGCTGCTGCTGCATATCCAGGTGGTAGCTACTGAACCCAGTAGATGTGAACACATCTTGTGTAGCACCAGGTGAACCCAAGAGGTGACTAAGCACAACTGCATCTCGTCAGATAAGAAGGGGAAGACTCTTCCCACCTTGCTGGGAGCAGCTCTGCAGCTGCCACTTTGGGTCTCCCACATGGAGAGGAAATGTAAAGATCCTTCACTGTCTCCCCCACACAACAGCTCTTTCTTAGCTCTACGTCACCATTCTCTTCTGCAAAGCCTGTACTCCTCTTGGAGCGGATGAAATAACACAGAACCAAATTTGTAAGTGAATGGCCTCAAGCTCCGCCAGGGGAGGTTTAGACTGAACATCAGGAAAAAAAATTTCACAGAAAGGGTCATTGGGCATTGGAACAGGCTGCCCAAGGAGGTGGTTGAGCCACCTTCCCTGGAGCTGTTTAAGGCACAGGTGGACAAGGTCCTGAGGGGCATAGTTTAGTGTTTGATAGGAATGGTTGGACTCAATGATCTGGTGGGTCTCCTCCAACCTGGTTATTCTATGATTCTATGAATTACTAATATAGGGGATATTTTTAAAATTGAGAAGCTAGTTAGCTACACTAAATTTTTTCAACAGTAGGTACGAAAACATCTTTCAGTTTTTCATTTTCACACTTCAGCAGCTTATCAATATCTCACAAGAGGATAAGCTGTTCTTTGGCCAAGGAGGAAGTGAATTTAAACCTTTTTAGACTTGGAACATGTAACTCCCAGTCAGCCTTCAGAACTCAAATGTTCCCTGCTGAGAAGCATTTTCAACTAATGTGAGTTCCAAGACTCCACAAAGAAGCACATTACATCTTCATTTGGCTACAACTCCAGCTTTCTCAGTGTACAAGAGGAGTATCATTGACTGCATGTGTTGCTGCTCACACCCAAATATGGGAGAGCACCCACCTCAGACTACTAGAGAATCATTTATCAGTACAGAAGCAGAGGATAAGAGCACAACAAGTTGTCAAGAGGACTATTTCCGCTGACAGAAGAACATCCCCAAAATTAGTTTCTCAAAAAATAAAAGCACAAGTTGCTGTTATTATTACAGCTATTACTTCAGGCACTCCTAGATCTGTAATACGCCATTCAAATAAATTTGCCACTCCTTAACTTTATAATGAAGAATAGTTTCCACTAAGTACAACAGTTTTTTATGAAGCCTGCCAGTACAGCACAAAATATCATAGGTTCTTATACCATCTATATGTGAGACTTACTGTGAATTTTATCTTTAAATGGCATAAAGCTCAGCATTATCTAAAAAATAATTTTTGGCATAATATCATATCAGTGACTGCTGGTAAATTCTCTGTTATCCCCACAGCTTGCAGTTGGAGGCTGTCACAGATAAAAATAAACACGTATCCACTGATGTCTGTGGTTTACAGAAGCTCTGAAGTTCAGGAAGGCTTACGCAAAGTCTCAGTACAACTTTTAAAATCATTCCTGCAGAAACTTACTATCTTCTAAACTTAGACATTTCTGTTAAAGATCTTCCACTCTGTAAGAAAGCTGAAATATTTACTGGAGCAGAGACTCAACCCCCCATCTCACATTCACAGATGAGCACACCGAAGTCCAGGTTCACAATCAGTCAGTCTTGCTTGCTCGCTCATTCTGATCAATGTTTTTGGTATGTCATACGAAGTAAAACAGATGAAAGCCATCTCCTCTACATTCGATTCCCAGCCCTGTACCAGATGAGGTAGAAGAGGGAATCTGAACTCAAGATACCCTGTGTACCCCTGATAGTAGTCCAACCACTACAATGTCATCAGGGCCACTCTAGAAAAATGCCCCAAATCCCACCTAAGCTCATCTCCTCAAATCCATTTTTTTTGTTTCTGGTAAAAGCGCATAAGCATTTTCTCTGACCTGTTGCAAATTCTGGAAAACATGATTTTTCAGGTTGATCTACAGCAATGGAAAGGGGAAAAAAACCATTGAGAAGGGGGTTTAAGCTTGGTTAACACACTGCCCTACATTGCCCAGCTGAGATGACTTCTGTTAAAGACAGCAGACAGATCTTTCTCCCTGAACTTAAAGACTAAATAACTCCGAATACTTATGCAATACCCCAATAAATGTAACCTACAGCAGTCACAATGAGATGGATACAAACACTACTTAACTGAATCTGTAACTGCTATTACACCTGTAAATGAATCATAGCAAGAATACTACTATCCAGAACTGCTGGGTTTTTTTAAAATATCTAAAGCATATAAAAGTTCTAGAACTCAGCTTTACAATGGAATTATTGAACACACTTGAATTGATATACCATACTAAAATTTTCTGGGAAGCAGCGAATAGTGGGAATTTAGCTGCTAACAGGACATTTGGCACAAATGTTTTTAGCCTGGTCTAATTTTTATCCTTAGTAACTGTTAATGACAACAATAATGACAAAATATCTCAGAAAATGTATCTTTCCTGGGAAAGGAGGAAATTTTTAAAAATATTTGCTTTTAAATAATACAAAAGTCTAGCGGAAAATTAACATCCAGGAACATAAATGTTTATCACAGTGTCACCACAGCTGTGTCAGAGCATAATGGACTATAAACAGTTGAAAAAAGGAGACAAAATTGGCTAGAGTTCTTTCAGCAGATGTATAATGTACAGATTTGGTATGTATGTGCTTCATGAAACAACAAAATGTCAACAATTTGCTTTGCCCACATGCTAACCCTTTCAGACTTGTCATGGTAGCTCCAACCATGAAAGAAAGCCTTTAATTTCTCCTACTGTTGCCGTGGAAAAACAATGTTTCAAGTTCCTTTTAGATCTAAGGCTTCAATCACTTCCAATAAGACTTCATTTGTGAAATGGCAATGCTGCTCTTCAAAGCATTATAGCTAAAATTTCCTAAGAGCTGCATGTAAAGGAGTCATTAATGAACTAGGCTTCAAGTAGGACAAATATGATTATATTTAACCTTAATCCTTTCTTATCAAACTTTATGCTCAGTGCTCTCTAGCAGTCTTTATTATGAAAACACTGGGTTTCAAATGTTTCCATAGTTTGTTGGTTTCTGTGACATGGAAAAATGAGAAGGAAGAGTTAGAATAGCTCCTCTGGTAATTTTCTTCCCCACATTTAGCAGACTGTCCACTGGTTTTCTTAGAAACTTAATTTTAACAGCTATAGCACACAATGAATAACTATGTTGCCTCTCTAAAGTGAAAATTTATTCAATTTTATTATACTTTATGTAAATTTAATTCTCTTCTTTCCCCTGAATTTTATGGTTACTTATTACAGTAGCAGCTCAGTTTTAATCTAGAAGCAAGAGAAGTAGTTTTGCATAACCATGAATCCATTTCCTATTGGTATTTACAATTCCTCAGTATGCTTGGCCATCTGAAAAACAGTCCGAAGACTCTCCAAGTCTGCTTGTCCAAAATTAATTTCCTAAGTCTATGCTTAGGCACCTGAATAGGAATGCTTCTTTTTCTAAATGGCTATGTATGCTGATCTCCTCAAAAAGCTATTTTGCTCAGGAAATTTCAGAACTTTCCAAAACCATCTGAAACACACAGGATCTGCAGAAAGCTAAAAGTATGTCTCAAGAGATATTAGCATATGGTGAAATTAACTTCAGTGGATTATCTAATAAAGAAGTAATCCTATTTATATAATACCCCAACCACAAACTACTTCAAATCTGATAAATGTCTTTTTGTTTATACAGCATCAAGCTTTTGTTAAGGGATTAAACCTGAATACCATAAACCAGAATCGTTACTGAATCGTTACATATCTTCATTCAAAGTGAGTTTCACTCTGCTGTCTTGAGATTCAGTTTATTGTTTCTGGAACTAATACAGGCATCACAGAAGTGAAATATGTGAGGTATAACCAGAGCAGCTAGAAACTGAAGAAGCTGGGAAAAGTGAAAATGCTCAGAGAAACTAAGGATGCAGACCATTTTCCTCTATGAGGCAGTCTGGGGTTTTTCTTTTTACATATAACTTCTGTAGACAATCTTATTCTAGAGGATGGAGCTACAGGACTTTTCATTTAAAAGGAAACTCTTAAGTGACACAGATCTCACTGACAGGAAACATTTCTAGACAGTCAAGCTACATTTCTTGCTCTGAATACCCACAGTTTGTTATGAGCTGCATCTTGGTCCATAGGAAGGTTCTGTTGTCCTCTCTGGACATGTGTTTAAGAGCACCTTATCACTCTAATATACTGCTGCATGCTGGCATTGCATGAGGTGGGTTATGTATATAAGCTCTTCGGAAAAAAATAAAAAATTGAAATTGCTTTCCTTTATGAAGCTCTAATAATTACGAAATTCAATGACATTGTTTAATATTGATATATGTTAAATCAGCATCCCTCAAGAGTACTTGAGTGAAACTTTGACAGAGGAACAACAATGTCAAGAAGATGATAAAAGTCCCAACAACGCTCCTAGAGAAGGGAGCAGAGCAAAGTAGCAAGACTTGAGCCAAGGCAGTGGCCAAGGGGTTAAAAACTAGATGGCACTAATGCTACACCTTGTGGAAAAACAGTTCTATTAAGAAGTATTTACTTTAGAAATACATAAATGACCTTAATATTACCTTTTATTCTTTACTTTTGGTTCAGCTACCCTTTTCAGATGGGACTTTGCTGGGCTAGGAAGACAGTGATTGCTGATTAGGGAAAAATAGGCTGAGCTATAGCCCAGGGCTCCTGGACGATGCCCTCAAACTAAGCCACTGAGCTCCTGACTGTTGTGGCTGCCCACCACCATGCCTCCTTGCGACAAAAGGCAATTGGTTTACCTGGATGACATGGTATGATCTGCTATTATGTTTGTGAATAAAATTGAACAGGAGAAATATATATTGGTCTCCTAAACTGTGTAAATCCCACATGGTACCTCCACTGTACCAACAGAAATTAACAGCAACTTTCTTCTGTAACAAAACTGCTCCTGTGCTCTCTTAGACTAACCTTGACACAGGTTTTCTCTTAAGTCTGACTGCTTTGAACTTAAAAAGTAGAAGTGACATTTAAAACTGCTGTTACATTCTTTTAAAACTTTCTGGGTTTTCCACTAGTAGAAATAAAATTCTTATCTCCCATCAGTATATATATGGATAATGATCTTCTAGGGCTACCCATGGGGAAGACACACGCCACAAAGCAGATCAGAAATATCTTCCCAGGCTGTTGTCATTGCAGTTGACAGGGATTGAGGGAAGAGAGAATGTTAACTAAGAACCTCTTTACTGTCTGTCAGGGAAAGCAGGAACTGGTTGAACATGTGCTCAGGGGAAGGCAATGACAGAGGTAATAGCTGAGACAGTCACTCAAACTGCATAAAAAGTAAGTAAAATATGTTAAACTGTTTAGAAAACAGGAGTTTAGTTTGCTTAAAAAAATAAATAAAGTCACAATACTACATTCAAATACAAGAAGTTAGGAATGGTAAATTGTTATGAGGTTATTCATCTCATCTCCACTCGAGTGCTGTACTAATGCTATCTGTAGTAAATCATACCATGTGTTCTTCAGCCTGCTTGTGTCTCTAAGTGTCTCCAGTGATGATGTCTCCACCGTTTCCCTTTGGAGACTGCTCCACAGGATGCATCAGATCTCACAGCTGGAGAACAATTCCCTCCATCAGTCTACAATTTTCTTTCCTTCCTTTAACTGTCATTCCATTACTCCTAATAACATTCTTCCCCCTCTCAGAAGATCTTATAAAATAATATCTCTCACGTACTGTTCATTCCAGAAATCATACAGATTACTGTGCTTACTGCTTAGGTCAGGGTCCTACCAATTTTTCTTTCTGGGCATGACTTACCACAAAGAACGGCTGATCTTGCCACTGAAGCGTGGTGATGTATAAACTAATCTTGTATTGGGATACCCATTTAGCAAAGAGTGAAACTATTTCTTTAAAACAAAAATGTGCAATCTGGTGTGGACAACATTGAGTAAAGCATATTTTTGCATGTTAGTTATAAGTTGTATAAATTTATAGCATTATAGTTATTCTTCGTAATCCCAGTAATAAGGTTTATTTGATTCACAATACAATTCTAACACTGCCACTAGGAGCTGCATAATGTTATACCAGTACTAGCAGATTTATATTAACAAGCCAGTGGGATTGCCCCACTTTATTTACAGTTCAAATGACATGTTAGTCCAAATTGGCACAACTCAGGCTTAGCAAAACGCTGATCTTTCAGAATGCACTTCTTTCAGGAGTCAGAATATAAACCTATCACCTTCCTCATGCTCTCATGAAATACTTCCCACTTTCAGCCCCCATCCTGGAAAGGTTTACCCTATATATCCACAAAGACTGCAATAGTTTTGACTAAGTTCAGATGTCAGCAAAACTTCACTAGTTTTAGAAGCTGTGACAACTTTGAACACAGTGCAGAGTAAGTCTTTTGAAATAAAGTGCTGCGTTATTTTCAGAATGGGAACAAAGCATAGGAACAAAAGGGATGTCAGGCTGACAAAACCATATATATGTATTTGTTTTACTCAAAGCTCACAAAAAGCCTGGGCCACCTTCTGTTCTCCAGACAGCATTTATGCACCCAGTTCTTTATAGCAAGCCTTTTAACTTGTCAAATACTCTTTTATTTTCCAGTGCCCTCAGAGTCCTACTAAATCTCAAAGCTTATTTAGGGCAAGCAGCTGATCATCTGCAGCATTCTTCAGATTTTGAAAAACGGTATTTGTTGGAACTGCTAGCCCACATCTTTGCCTATGTGCAACTTAGCCATATTTGAGTCAGTTTTTTTGTATTCTTGTGGAAAATGCAACAATAAAGAAACAGGTATGTGTGATATTAATGAAAAATGATATTCCCTCAAGAAGACAGGAAAATAATTTTTAATGTTTCTATGCATCAATCCCCCAACCTTTTTAACCAGGAATCTTTCTCCTTTAGGAATTCACAGCACCTGAAGCTCCTAGAAACAATGACGGCATCAACTACCACCTACTACAACTGCAGGAAGAATGAACACGGATTTCATATTTTTACAGCGTGAAAACTCTACTTAAACTCTTCCTCCAAATGCTACAGTAATGGTGAGGTAATTATTAATTTTTTTTCCATATTACCAGTGTATTGCCAGCACTTTCAGATCCGTAACAGTACAGTGCGTGTGCATATGTGCTTAATTTTAATGAGGAGTTTATTAGATTAGTAAAATAATTTCAAAACAGACAGCAAAAAGCAATTAAAAATAAGAGGAAATCTCATACATTAAAAATACCTCAAACCAACCTGACAACCTGATAAAGGACTCTGCAGAAACATGGCGTTTAAGGCAGAAGCTCAATCTAATCATCCAGACTTGCCACATTCTGAAGGTCAAACAAGCCCTGGTTTTGGCAGACCAAGAGCATGATGAATGCAAGAGTCGAGCTCACTCTATCATGGTCAGTCTATGCCCCATCCAGGTTTTTATAATGAAAGACTGAGGGAATCCACACTGGTTTTATGAGCCTGAATAGAGCACAGGCAATTAATGAAACGTGTATACAATTTCAGACCCTACCAAATGATAAATATATTAATATCTGCATGCTATACAAGTCAATGAAATACATCTGTTGCAAGATCCGGGGCGGAAGGTGGGGAAGAGTTAAGCCAAATAGGCCACACCATTATTTCAAAAAGAGGCTAGATTCTTCATTATCCAAAGTCTCTAAAACGAGAATGTGGTGCAGAATACAGTACACGTGAATGTAAACTGGGAAGAAAGGAGAAACATTCAAGGTAAGAAATGACAGCAAACATTAAAACTGCGATTCCTAACCAAGAACATAGCAAAATGCTCTCAATAACTTACTGTAGCTTTGAAACTCAGAAGACAACAACTTCTTATTAACCATGCCAGGAAGCATTCTTATAGCCAGCATCACCACCCCTATCAGCTAGAAGATATAATTGCAGGCACAGCAATGAGAAACACAGAGAAGAGGAATTGTATCAGTAACCAGGACAAGACGCCTGATAGACAACAGTAGAAGTTTGATCTTTCAAGTATTTCAGGAAATAACTGGTGTTTAAACAATTCCAATGATTCCAAGCTATGATTCCCTTATTGCACGAAACAAGCACACTGTTGTAAAATCAGAGTTGAACACATTCACTAAGACCGCAAAGCAAGTGGTGGTCAGAGACCTGTAACAATTGGTAGTTAAGGCAGTGACTTTTAACCTATTCTCTTTCAAGCCCTGAAAGATCAGACTACTTTAAAGGTCCCTAAGAAAAAAAAAGATGCCTTTACTCTGTACTGCAATCTAATTATGGAACATTTCTACCAATGTCTGCAGCACCACTCAGTACCTAAATAAAGATAAACAGGCATAGTTGGCTGCCTCAAGAGCCTTAAAAAAAAACATGTTTCTGCACTCTACAGCCAAGACATTCTGCCTTCCAGATCTTATAAAGGCTCAAAGATACACATTGTTTTGAGCTGGCTAGAAATGTAAACGCTTCTGAAAACATCTCTTAATAAGATTAGTACAACAAACGCCGACTGCAGAACAAGTATAGCTGTCTCCTCTGATGGCCAGTGCCTGTTCAACGTGCTCTCAGCTCCTCTGGTGCATCCTTTGAAAAGAGAAAATGGGGAACATGTGCAGACCCATGGAAGAAGGGAACCTTGCTTCTGCTATGGGAGTGCTGGAGCCCATAGGGAAATGGAAGCATCAGGAGGGCAGGTTGTAGTAGGCGGAGGAGAGCAGAAAAGCAAATGCTGATAACAGAAATCAGCGGTGAACGTGCTGCATAAGCGCTGAATAGGAGGACCTCCTGGGGACCTGAGAAGACCTTGCAGAATTTGCAATAAATAAATGAATAAATAAATAAATAGAACATGTTAATTCCAAAAGACTTGCTTGGTGAGGAGTAAAGGGAGACTGTTTACTATCAGTGAGAGGTCTAGGCAGATTTATTTTAAAAATAATCTGGATTCCCATCAGTCACTTTGAAAAATAAACACATTAAAATACACCAAAAGAGGTCTTCCAGCAAAACGAACTGCCTTTCACTATGCATAATATAATACTCACTTAAATTATTCTTTGGGAGGATTATAAAACATCTTGCTAACACTTCCCTCTTGTCTCCTATACTCCACAAAATTTACATTACTATTCCTGTCTTCTTGCTTTAAGATAACAAATAATAAGCAGCTCATTGTCTACGAGGTTTATAGGTGTTCGAAGTTGCCATTCACTTGCCATTTCCACGTTAAATATAAACCCAAGGAGACTTATCCTCAAGGGAGCTGTAGGGTAGCTGAGCTGGTGGTATTGACCTTAGACTCTCCGAACCTATACTGTCTCAGAGCTTATCATAAAAATGTTTCTCTTTCTGTTAAAATTGGCTTCCACTGAATAGCTCTACAAAAGCAGCTCCCGTGCCTCATACTCCTGTGTAAAGTCAGAGTAGATGAAAGGGATGCTAAATAACAGAGCAGTGCTTTTGCATGCTTCACAGCAACATTCATATTGCAAGAAGTCCTTGTGTCAGGACTCCTCCCCTTCGTCAGGGCATTAGATTTTAACAGCATATCCAGAATAGTTGGAATAAAAATGGAGATGATGTGTGACAGAAAGTGTAACAGAAAATAAATATACGCAATGCATAGGATGCCGCATGTCAGATAGGTAAGAGGGAAAGAAGAGGAAAACAAAACTAAATAAGGTTGCAGAGGGAAGGAACAGTATGGAGGGATGGATGGGAAGAGATTAATCCCACTTCACAACTCCTTCTCAATCCTCTCCCAAGCTCCTGTAACAAGTTGTATTTCCTTTGCTCATTACAGAGGAGAGCTGAAGCAGCTTTGAAATCACACAGAAGCTAAAAGTCCTCAGCTTTGAGTTGCTACTCCTAATAGAAAACGGCCAAATCAGAAAACACTGGAGAAGATGATCTGACAAGAGACAGCGGGGCATCAGTATCACAGCAGGAATTAATACTTTGCTGCTTTTCCTTCACGAGTTGTTTCCTCTGCTTCTGGGCTAATGCTCCTCCCTGTGAGAAGCAAATGAAATAAGGGAGCTATATAATATTTTCTATTACCATCATCAGTTCAAAGAAACTGAGTGGGAACTGAAAATAAAGTAAGAAGTTCAGGAAAAAAAATCTCTTAATACTTTTTTAAACCGTGCAGGAATTATTTTATTCCAATAGTTCTGTTAATATTCTGTTTAGCAGAGAAGCACAGATAACAATTACAGTGTTACTGCTAGATCTGCATGGATAGAATAAAAATATAAAATTGTCAATGACAAACTGAAGACAAATCAATGCGAACATAAAGTCTTGATACAGAAATTATTTCTTTAACCACCACTATTCTCTAGAACTTGCCTTTCTGGTATGATTTTTTGAGGGACTGGATTAGCTTCAGGATTGTTCAGATCACTTCCAGTATAAAATAAAAGTCTACTGAGACATGCATTAAAAAAGTTAATTAAAAGTTGAATAAAATTATTACAGACATCAAACAATGCCTATTCCCCAAGTTCATGCCAAGATCCAAATACATGTCATGTTTCATACAGACAATGTAAGTAATTTCATGATATTATTTTAAATAAAAGTGATGAAGAATAAGATATTCCCATTATCCTTCACTAACAGATTTATTCAAAGTAAATCAGAAGTTAAAACATGTAAGCTAATCACAAAAGGATTATTCCATTCATTGACACTGTCAGGTTAATATCTTCAGCCAATTCAGGTTGGCTACTACACCAATAGTAAAAGCAGTATTTTTCTTTAGGCCCTTGATGTGAAAAGTACGTCAATTTAAGGGAACATTTGTGCCTATTAAAGCCCAGTAAAAAGCCAGTGGGATTTTAAAGTTAGCAGGATACTTCAGCTGCAAACATGGCTTGGATGCTGTCCTAATCGAGGTCATTTTGGCTGAGGTGGAAGTACATATCCTATTTTTGCAGATGTTGCAGGCACATGCGTGGCCTTTTGCTCTCTAAGTGCACTGTGAAAATCAAGACACACTCAGCATGGCCACAGTTTTCTGTGGGGCTATGTCATATCAAGTTTTACAATGCAACGATAACATAATAATATCATGTTTGGTACTGTAAGTGTGCAAAAATCCATCACAAGTCATACACCATAATTTTTAAACACATTTCTAAAGCCTTGAACTTAACGTTAAGCTCCTGAATGCAGTTGTTTTGACAGGCCACTGCTGTAGTGAGTTCCCACCGAATATAAAAGCGAATGGTAGTAAGTGCGCCTGACACATAATTTCAATGTAAGAAGCCAAAAATGCATAGTGAAAGTCAGACACTCATCATTTTAGTCTATTTTAAAATGAATACTGGAATATTTATTCTCATAAAGCTCATAAAAATAAATACTCTCGACGTGAAAATTTATGATACAAACCAATACAGAATAACAGTACTTTGATACAGAAAGGCCATGAACCATCATCCAGCATTTTAGCATATTCACATAATCTATTTTGAAATTCCCAGATGTCTGGGCTACCATCCCTTTCCTCAAAGACTGTGAAGTAGACCAAGGGCTGTTGAAGTCCATCAAAGCCCTGAAAAAGAAGTGGCTGCAATTTGTTCATGCATACAGACAGTAAGCTACGACAAATACTACCACTGCGGTGGTTTTCAATTTAAAAAATACTCAACTTTATTTCCTTAATTTCCCTTTTCTGCCCTAATTTAACATTTAAACACTTCCTAATAATTTATGCATTCCTTGCAATTAATTTCCAGTCTCACATGAATTTTAGCTCTTTCTAGTGTACTATGGAAAACAATGAATTCGCAAGCAGATAAACACAAGTAGTGCACATCTGTAAATGTGGTGATCTGACTGAGTCCCTTTATGAAACCTTGGCTAGATGAACAGAAAAGAGCCATCATGGATTATAACTGCAGCTCCACTGGACAATATTATTCAGTCATCACTTCCTCATGTTGCTCTTCTAGCTTGCCAAAAAAACCCCAATCATGGTAGTTTTTCAGCTTCCCAAACAACTTTTAATATCCCTAGTCAATTGTAATTTTTTCTTCCCCTGCCAGTTCAAGTCAGTATGCTGAAAATCCTCAGCACAGCCCATGAGTGTAATATTCCACACCTAACAGTGACATTGGCAAAGATCAAAGATGGTGAAAGACATTTTAATTTAGCTGATGGGTTCAGCAGGCAGATATTTGGCAGATGTGACACATTATCCATATCTGTTCTCCTATTTCTACCATTTCCTGCTTTTTCCCAATTAATTTAGGGCAATCATTCAAACCCATGCAGCATCATGGAGTAAGGCACAGCAGTAAACCCCTCCACAAGATAAGATGATTAGCACTTAGAATGCAACTCTGTGAACCTCTATCATTATTTTAATGACACTGTAAGTGCTAATTTTAAACATAACAGCTGCATCTCTCAAGTTCTAGCTACAGGATTTTGCTAAAGATCACCTTTAACATTACAATCTAAATTCGGCGAGATAATATATAAACAGAAAACACTCATATTAGCTACTCAGTGAACGGTAAGATTTGTGTTGTTGGAGGATTTGTCTTTCTTAACATTCTGTATGAACTGGATAAAAATCAGTAAATAAATTGTGGTAACAATACTGGCATAAAAGCCAAAAAAAACATGACACCAAGGCATTTAAATAAGTCTATAGTGCTATGTTCACAGTTCAAATCCCTAGGAAAGTGCTGTACAGTTAATTCCAGTTATGAGACACTACACTTAAAAAATGAAGCAAACAAATTCCCTGGGTAAAATATATCTTCACTTCAGTAGGTCTCAGAAATGCTCCCAAAACAGTGTATAAAATCATAGAACTGTTTAGGTTGGGAAAGACTTTTAAGACCATTATTCCAGCTGTAAACCTAACACTGCCAAGCCCACCACTAAACCATGTCGGTAGGCACCACATTACATGTTTTCTAAATACCTCCAGGGAAGATGACTCCACCACTTCCCTAGAGACATCTGCTCCAATGCTTGACAATCCTCTCAGTGAAGTAGCTTTTCCTAGTATCCAGTTTTAACCTCCTTTGACTTGACGCTGTTTCCTCTTGCCTAATTTATAGTTACTTGGGAGAGGAGTCCAACACCCCCCAACACTACAACCTTCTTTCAGGCAGCTGTAGTGAGCATTAAGGTCTCCTCTCAGCCTCCTTTTCTCCAGACTAAGCAATCCCAGTTCCCTCGGCCACTCCTGGTAGGACTTGTGCTCCAGACCCTACACCAGCTTCACTGTTTTTCTATGGATGCAGTCCAGCACCTCCATGTCCTTCCAAGGGGCCCCAAACTGAACACAGGATTTGAGGTGTGACCTCACCGGTGCCAAACACAGAGGGATGATCACTTCCCTAGTCCAGTTGGCTACACTTTCTGAAACAAGCCAGGATCACTAGTGGCCTTCTTGGCCACCTGAGCACACTGCTGGCTCATATTCAATCAGCTATTGACCAACAACCCAGGTCCTTTTCCACCAGGCAGCTTTCCAGCCGTTCATCTCCAGGTACAATCTTACCAGTCACTAGGGTTTTACAAAGCAACAATTATCCTCCCCTTTTCTTTCTTCAGCAACATTCTGCGAGGAAAACAGTTTCATTTATATAAAATACCTTTTTTTTTTTTTTTTTTTACATTTTAGTTTATCAACTATTTATCAAGCAAACTGAGCTAATCAAGAACTTATCATGGGAAAGCTACTCTGGAGAAATTAAATCTTATGCAGAGATCTCCATGAAGTGCAATCTATGAACATTTCCAGCTCTTTTGTTCTCTTTGCTGGAACAAGTTCAGTTAATCTAGGCTCAACTCACCGTAGCCTGATGGCCAGCACTGGTCCTGCTTTGCTTGTCACAGAGCATTTCCCTGCTGTCAGACACGGTTGCTGGTAACAGTCAGCAAGAAGGAGAAATGATCCTGCAGGCAATTATGTGTGTCCTCCCAGAAGGGCTTCAAATATGCAAGAGATCTTGAACCACATCAAAAGAGAAGACCCCATGCAGAACAAAGTACAGCTATGTGGTGACCTGTGTTTCATCGGGACTGCTGCATTTGATGCTATTTGAAGAATGTATTTTTTTTTTTTAATGTGTGCAGCCACAGAAGCCCATGCAAGAGATCAGGCTTATGGCTTACTGAGACGAGAATTTTAACAGCCATGCAGAGGTACTGTTTTCCCCATGGCAGGTGACATCACCCTCTCAACAGCAGGCATGTTTTCTACTACAGCTATCCAAAACAGATAGAATTTTTCAAGGCTGCAAGCGCACGCTCACAATATGAAAGCAGATGATTTCTGCTACTAAGAATATTTTTATGAAAAAAAGAAGTATTTTAAAACTTTCCTGCTAAAGCTACCAGAGATAACTATATCTTTGGCTTCCCACACGTCTCTCCAAATACGCTCATCACTGTACTTTCATCTTTGTTGTCTAGCGAGCACCTCTCCAAAGAAATGAGAGTACGAAGCAGGGAGGGAGACTGCCCTCATTCCCTGGGTTGGTTTTTTGAAGGTAGGTCCCCGTATAGCCATGCTGACCACTATTTACACCAGACCAGAAAAGTCATAAACACAAATTTTACTAACTTGCTGTAAAGTAACTTTAAACAAAATTGTAATCTTAGATCTGTGCTCTTAGATCTTTCTTTAACTGGACCAAACGTGTCTGCTGTATTTCTCCCCTTCTTATCTACCAGAGCCTCGCTAGCAAGCAGCGCATGAGTCTAGTCTGAACACAGACCCAGTGAATTGATGTGTATGCCAGTGTGCAAGCCAGCTATGAATTTAGAAATTTGGCAGATAGCAGCACTCATGTTTGACATACCATTCACCTCTTAGTCATGTAGTGAAGGAGCCCTGCAAAAAGAAGCTCTGAACATCATGGTGAGCGCTATGCTTTGTGCTGCCCATTGGCTCTCTACTTCGGAGAGCACCTGAGCCTGGGTCCCCTTGAAATGAGACCTAATGTTTGAGAGGCAGGAAAAAGAAAAGAAACATGACTATTATCTTCAGAGAGAGAAGAAGCATTTGCTCCTCAGATATCCAAGGCCAGGCTCTGTCCTTGTCCTGTGATAGAACACAGAAGGGAAAGCACTAGATGATGACTTTTGGCAATGAAGTCAATATGCTAATTCCTCTACTGGTTTTTAACAAAGCGATTAAGTTTAAAGTTTCTACTTGCTTTGGCTGTGGAGTACAACTAAATGTTACCGTGGTTAACTCAAAGCCTCAAGTCTGAGGCTTTTTTGCAATAAAACAGACAAAAACTCTCAAACAAAAGAAAGCTAGAAAGCCTACAGCTACTCACACTGTTACAGACAGTCTCTTCTTACTCTTTATTAGCTTACTCTCCTTGGTTCTCCTGCACAGCAGTCTCCATTATCTAAGCCCCAGTCCCCACCTCCAAGCAGTCTAAGTGCAGATTCAGTCTTTTCACGTACTGTAAGGTTTCAAATAGCATATTGTACAGACACAGGTCATCCCCTTGGTCACCCAGTCACAGGGCTTGGAGACATCTGACCTTATGCCCTGCCAGGGTGGTGGCTTCTCTCTAGATTTACTCCTCAACCTGACAGGAATATTGCCAACACTCATGTTCCCAAAAGCTATACTGATCCTTCAGCCTCAGGGAGCATCAGATATTCACAATTATAGCAAAAGAGGCCTATTACAGGACATAGCAGGCAAGGAGTAGTATAAAGGGGATATCACTTTTCTGATGACAAAAATTAAATAGTTCAGATTGCCTTCTCTGAAGCAGAAAGAAATTAAATCATGTTATGTTCTTTTGAGCTCCAGTCTATGCTCAGGTCAGTTTCTGAGTGCACAGAGGTTGCCAGAGCCAACGTTAATTTCAATCCAAAAGGAAAAGGCACAATTGTAGACAAATAACAGCTCATTTTGCACTAGATGGCATAGCTTTGTACCATGTAGCACTCAACATGCCTCCCCCTGCACTTGGGGCAAGCTCCAGAGTGAGGAGAGTGTATTACACAGACAATGACATCCACAGGCAGCAATTTATGTTTTGATGGTTCCCCCTTCCTCCATTTCTGGTATATCACTATGTAATCCTCTTCCAGCCGAGGGCTGTATTTCTGTGCTAAGCCACCTTTCCCTTCATTTCCACGCTGCTCAGCCATACCGCCCCTGCCTACAGCAGGTCAACAGACATAACAGCTCAACAGCACACCTCCTTCAGTCATAAAATGCAGATTTTCTTGAAATTGAAAATGGAAATGCATTATTTGCTGGTATTTGCTTGATAGGAAAGCCTGGCAGGTTTTGGACTAATTTTTGGTGGGGGTCCTCTTTAAGGAAGCAGACAAATCACTCAAGGGCAATAGTGCAGCTGCAGAATTCATAGCAATTAGGGAATTCCAATAAAAACTCACTGCAGCTAGAAATTACCATCCCCAAGCAATGCAGACATCCATGGGAATGCTTACTGCTTTCATGCAAAACGTGCTACAGAAACAAACAGATTTTGTGTAAACCAAATCTTGTGAAATAATAGCTCAAACTTCCCCATTCTGTCCAAAATGAGCCATTCTGAGTACCATTTCACCTCTGATTTTTCCAGGTACTCACAAGTTTGGAGAGCAGGCAGATTTGTGCCTTTGACTAGCATGAATCGTTGGGGCTGCTGAGGTCCATTGGGCAATGGGGAAAGACAGGGTGTCCACACCCCCAGCTGCTCCCATGGGAAGACACAGGCACACCGAGCAAGGTCTCAGCTGCAGAACCATTGGTGTGATGACATATGTCACCTCTCATAGATCCAACGATTCCATCCCCTATTCAGAGAAATGTCTGGCATCTGGATAAAAGCCAGCTGGTCTTGGCCCAACTTGGATAAACTGGAAATGTCTGCTAGCACAGGGGAGCACTGGGATGAATATCCAAATGCAACATCTGTTCCCTACAGCACATCCTCCCAAATCACTTCTGATCTTGAAACATTATTAGGTTTCCCTGTGGTCGAAGATTAATCCAGTGAACAGATGTGCTAGCAATGAACGCTCAAGGCAGGAGAGTTTGGTTGTATAGGACTATCACCCATCACCTTAAGCAGAAAGGCTGATAGCACACATGCCCTCCAACTCAGCAGAAGGAGAGCCAACTTTGCAAGAGACAGGCCAGTCAGGATGATAACAGTATGATAAAACTAATTAAAAAAAGAATGGCTAAAGAGAACAAATGTTTATTTATCTAGAATAAAAATCAAAGATTTTCAAAATAAATTTAATTGGAATTCCTAAAGATGGAGGAGAAAATATTGTGTCTGCATCAGAAGCAGAAACCCAGGTGGTGGACAGGAGATGCCAGAGTAATTCCCTTATTGGGAAAAATTCAAGCTGAGAATAATAATAAATATTGGGGTGGGAAGAAAAGCATGATTAGATAATTAAAATGAGTAATTAAAACTTTTGTTGGAAAGATGTGTGAGTGAGAGCAGGTGAAGGGTGACACACCACCTAGAAATGCTGTTACTGGTTCATGAGCCACTGATATTTCATTGATATGGGAAAAAAGGAAATTAGATGGTGAGACACAGAAACCACAGACCATTAGCTACAGGAGAACTGCTGTAAGACTTAAAAGGATTCAAGAAAAAGTCTGCAATTATCAGAACTAAAAAACCATAAAACCTCTCTGCAGTATTTAAGGATAAAGAATCACGACTGTCATATCACTTACCAAGTATAGCGGAAGAAAAGAAGTGGTAAATACAATATTTCTGTTCTACATTTGAGAAGATGTTGGATGCTATAATATACCATGATACGGATAGCAGTGTATTTCTAATCCAACTATAATTTAGAATGCTGTTAAACAATGTTAGTAAGATAGGCAATCCAGTATCAGCAGGTCTGGATGACTGATTCAACAGCTAAGCCAAAAAACCTTCTAGATCATTGATATTGATTTTCAGTAACATTTCTGTAAGAATGTGATTTTTTCCATTGCTAAACATTTTTTAAAATGAAGATCAATATTTATCTACAGGCTGCTCAAATTTAAATAGGATTAACTCCTCTATTTAGGGAAGCTGGAGGCTTGTGTTACACAAGTCATACTACAGTATCACTGCAGTTTGGGGTTTTTTTTAAGGCTTTGACTCATATATTGAGGTAACCACCGCAGTGACAAACAACCAGATTAACTGAAATCAGGTGGCCAGTTCCAGGGATACAAATTGTGTATGACTCATGAAAAGAAATTAAAAGGTACACAGAGGTAGCAACCACAGCTGAACTTCAGCAATGCTGTGAAAGCTAGATGCACAATGGTGTCCTGCAGGAATTGCCCAAGGCCCCAGAAAAGACATTGAAGAGCTCAGAATTTTACCTGAAGGTGATTCAGGAGCCCTGATGCACTGGGCAGCAGGCCAGCTGCGCCGTGGTGGGACAGAGAGGGGTAGGGAGGGACAGCCAGTTCCTGCTGAGGGATGGGCAAATAGCATGGGGAGACGGTCAAATGGAGGAGATGACCCTGGTCATACAGCAAGGGTACACTGCTTTGGTCAGGTCACCTCAGTGACGACCCACGGTGCCATAAGCTTTGTGAGGACTATGAAGCAGCACCATGGCTCATGGCACTGAGACTGCAGACACTCTCAGCAAGGCTGCAGAGGGTGTCACTGGCACAGTCCTGGTCCCAAGTCCATCCCAAAGGACCTCAGCCTTGAGCCAGCAAGGCACCAAAAGGACACTACCAGCAGGACTTGTACTTTTCAGGCTGGGCAGATGAGAGGGCTCAGTCCCCTACATGGTACCAGATGAGTGGATGAGCTGTGTGTTAATAATGAGATTTGGCCAGAAGGGTGTTGCACGGATTTACCAAATGCATCAAAAGGATAAGCACCTCAGTTTGGGAAAATATAGACGGCACGATCAGCCAGGGACATCCAAATGAGCAAAACCACTGATTAGTGGCAGGTGCTCAAGGAGTAACACAGAGGGACACCCTACAATGCCTAGGCATCTCTAAAATTTCAAACTAATTATTGCAGAAAACCTGCCCTAAAGCAGTTCTCATTTAAAGACAGGACCTTTACAGCCACAGCAATCCTTTCTGCAGTGTCCTGGAATATAGACATGTGATAAATAAACCAGTGCCATATTTTGCTACCTATGCCATGCTTCCCTCCATGTAAGCAGGCACAGGGCCATGCTAGCCTGCTGTGGGACATAAATAGTGTGTGCATAATTCTCATGTAATACATGAATGAATTGTCAACCTGTTCCCTATGAATCTCCAAGTAAGGAAGGGAGAGCCGTTACCATAGCTGAGACCAAGACTAAAGCAGAGGGAGAGACAGTCTAGAAAAGAACAGGTCTTAGCTCTGAAAACACATGGGAAGGAGGCTGTAAGAAGCCACTGGTAGGAATAGGCATTCTCCTAGTGGAGGAGGGACAAAGCACGGGTGCAGTCACAGGCAAATATTTCATTGTGCCTTAGGAAACGCAGCTCCTCAGCTTCCTGAGGAGAAGATGTGGGGAAGAAGGTGTTGATCTCTTTCCCCTGGGATCCAAGAACAGGACACATTGGAACACAGAATCACAGAACAACCAGGTTGGAAGGGACCCATCGGATCTTCTAGTCCAACCATTCCTATCCACTAACACTAAACCAAGTCCCTCAATACCTCATCCACCCGTGCCTTAAACACCTCCAGGGAAGGTGAATCAACCACCTCCTTGGGCAGCCTATTCCAATGCCCAATGACCCTCTGTGTGAAAAACCCCCTCCTAATCTCCAGCCTAAATCTCCCCTGGCGGAGCTTGTGGCCATTCCCTCTCGTCCTGTCCCCTGTCACTTGGGAGAAGAGCCCAGCTCCCTCCCCTCTACAACCTCCTTTCAAAGTTCAAAGCTGAACCAGAGGAAGATCAGACTACACATTAAGCAGCACTTCTTTACCGAAACGGTGGTCAAACGCTGGAACAGGAATTCTAGAGTGGTAGTTGATGCCCCAGGCCTGTCGGTGTTTAAGAGTCATTTGGACAATGCCCTTAATAACATGCTTTAACTTTCAGTCAGCCCTGAATTGGGTAGGCAGTTGGACTAGATGATCTTTGTAGATCTCTTCCAGCTTAAGTATTATATTTCTCTTATCTTTCCCCCTTAGCCTGCCCTCAACACAGAGGGAGGTGAACATCCACAGCCTCCAGGAAAAGGCAGGGCAGAAAAGGGCAAAGCTCCATCTTCACCAAATGCTTGGAATTGACTAACAGTTTACAGAAACAGGGTTGCACAACCTGCTGTGTGTGCAGGAGCATGCTTATCTTCTGCTACAAAATTGAACAACTGCTGGTACAATTTCTTTGAAGTGCAGCTCTTGGAGAGGCCACAATACAATGATTCTGTGTTTTTCACCTGAGTTCTCAGCCATTTCGGTTCTAGCAGTTAAATTGTCTGAAGCTGAGCAACTCCAGGCACACATGGCAAAGATACGCGGAAGAAGTATGTACAAAAATACTGTGCACTAAATCTTGACACACAACTTTTCTGCTTAGGGAAATCTATTTCCGTAGATGGAAGGAATTTCCTGGTGCTTGTAGGAACACCATGAAATATTTATTACACTTTTACTTCTCTTAACTGCAAAAAATACCCAATCCACGCCATCTCCCAAGGATGCGCTACCTCCTCATCATATATTGAAGTTGATAATGAAAACCTGAAGTTTGAAACAGGTATTGCATCCAGGGATGTGAAGTGGCAGATGAAAAGTACAAATAGACAAGAACAAAATACATGTTGCCCACAAGGTCACTCACCAGCGATCCCCAAACACATACAGCTGCCACACAGGCGTTTGGCAGATACCTAATTGATATGTGATAGCATTATATTTTTTTTAAATAAATATTTTCATGTGCTCTCAACTGCAGAACGCTTGACCCCACAAGCACATGCAAGATTACATGTGTAAACAGGAAAACAGGATAGATAGGAAAATGTAACTGAAGTGTACCCAGCAATGGCTTCATTTGCCTATTTCCTGGGGAGATAGCAACTGTTTAGTGTGTAGAGGCTGTTAAACAGATAATTATTTATTGGCAAGTTAGTACAGAATAGCAAGAAGTATTTCAGGTGAGTTTTCTAATTATATAATAAACCCCACTAACTGGAAGAGAAATTGTGTCCACCGAATCAAACAGCTGGAAGAACACTTGGTTGTTTCAGTGGTTAACAGTGAAGAGGTTAAGCACTGCAAGAGAGCCCTGCCTTAGTCACAGAAGCCCTGATGACCTCCTCAAAGAAAGGAGAAGATCCAAAGAGGGCAGAGAAGGAAACACCCAGTGCAGCATCTCCACACCTACAACTCACTCAACATGAAAAAATTTACATTCATGGGCCATTGCACGGATATATAAAAACCAATAACCTCTTTTCTTTCAAAGGCTCTCTCATCAGAAGGCATACAATTGAAATTGATATTTAATGCAATCATTTTAACTTGCAGAATAAGTACTCAACCGAATGAATAGAGACTAATCTGCATTAGATCAGAGCAATTACTCTGGCTTTCATTCATGATGGATGTGGCCAATTTCTCAGGTTCCAAAATATTGCAGAGATCAAGAGACTTCCCTGAATGCTACAACTGCAGCCATCCTCGCTCAGCTACCTGTGATGCAGCTGGAAAAGGGATTGAATACACCATCTCATAAGGCTACGCCTACATCTTCTGAAAACAGGGACTTTAACGGGGACCACCGATTCTTGGTTTGCAACTCTCTCTGTGAAGCTGGGGGAAGCAACGCATCTTCTCTCAGGTCTCACTTTTATAGAACATGTTTGTAAAGCTGCCAACGTAAACCAGCTGTTTGATAAAGCGTAATATTCCCGTGACATATTCTGATGGGATTGTCTGGTTTATGTGGTGATAATGTACATATTCTGAAGCATAAATTACAGACATTTTGCTGGAAACTCTGAAGTGATTTTTCATGCAAACTTGAGGTGAGAACTCCACTGATGACAGATTTGAGCACTCAAAGAAATAAAAAAAAGTTTAAAAATGGGGGAGAGAGTTTGAATTTAAATAAATCAGGTATTCTTGCAAAATAATACAGTAATACTATAAATAATAAAACTCACTTTGAGTCAACCTGAAACCTTCCCTTTAATCCAAAATGAAATGCTATCTTTCATTTTCAAACTATCGTATTCTTAAAACATTCATTCTTTAATCAAAAATATTTTTTAAGTAAAAATCTCCAAAATGTTTCTGGGGGAAAAAAAGAATAACAATCTAATTTTGAAATTGCTGAAACAACACACTGCAGCATCTGGGGAAATCATCTTTCTTCTTCGGTCAAAACTACTGGCAATAATCATCCTCAAAAATGCAAATATTTCTGATCCCTATCTAACTTTCCTTCTCAGCAAATTTATGACTTGTCAAAAAAGAATTTTCCCAGTTTTATTCATGAAGCCAGAGGTAATTATCGCTTTTTAGCTGATATAAGAGTGAATGTGTTGCTAATCAAGCCGGTAGGAATTAGAAGAGGTACAAAGCAGTTTGCACAACTCTCACAATTATTCCAGTGAATTGTAAGTGATATTAGAACATCACTTTCAGTAACACTGATACAATCCCTCTCCAATCCTAAATGAAATAATGAAATCATGTATGAGAGAGAAAAAGGAACAAAATATCTCACTTTTCACCAACAAACATATGGACCATGTCCTGCAACCCCATCATAAATCTGAGGGTGCAATGTCCTAACCAATGTCAACGTAAGTGACACAACAGGGTGGGGGGTATTAGTTATATCTGTTTTCAACCAGTCTGACTTCATCCATTTAAATGCCAGAGTTGACTAAGTTGGTATTTTCCATCATCTGTAGTTATACCCTGATGGCTAATTTGAAATGACTGCTACTAATATGTGCATCAGAGGAATTGTTTCCCGTAAATGCTGAGTACTGGTGATGCTCAATAAAATGAGCTGCGAGCATTCAATGCCTTTGCAAAGGTGTAAGAATAGATAAATTAATACTTTTACAGAGAGAGGGATTATTTTCTACCCAACAAGCAGGACATTTGCTAACTCTGAAAGACGAGAAAGTACCATTGTTCCTTGGAAAATATAATTTTGATTTTGTTGATTCAGTTGCCACAAATGAAAATGGATAGCAACATCTTTTCAACTAAAAGAAAATATGATAGATTTTAAAAATACATAATAAAACTCATAAACAATTTCCTCTTCTTTCCACTGGGTTTGAGCTTATTACAGTATTTTGACATTACTCTTATTTGTCATTACAATGATGGTCAGAAACGTCCACAAGGTAGATTGTTCTGTATTAATAACAGAAAGCCAGAATACATATTCATATGTTGGATTCTGTGACTTCCATGTAGACTCACTTGCAGTGGGCAACACATACCACTGCTGTTCCAATAATACTCAGAAGACTGTTCTAATTAATGGTCTTTGACTGCTCCACCTGTTTGTGGAGGACAATTTTACACTTGGGAATGCATGCACTGAGAAGCTCTGATTGTTGGGGAACATCACTTCACACTATTTTTTTCCCCTGATGCAGAACATTTGGGTTTGTCCTCTCTTGAAAATATTGTGCATTAATTTGTAACAATGAAAATAACAACTGTCTAATCATAACTTAAGCATCCAGCACTTAAGAAGTTAAAGAACAATGGACTTTAAAAAGCTTCTACAAAACTAAGTTCTCTTTTCCAGTGAAATATCTCAAAATCTACCATAACCACTGAACTATAACAACACAGATATTTCCAAAGAAACCCGTTGAGAAATTAGATAATTCAGCATAACACTTATACGTACACCAAGTCAGTGAGATTTAAGCAAGCCTACGAAGTTAATTTTTGTGTACTTAAATGCTATCCTGAATTGGACAGGGAGGTGTGAATTCAGTATATAAATATTAATTGTAATATGTTACACAAAAAATCTTTCAAAAACTTTCCCCAGAAATACGTCTATGCTTCATTATGCAAATATATAGTCAGAAATGCCTTGCAGGGATTCTTAAATTGGAAAGGATACAATTTCCATTATACCTTATCCCAGACAGATAAACACTGGCAGCTAAAATTCCACACATTTACAAAGAAGAAAAACAATAACAAACTTCAAACCTTTGAGAGATGCAGTTTGCATCTGCCATGTTCTATAAAGACAAGTGCCAATGGAAACCACATTTGCTTTTATTGTACCACAGAATATGAAATATCAGCAATAAGGTTCAAAACAGCCTAAGGGATAGATTCAACGTTGATGTTGGGTACCTACACTGAGACTTCATAATGGCTTTTTTAGGTCTCTAGATTCACAGGCCTTCCCAAAAATCCTTTCTCAGTTGCCACCAACATCTGAAGGCATGACACGCTCCACAGAGTGAGCAAATCACTGCTTCCATGTCAAGAGATGTCTGGTAATACCCAAAAGTACAGTTCCTGCATTTTGTTTTTGACAGGATGAAGCAGCTGCAGTCATTTATCAGAAACGAAGAATCTGGCATCTCTCTGCCTAAATAAGTCTACCATATCTTTGGGGTTTACTCAGAGATTATGGTTTTATTCCTGCCTGGAAATTTAATTAAAGTACATCTTAAAGGATTTTAAGAAGAACGTTTGTCCTTGATTGGACAAACTGTATACTTGAGGACACTGTTAGGGCAATGTCTCATGAGACAGGACACAAATTTGGTTTAATTTGCAGTCTCTTTCATATGGAACAGCAAAATACTCCCAGAAGGAGAAGCCAAGAAGCTCCTTCACCAGGAAGGCAATTTTCCCTAAGCTGCAAGGGCCTGACTTTTCTCTCATCTTTGTCCAATATTTTGTCAGCACAAATGCCACCACTGTGCACTATGAGAAGAAAGAACATGTGCTATTGCAGTCAAGCTTCCAATGGTGGGGTTCAGGGATTTCTTCTGTGATGTGGAGATGGAAGGCTTGAATTCTCTGATTAAAGAGTGGAACGTAGGTCCTCACATACTGGTGAAATGGACTGTAAAGATCAACTTCTTTATTTGTACTTGTCTGTATGTCCTAAACATCCATCTTGGTGTGAAACTGCGTGCGCTTTGGGGTTTATGCAGTCTGGCAGTCACAGAAGGAAAATAGGGAGGTACAGGAGTAGGCACTGGCCTCCCTCACCTCACCTTCTCTGCAGCTGGCTGCTGGGGTTCTTTGGGTCAGACCTGTTCCTGATAGATTGGCACAGAAACACCCTGACTACACATACATGCCCAAAGGGCTCAAGCAGTGGTTATTCCAGCAAGGGTCCTTTGAATTGTCAGCGACCCCTGGATCCCCCAGCTACAATCTGAGAAACTTCTTGAACGATCTTCCATGCATGCCCCAGCCTGAGACCTTTCCATGCAGAAACAGTGCACAGATGCAGTGAGACCTCTCCTCTGTGTGCCTCATGTGCTAATAGAGGATGGAGGCCCTCTACAAAGAAACCATGTCAAGAAGCACATGGGCATACCCTCTGCTCTGTGGACCACATTTCCTGCCAAAAGCTCTGTTGTATTCATTGGGGTGATGATTATTTTTCTGTTATAGTCCCCTTTCTTCTTCTACTTTTCTTCTTTTTCTCTCTCTGTCATTATTGTCTCCTTAAATCTACCTCACTTTACTTTTTCTTGGCATTGTTAATGAATTTGGATGTGTCAAAGTTCTTGGGGTAAACTGTTCTTACTTTGACTGAAATAAAAGTAAAGAGTAGTAACTTTGGCTTCATACAAAACAAAGACTGGAATTTTTAGTAGACTCTCAAAGACATTGTTGTAATTTCTGTAATTGCTGCACAAACATTCAAAAGATACCTACACCCCTCCATCCTGCTGAGCAGGTCTACTCGGGCTAGGGTGCGTGACATGGACCATCACACAAGGGCAGGCACAGAGAGATTTTTTAAAAAGAGTGTCATCTTCCATTCCTTGCCCCCCTTATATTTTAAAAGAAATGTCATGGCATATGCTTTCAGAAGTACTGAAGTGAGCTGAGGTGATGAAAATCATATTCCTGTAGACCCGAGAGAATTCTCAAACTCATCTCACTGTTGCCAGTAACTACAGGCTAACTGAAGTGCTGTGACAGTGACACATAAGCTCTTGCTTCTTTGTCTGTCTGGCTGAAAACTCACCTTGTGATTGTCAGTTCTCCTTGTACATTGCATAGGGAAGATGGACATCTAATATGAGGTCAGCACTTTAGTTCAGGGTCAAGCATACTAGAGACCACAGACTCACTAGACTGGAAAAGACCTTCTGGATCATCAAGTCCAACCATTCCTATCAAACACAAAACTATGCCCCCCTCAGCACCTCATCCACCCATCTTTTAAATACCTCCAGGGATGGTGAATCAACCACCTCTATGGGCAGCCTGTTCCAGTCCCCAATGACCCTTTCCATGAAGTTGTTTTTTTCTGATGTCAAGCCTGAACCTCCCCTGGTGGAGCTTGAGGCCATTCCCTCTTGTCCTGTCCCCTGGCCCTTGGGAGAAGAGGCAAGCACCCTCCTCTCTACAACCTCCTTTCAGGAGGTGTGCTTGCCTCTTCTCCAGGCTAAATGACCCCAGCTCTCTCAGCCACTTCTCCTAGGACTTGTACTTCAGCTCCTTCACCAGCTTCATCACTTTTCTCTGGATTCGCTCCAGAGCCTCAACATCCTTCTTGTGCTGAGGGGCCCAGAACTGAACACAGTATTCAAGGAGTGGCCTCACCAGTGCCGAGTATAGAGGGAGAATAACCTCCCTGGACCTGCTGGTCACACCGTTTCTGATACAAGCTAAGATGCCATTGGCCTTCTTGGCCACCTGGGCACACTACTGGCTCATGTTCAGTCACTGTCAACCAACACCCCCAGGTCCTTCTCCTCCAGGCAGCTTTCTAGCCACTTCTCTCCTAGTCTATAGCTCTGCACAGGGTTGTTGCACTCCAAGTGCAGGACCGGCATTTGGCCATGTTAAACCTCATGCCATTGGACTCCGCCCAGTGGTCCAGCCAGTTCAGATCCCTTTGCAGACCCTCTCTACCCTCCAGTAGATCGACACTTTCACCCAGTTTAGTGTCATCTGCAAACTTGCTAAGGGTGCACTCAATGCCTTCATCCAGGTCATTGATGAAGACACTGAACAGGGCTGGACTCAGCAATGAGGCCTTGGGGTCACCACTTGTGACCGGCCTCCAGCTGGAGTTAACTCCCTGGATGGACACATGGATGCATATAGATGCATCTACTTTCTCAGCATAAAAGTGCCAATCGAACCCTAAATGACAGAAGTAACATCATCAACTGTATTGTGGACATATGTCTTTAAATAGTGGAAAACCCTGTCAGCTTTCACATACTTCTTAAAAGAAGTAGTATTCATGGTTTAAGAACTTTTTTGTAGCATTTGTCATATTAAGTAGTTTCTTCAGAAAAATAATGTTACAGAGACTATTCAGAAATTTGAGATGTACATCTGCTAATTAATTAATAGCAGTTGCATCTTTAAATCTTACACATGCTCTGGAGTATTAATACTGCATTAGTCCAAAGATGCCTCAAGTTACTCCTTCAAGTACACACTTGGAGATGGGCTGTAGTTTCAGAAATGGTAGATACCTAAAGGCTGTTAAAATGAATTTATTAATTAAACATTCTACAGAATATAGAAAAAGGTTAATCACTGCCATTTTCTTTATCACTACAATTTCCAGAGTGTTGCACTAAAAAAGATTTAGAGCCAGAGCACAGGCCCAAAAGTCTACAGCTCTTGCTAAGAAGCTTCCTCTCCAGAAGCCAATCTTTAGAGAAATCTGAATCCCCAGAAAATTTATGAAGATTCTTATATAGAACTTGAAAAGAAAATAGATAATGAAACCACAGCACTCTTAAAAAAGAAGACATGCCAAAGCTTGCATTCACAGAACTATCAATCTTAAATAAAAGCAAAAAGAAATCTGATGTGCAATATGTCCTAGACACCTGAATTTTGCAGGAAAGCAAGAGGTGTAGAAATTGAACTCTATTGAGCAAGTTTTTAAAACCTGACTTTGTAGAACTTAGAGCAAAATTCCTACTACGTTTCAAAAGGAGTTTGCTTCAAGAAAGCAGGAAAACAAAAACCACAGGATATTTACAAGCTGAAGCATGACTTACAAAAGCCCCTAATTAGAACTTAGTAATTTTTCAACTAAATGCTTTTGTCAAAGCTTGCTATAAACTATATGTATTAGATTTTTTTTCTACTGCAGGAACCAAAAGATGTAGAAGTGCCTGAGGTATTGCAGTTGGACTGGATGCATATACTTAGATTTGGGCAAAGGATTTGTGAGGACTGACAAAGAAGATGCTTGCCATGCATCAAATGTTAGTCTAATGCTCAGCACGTGCTTCTGTAACAGCAACTCAAAGAATAATGGGTGTCATGAAATAAGTTTTTCAAGGTTCTTTCATTGTAGTCTTATTCTCTGAGGACTGATTTCGCCTTTAACAGGTTTCGCATCTTTCAGGATGCGCAGAAACGCAAAGCAGTATGTCTGCCATCCCATACATGTTTGTGTGTGTGTGTTTGTATGTGTACACATCCAAATGTCTGGCCTACAAATACATGTTCACCGTCTTAATAACCACACAAATATGGTACACAGCTTTTTAACAAAAAGAAAAGATGGTCATAGTAGTGTGTAAGCACCATGCTGCAAAGCCACTGAAAGACAAAAGCAGAATGCATAATGATGTGCTGCTTTTTCCTGCCAGTAATTACATTTGCATGAGAATGATTCCAACCACTATCATTTATCATTTCTGGAGACGGAAATCTACGGTTGCACAGTTATGTAGTTTATCCAATTGAGAACCCTACTGCAGCATTAGAAACGTTTGTTTTGGCTTATTACAATATCCTTGAGAAGTCTTCAAGAAATATTAAAACATACGGCTACATCTCTTGCAGTACTTCATAATTTACCAAGCACATAAGACTGACAGGCAATAACGATGCAACTGGCTGCCAGCCTAATCTCAGTAATGACCTGCATTTCACAGTTGTTAACATAGTTATCAGAGTCACACTATCACCATAATTCTAAAGAAACAAAGTGGGAATGGCAGCAAAATGCTTTTTTTAAAAGAACAACAAAAAAACCCAAACAAAACCCACCTCCTGAAATTTATCCTTTAATAATAACAACATTCTCAATATTCATTTCACTGTGATTTTTTCCAATGAGTTTTACTATTTATATTAAGATGCAAGCTGCAGTGGTATTTTCACTTGGGTACTCTTTTACAAATCCTTATGCAGACACTTGGAGAATCAAACTCTACAAGACTAATTAACATGCACAAATTTCAGGTAAAATTATTCATACCAAAATAACTTTTGAAAGAATTAACACATGCAAACATACTGGATGGACGGCTGAAGATAATCAAAACAGATTTATGAAGTAAAACTCTTGAAGAACCAACTATAAAACAGAATGTGATCTTGTTTGAAACCTTTTATCTCTATCTTTGCAACTTTTCCTCATCCCAAAGAAGGTATAAGGCTTTTTTATAAGGTTAGGAACTATTTAAGCCCCAATTAGAATTTCTTCTGAACACCCTAGATACAGCATTCCTCTGTCTGAGGTTGAGTAAAAATTCCTGTGTTAAATAAAAAGTGCTAGCAATTAAAATGTCACAATTTTTTATTTAATGGTTTAATAACTTCCTTCGGAATAAATGCAGTATTTAATCTATGCCCCAGCACTATTTGTGCGTCTCCAGAAATAGCGAACATTTGTAATTTTTATATTATGTCCTTGCAAACCTGGGAGTCACAGAAGTAGGAGAGGTTTTTGGTGTTAGTTCATATGTCAAGACCCTGGCTGGTACAAAAATTGATACACTTCTTACTTCACCTACTACTACCTTCATTCTGAAGCTAAAGCTGAGGGGGGTATAAAATAAGTTTTTCAAGGTTCTTTCATGGTTCTTGGGGCTCATTCTGCCTTTAACAGGTTTTACAGGTCTCAGGATGTTCAGAAACACACAATAGTTATTGTCATAGTAGCCTGTATGAAACTACACCTGCAACTAGCTTAATATTTCTCCTTTACCCCTGGTATCTACATTGAGCATTGATGGGAGGTCATGAAAAACTCTCAGAGATGTAGTGCTTTCTGGGCAGCCTGACTCGCCAGTCATCTTTCAACCACAACTGTCCTATGATTCTCTCTCGATCTCACTACTTATTTTTAAAGTAACAAAAGAAAGGTCATCACAACCTCCAAATAAAATACAAAATTATCCATTAATATGACATGCTTCCCGTCTCCTGGACTATTTAAAAAGATGGTTGATACTTCCCAGTATGTATGACTCTTTGCAGAATCCAATTTTTCAACACTGCAAAACAAAACTATTTCAGCAAGTAACTGGTGATTAATCATGATCAACTGTCACACCTAATTTAACTTTAATTCTATGAAAAGGTTTCCTATACAATCCGAGAAGAAAAATATACATTTTAATGTGCAGCTGAAGAAAGTGCAATAGCATCCATCAATTGTATTTTCCCCACCAAAAAAGTAATTTTGAAGGTTTTAAACTATCAAACAATTGCTTCTTTTTGTGAAGTTATTTACAAAACTGCACAGAATACCAGTATATTCAGCATTACTTTCAATTGCTTGCTTGCACTTCTGTTTCTTTGAAATGGGTCCTAGCATTTCCAGTACTGCATTTAGTGTTTCAATTGAGAGGATGCATCTTTCAGAAGAATTCATTAGATGCATATCCTCTCTGAGTGCTATAGATCAGACCACATAAGAAAGCTGAGCTTACTTAAAAACCAAGAAGAAAAAAAAGAGTTCTATATTTTTGAAGAAAGAACTTGCTGCAAATTTTGAATATATTTAAAAAAACCACAAACAAACATGAATTGACAAACTGAGAAGCCATGGTAATACCAAAACAAAGCAACAGGTACAAAAAGAAGAGAGAACTGCACTGCCACACTGCTCTATTAAGGCAATACAACTGTTTACATATACTAGCATGTTGTAATTTAATGATGCATATTTTTCCTATCATCACAATTTCCAGTTATGTCCTTTCTTGCATCTGTCCTTAAAAAGATTACTGCAGCAATTTGTTATCTCTAGTCACTATTCGTTAAACTCTTGGCTTAGATACACCACACATTTCACAATGTTAGGATATGGTGGGAACCATGCACTGAGCAGCGAGTTAGGCAGCAGTAAATAAATGAAGTATGCAATTTAAAGCTTTGGGGTGACACAATGACAACCACTTGTATCTCCCAGGAAAATAAAGCTGTTATCAATTACTTGACTGCTTTATAGGACCATCCACTTATATCACAATTTGACCAAAAGCACTGGAAATACACACCAGCACTTAATGATGCATTCAGGAAAATAACATTGTATTAATAGTTTGAAATATGACTCTGGGTCTGTCATCTCCTTGGGAAAAGATGTAACTTGAAATGTCATACTCCTGAATGATACATGGCAATATGGAACATCAAAATTTAAATATTAATTATTTAGAATGTGTGTGAAAAATACAGTATTTTATACTGTGTGATGTGTGGATATTAAACGGCTATTCCCAACTGCAGCAAGACTTTAATTCCTGAAACACTTAATTTATCTTAATTTATCTTCCACAAATAAGCTACCTAGTGAGAAGCAACTAAGATCTCTAGTGAAAAGAGACAATTTGAAGGAGGTCAAAACCAAATTCAACGGCAAAGATATGTTTGCATAGAGACACAATGCATAGTGATTAAACCAAAAATCACAAATCTGGAGACACTAATACCTTCCCAGTTAACATCTGTTAGCCCAAGTCCTTCTTAGAGCTGCTTCTGGAAAGCTCATTTGCCTATTCATACTTAAAGAAATGTCAGGACTCAGTGTTGAGGTCAAGGGTTCTGTTTACCCAGAACATTAAGCAAGCAGCATGGTTGGGTAACACAAGGCTCTGTTCACACCCATCAGATTTTTTCCCTGTGATGGTGTAAATCCAGAAAGCCCCAGGGGCAATGGGTGAGAACTGAAGCACAGAAGCCTCGCACCAAAGTCCCGAAGTGAAATTATGACACCCTGCCTCAAAAGCAAACTACTATTAAGCATAATAACACTTCTATCCTAAACCTTATAACACTCTAACAGCAACAGCAGAAAACTACAAGGATGAGCCTCAAATGATTTTTGCCACATCCTGCCCTAGGCTGGGATTGTACTCATATCTTTGTGTAATATAACTAGAAAGAGAAGGAGAGGAGACTGGAAACTTACTCATACCCCCTGGGAACCGCTAAAAATGAAGTGAGGACTTGCCAGGACCATAGTTGTTAATGACTTTTTCTTCTATTTTGTTCTGGTACACAAGGCTTCACAGTTTGTGTATGCAAATAGTACCCACTCCTTTTCTTTAATTCAGGGTTGGTTTTAGAAATGAGAAAATTACTATAGAGAAGAAATCAGTATGCAGTGTACATGGAAGCTGTTACCTTCTAACTTCTTTAATACATAATCACATTTACCCTAAAGGACAAATATCAACCAGGTTTACACTATAAAAATAGTATCTGCTAATTTGAGTTATCTTCTACACAGCAAGCTAGGAGACAAAATGCTGGCCTCTGTAGGTGCTGGCACCTACACAAAAAATCAAAGAAAACTGCTATTTTAAATTAATTACTGCCATTACATTACTTTAGGGTTTACAAAATCAGTTACAGGACATATTCTGTTCTGGAGATGTTTCTTCAAGTAACAAAAGAGCAAGTAATTTCAAAAGAAACTATCACAAAATTTAACAGAGATATCTCAAGGCACAGAGAGAAGACAGGGAAACAGAGTTGCCAAGTGCTAAAAGCTTACAAACCCCATTGGCTCTCTGTCAAATGACTGACCTGGAGCAGAGTGCAGCAGTGAGTGATGTCTGGCTGGCCTGATGCCATATAAACATGAGGAATTAAAACTATTTCCAGAAAAATCAAAATATTCTTCTCCATCCTTAGAAGGAAATCTTGCCATCATCCTCTTATTTTTCTGCCAAGTGACAAGTGACCGGATGGGGAGAAATGGCCTCAAACTGTGCCAGGGAAGGTTTAGAATGGATATTAGGAAAAAAATTCTTTACTGAAAGAGTGGTTATGTGTTGGAACAGGCTGCCCAGGGAAGTGGTGGAATCACCATCCCTGGTGATGTTCAAAAAAGGCACAGGTGTGGGGGTATTGTGTTGATGGTTGGACTTGATGATCTTGAAGGTCAAACCTTAACAATTCTTATGATTCTATGAATACTCATTCCTTGCTCAAAACAGTTAGAGTTCTCTTGTTGTTATAAGAATCAACACTCACAAGTCAAATCCCCATGATTCACTTCTCCATTCATAAGTTTTTTTTAATTTTCCTTATTAATATCCATTAAAAAGAAAAACAAACAAATAATATATTACAGGATGTAACATGTTTGAAACCATTCTTTTTTCCAAGGGGTCTGTAAAATCAAGTTTGAAGAGAATATACAACCAATTCTATAGAACATCACAAATGTGGCTGTAGATCTTCACAACCCCCCCAAAAAGTTACCTATTCTCTATAATCACAGTTTCATTCAAAAAATGTAATACTTCAGCCAAAAAACTCTGTACAACTTCAATGTATAAAGCAATGACAACTACAGCCTTGTAAAAACCTAACAATCCAAAATACAGCTACCTTAAAGTGCTAGGAGATGTTCCAAATAAAAATATATGAAACAGAGTAACTGCTCAGGTTTGAAGACTGACAGTTTAAGAGCTTAGTCGGAAAGTCACTTGATTTGTACGGAGTAAAAAACATATTTATATAAATACGTCTACAGAAATATGTAGATATAAAAATACTTTCCCAGCTAGGCAGTAGAAGTGTGAATGGCAGGCATTTATTTCAGAGTGTTTTTCAGTTCTGGGAATATTGTACTGTAGTGGTATTGAGATGATTACTTGAGAGAAGTTTGAAGGAAGACATAATTTGCCAGAATATAGACCCAGAAATTAAATTACAGGTAACATTGCTCAAGCCATTAATGTTTTAACTAAGTTTTTAAAATTGCCGAGTAGTACAAGTAGTTGACAGAGAGCTGCCACAACCACAAAATAGTGTTTTCAAGCATTATAAGCCATTGTTATAAAGAAACTTTCTGACTCTTGAACAATGTATTAACTACTTGTTAAAATATCCACTAATAATTTATTAAGCATTAATAAATTACAGCTGGATATAGCTGTGACCTCTGATAATGCTGCATGCTAGAGAACAGCAAGGTATAAGAGACCAAGGACTTCTAGTCCTTGGGACACGGACCTTAGGACATGGTCTTCAAGAGACCAGGGATCTCTTAAAAAATAAGACTACCAAATCATAGAATCATGGAAAGGTTTGGGTTTGAAGAGACCTTAAAGATCATCTAGTTCCATCCCTTCTCCTACTAGATCAGGCTGCTCAAGGCTCCATCCAATCTGGCCTTGAATGCTTTCAGGGAGTGGGTATCCACAACTTCCCTGGGCAAGCAGTGCCAGTGCCTCACCACTCTCATTGTGAAGAATTTCTCCCCAATGTCTAGTCTAAATCTTCCCCCATCCAATTTAAAGCCATTCCCCCTCATTCTATCACTACATGCCTTTATAAAAAGTCCCTCCTCAGCTTTCTTGTAGGTCCCCTTCAGGTACTGGAAGGTTGCTATAAAGTCTCCTTGGAGCTTGCTCTTCTCCACGCTGAAGAGCCCTGTCCACATGGCAGAGGTGTTCCAGCCCTCTGATCATCTTTGTAGCCTCCTCTGGACCCGTTCCAATAACTCCATATCCTTCTTATGTTGAGGATTCCAGAACTGGACACAATGCTCCAGGTGGGGTTTCACAAGAGAGGAACAGATACTCCCTCGATCTGCTGGCTACGCTTCTTTTGTTGCAGCCCAGGATACGGTTGGCCTACTGGGCTGTTAGCATGCATTGCTGGAGCATGTCAAGCTTCTCATCAATTAGTACCCCCTAGTCATTCTCTGCAGGGCTGCTCTCAATCACATCATCCCCCATCCTGTACTGAAACTGCAGATTGCCTCAACCCAGGTGTAGGATCTTTTCCAACCTCGTGATTCTATGATTAATCTCCTAGCATTTGCATTCTAGTATCAAATAGACTTCCCTCACATTCCTTTCCTTCTGGTGAAGCAGGAGCTCATTGATATTTGTTTGTTGTAGTTTTATATGATGATTGAGAATCTCCTGAAGAGGACAAAGCTTATACATAGCATATATTACAAAGCTAGTACACACACATCTATAGCTCCTCAAAGGCAGCCTCCCAAAGGTCCCTTGTCCTTTTTCTATTTCATGCAATGCTGCAAGGACCATTTCTTTGCCGTATTTTCCAGCTACCTACTTCAAGAGCTCCTGCAGTTTACAGAGAAATTTTCTTACTCTCTCTGCATCCAGTTTATCTCTTCTCATTCTCCCAAATGTTTTACAGCTTGTCCTGTCACTCCATACTAAGTTTCCCACTATGGTTATCAGCACATGTTTTCACTGACATATATAATTGCACCTGTCATTACAGAAAAGTTTGAGCTTCTTTTCAGATAAGGGCTTTTATCCACCTTTCTCAAAAACTGCTCAAACCAAGTTTCCATGCACAGCTACAGGTCCCTGAGCTTTTGGTATGGCAGCTGGTTTAGACCTGTTGTGTTCCTCAGCTTTTGTCCTATTCAGACCTATTTCTGAGCCTCACTACCCCTGCAGAAGTAGCAAAGCAGAGCCAGATGAGCTTCTCTCTCTTCTTTAACCCCTTCACTATGACAAAAGCTTTGGCAAAAAATGCTACAGACCTAGAACTGTCGACAGCCATGTAAGAAGTAGATGGATTTAAAAATCAATGCAGGAAACAACTACTGACTATATAAATATTTAATTACTGCAGGCCTCATTGTCCTTTTCACATGGACTTTTGTTTTTGCTTGAAAAGCAATAACGTTTAAATCACGGGATTTCTAATACAGTAAGATGCTATTCCATAGGCAACAGATAAATTTAACAGAGTTCCGATTTGGTCTACAGGTCCTTTATTAATACCATCCCAGGGGAAAAACTAAAATTCTGAAACAAACCTAGGATTCCAACCACAAAAACATATATCTTTCTTTGGAAATGACCAGTCTATATGGGCATATTCCTGTACAAATGCTCTCTACAAATACCTGAGGGGAGGTTGTGGAGAGGAGGGAGCTGGGCTCTTCTCCCAAGTGACAGGGGCTAGGACGAGAGGGAATGGCCTCAAGCTCCACCAGGGAAGGGTTAGGCTGGACATAAAGAAAAAATTCTTCACAGAAAGGGTCATTGGGCACTGGCAGAGGTTGCCCAGGGAGGTGGTTGATTCACCTTCCCTGGAGGTGTTTAAGGTGCAGGTAGATGAGGTGCTGAGGGACATGGTTTAGTGTTTGATAGGAGTAGTCGGACTCATTGATCCGGTGGGTCTCTTCCAACCTGGTGATTCTATGATTCTATGAAATAAAATTCCAAAAAGAGGACAGCCATCCTAGCAGAGGTGTTGAGAGGCTAAGGAAAGCAAGGACACTCCAGTGGCTTCCCATGAGTCTTGCTCCGTTGGTGCAGAGGAGGCTTAGGCAGTACAGAAGGCTTGTTCTTAATTACAGTATGCTTCATCATTTCCTCTCAAAAGTAGTGGTTCAGATTAGCCAGCAGTCCAAGTACTAGGATGGTCCTGCTGCTGATTGAATACAGAGCAGCTCCAGCTGTCGCATATATAACAGAACCATCACACATACACTTAAACATCTACATCTTTACCATTTGATGTACTTCACAGTCGGACCCTTGATAGCTTTTCCTATCTAAATGGATTCAGCACATGATCTCTTTTTTCTTTTTGATATCTGGGGCTGGATTGCAGCATGGATGCAGATTTCTAGCATTTGCACCTATGACTTTGGCTCTCCAAACTTTGGAAAAACTACAGAGAACGCTTTCAAAATAAAGTTCTGAACCAGAAAGATCAGATATAGAGAAATAGATTTGGATGTGTCCTTGGCACAGACACCGCAAAAGGAGCAGCTGAAGAGAAAGAGGCCAAGAAGAAAACCTTAATGTAGTTCACAATTCAAGGAGGTGGTATTAGATGAGCAAATGCTCCAGTAATATGCCGAATCCATTAGCAACTCCAAATCAGACAGACATTCCCAATGGATTCATGTCACAAAACCTACATTTACAGGAAGACTATTCCCATTTGCAGGAAAGGCTTACCAAGAATAAAAACCCTTGTAATGAAAACTAGCAGAGAGAATAAATTACCATAAATTCTTTGTATTTCAGTTGCACAGATAATAACATGGGTATGAGAGATTCATGCTCTCTGCACAAGAACATTCCAAAATATCCTGATGACATCCTGATCACAAAAAAAGAATGAAGCAGCTTTAATACAGCCATGTTCTCCCTCTCTCATTCACACAATCCATGTTTGCGATTCTTCCTATTTAAGACAAGGTAGATAACAAAATAGTAGGTCTGATTTTGTTTATTTTAAAACCTAATAAAAAAACCTCAACCTTGACAGTGCATATACACACACATTTTTAGGAATAGATGAGATTTTGAGACTTTTTATTATATATGACTGAATTTTCCCAGAGACATAATTTAGGCATCCACTTCATAAAATATATAGTGAATACATTTTCCAGAGTATTCTCTCTTGAAAAAATGAGCATTAGCTACCACTTTCCAAATCAAGATGTTTATGGAGTAAATACAACATTATTTGTCTTTGGTTACATGCTACTACTATGTTTTACCTATTTTATATTTATCGTCCAAACTGGAAGAACAGTGGTTGTTTCTTTACTCCTCTTACTTGCAAAGAAAGATTGTGAATTTGAGACTGACTATGTGAGTGTCCTGCTATACATTTCCTTCTATTAAAGTGGGGTTTTTTAACTGTAGGTAAATCAATGTATTAAAAAATCATCTATGCAAACAGGTCAAATTTGAATCCTTTTGCGTTCAGATACGCAACAATACAAATGTGACTGGTTGTAGAGAGCATGACTGCTCTATATTTTCAGTTAATGCCATTCTTTCAAGGAAACAAAAATTATTCCTTACAATAGTGTGCAAATCTTTTATTGTAATTATTTGGGATCTGAGCTATTGCATTAGCTATAATCTCCAGTTTCCATGGTATGATAGCCTTTCTATGTGTGTCCACATATATGTGCATAGAGACACATGGATATTTACTTAAATACATCTATATCCTTAATTTTTCTATTTTTTAATAGTTTTCAGATGCTTTAGTATTTTTCCACAGAAATTAAAATTAAATGCTGAATTTACGTTTCCTTTTCTTCATTTCATTCACAGATGCCTTGAAAGTAGTGCATGGACTCTTAATAGTCCTCAAGCCACACACTGAATAACAGTCTTTCTGTCTAGACCTTGACTAAACTATTTTAACTCAAAATTATTACTTCAGTTAAACGATTCAGATCACTAAATGTAGACTTAGTTTCCTAAGTTAATGAACTTTGCAAAGCTCATCTTTGTCACCTTATTCAGCTTAAGTAAAAAAAATTTCCTAACTCACTAGCCATTACAACATTAAGTTTTGGTAGAATTATCTACAGCTTTTTGCTCCAAGTTTGCAAACTGTTGATAACTTCACAAGCATCACTTGCTGTGATGCCTTCATCTTTATAGTTGTTTACTTAGATTTGCCAACCCTCAAGTTTGTTTCAAAACAATAATTGTCTTTTTTCTTCTGCTATTCAACATAACTCTTTGACATCATCAAATTCTGTCTCCATCTGTTATGGCATAAGCTCCAGATATCATAGCAGTAAATGTCTCAAAGACAAGTGGTGTAGATATACAACACATTACATAGAAGATATTTTGTTCACAGTTAAGCAACACAGTGAGTTTACTTCAAACTACTGTTTTTCTTCTTTCTTCACAACCAATTGCAATGAACATCAAGTGTTAACAGAGTAAAAGCAGAACAATTAAATCATATTCTGATGCTCAAACTCGGGCATCTAGTGAAACCAATCAATCAACAAAATAACTAAAAATATAATTGATTAGCTTGAGAAAATAAGTAGAAAACCATACTGATAAAGAAAACCTAAAAATTTTTTCAGCTAACCATGAATCATCTGAATGCCTAGAAACATAATGTTTCGAACAGGTTGCCAAGCTTACATCTCTTTTGGAATGTGTGCACAAAAATGTCACCGCGGGACAGACTATGGAAATCAAGAGGAATCATCCTAGATACAAGCCAGCTTTGCTCTTTCCACTTTACATTTACACAGATAGCAGTGTTTCCAGTGAAAAGGCCAGAGGAAATGTCGCTTACTTCATTATTCTATGACTAATTATGATTAAATAGATGGAGAGGGGAACTCATTACAGTAATTTTTTTGGCTCCTGAGTAATTCCTGAAGAATATACTAAAGAGAAACTTCTCATACAGTGCATAGATGCATGACAGTGCTGAGTGCTACCTTCAGTGGGACAATATATTGGAAATGTTAACTTTGGTCCTAATTTCTCCTTAGGCAGCTATCCGTCAACTTTCATTATTATCAAGACTATACAAGTTTAAAACTGCAGCAAGTAAAAATCCACACACAAAGAAACGAGATTCTTTGATTTGGAATGGGTATTTAGCTATCAGGTACCAAACTTTCATCAAACATAAAATCACCAGAAGATAAAAAAAACCCCTTTTTTTCACATGCCTGATGTTTTTTGGTTTTCAGTTCTTCCCACTATAAAATTCTCTGTTTTAAAAGTAAGTGTAGCAGAGAGAAGATGCTGTTGAAGTAACTTCTAAATTACTTACACACAGTTAGTGGCCCACAGATGCTCTTAAATCACACTTTTAATTTGTTTTGCTACCCAGGGCATCACTCTACCCCCTGACAAACTGAACTAGTGCCTCAGCACACTGACCTGGAGTTCTCAAACTGTGATATGTGTACAGCCACAACAAACAAACCACTTGAAACTAGTACACAGCCCATGTGGCCAAAGCCCATTCAAGAAGGTTCAATCTTCCCTACTGCCCAATGGTAAAAATCAGGAAAAAAGTTTGGAATTCAGTTCCCTCATCCACAAGGGAGCCACGAAAAAATAGCCTGAATTTGCTACTGCTTGTGTGATATTCTCTACCCAGCTAATTATTTGGAAAAGTAGAGTCACCCCTTTTGACATTGAGGAAACCAAAAAAGACCCTAAAAAATCCACACAGAACACACAGTAGTGTGGAATAACGCAGTACGTCTGAACAGACTTGGGTAGAACTGTTAACTACCATCTGACTTAGGGCTAAATGGAGATCTGAAATCTTGAAAACAGCTGCAAAGTTCAGTACTGAGCATACCACATAACCAGCCCAGCCAGTCCCAGTGCTCTGCCTGGGTAAATCATGAGGATGTGAATCCCATGAAAAATAAAGTCAGAGTTTTATACTGTGATCAGAAAAATTACTCACAATTCCGCAGGGACTAAGTGAAAAGTGGCTGTAGATTTTTCTGTTACACTGGACAAAGGAGATCTCCACACTGTGCTGCCATCACAGATGCAACAAAAGAAAAGTCACTCATAATCCCTGGGGCTAAAGTTACTACTTCAAGGCAGCTGTCAGCCAACACAGATCAGCTGCTGTTCAATATTACATAGCATATGTGCATAAGAGATGGTTTTCAGACTCAAGTTAGCAGGAACTCCAGCTGCTGGTGGCTTGGTGGCCTTGCCCAAGCCATCCTGACATAGTCCTTCATAGCAGAAGGAACCGCATTCTTCTACAAAGGGAGCTAAAATTTTTCCTAAGGCATAATCTACCTCCCACTTGTTCCTGTTGGTGCTTGGAAGGACTTCCTGCTGCCTCAGGAGCTCCATAATGTCACCTAATTGTGGTCATCAGACACATGTACAGCAGCTCCATAGTGAAAATGGAGATGAGATGCAACTCGACATTCTTTTGGACTGCTAAACTTCCCAAGGAACATTCTCATCAACACTGCACTTCTCTGCCATTTTTAAAACATGATAAAACAAAACCTAATATAGAATCCCCTTTTCCTCTGTTCCTACCCATTCTTTGAGAAAACAGCTACAAATTCCAAGATTAAGGTTTCTTTCCTTTTGGAGCAAGCCATTTCTTTTTACTTCCAAGGATGTGTTTTTGTCTAGTAAAAAAGAATCACTTGTATTATACACCAGCTTAGCTAGTCGTGTTTTCTCTAAATTACTAACTGTTTTTAGCTCAACAGAACAACGATAATTTTTGCTTAGACTCAGCAAAATGAAGTCCTGACCTGGTCCAACATCATCAAAACATCTTAGGTCTACAGAAATTTCTATGTACATGGACACAAGCATGTCACTAAAGGAGAAAACCATTCACTTTGTCACTGGAAAACTTAAAATACTCCAAACATGCCCTCCTTTTGACTGCTGAGGAGGAAACAGTTATATATCAACTTTAGTCTCATAATGTGGCAGTAAATTTGATCTTTGTTATTCATTACTGGCTTGTGATACAGCAGAAAACAACATGCCCACAATATCTTTGCAAAGCTGCACTGGCCTCTGACAGGTCACAACACATGCTGGATGCCCAGAAAAGAAATCTAAATGCTGGAAACAATTTCTTCTGCCAGACAAGGCTGTCAAATTCTAGTTCATTAAAAGCATAAATGTTTCCTTTAGAGTATTGTGGCTTTAAACTGTATTTTATTGGTGACATTTACCAATGCACTATGGCAATTCAGCCACTTGAAGAGTTGGCATTTCTTTGCTAAACATCTTTTTTTCAGTCACCATTGAGACGCTAAGGCAAAGTAAGACTGTTAGCTGAGACACTATTTTCCCTAAAAAATTATGCCTAGTGTTTGCCTCTTTGCAATCAATCCAATGTTGAGTAACTTTTCTGCCCCAATACATTTTTCAGGGAAGCCTCCTTTTCTACTAAAGGCACCATTCACAACAGCGTTAATAGAAATTGCATATGAGCTGTTCAAGGAATAAGATACAGAGGTTGCAGAGGAGACTTACATAATACTTCCCCTTTCTCTGTAACAACAATTTTATGGGCTGAAGCTTTAACCATCACCCAAGGCTGAATATGTGACAGATAGAGTTTTAAAAGGTTTCTAAATATTAGAGGAGTGATGCTGTAGAGGAAGCTTCCAAAAGAAGAATGGAGACAAAATGGATGAGCATCTTCAAAACTTCATTTACTCACAGGAGTCAGTGAATGAGATGATGACTGCGGTAACACTATGTTAACTCAATTCGATGAGGCAGAAGGTCCCATTTATTTATATTGATAATAATTTTAGAACACTTTTATATAAAACTTTTAATTACTTCCAGAGTTAACAATCAGATTTTCCCTTGAGAGAAAACCAAAATGTTATGAAAAAGTTTCTTTTTGCTCACAACTCATACAAACTTGACCCTTCATGACAGTCCTCCCTGCACATCCTCCAAGCAGCCCCCTCCCTAAGCTGGCAAAACTCCTGCCGGGAATGCAGGTAGTGCAGCAGAAATGAGATTACCTTTTGTGGATTTACTTCCAGCTGTTCAGAGAGGTGCTGTAACCTATGCTGACAGAGAGACTTGCCTGCTCAGGTGCTGTGCCTACAGCAGGACATTCCAGCACCAGAAACACGTCAGCAACACCACAGTGGTGGAGAGTGAAATGCAGAAAGGGTGCTGCTCCCAGAGGCTGTGCTAGGAGACAGATTAAGCTGCAAAAATCTGCCTAGAAATGCAGCCATGCTCTTACTGCTGTTCCACAGAGTATTTCAGATTTAGCGTATTCACAAACTAGGTATTTATAAAGTGCATGAGAAGGTGAGTCCATCCTTCCCTACGGTACCTGGGCACATAATGAATCAGAGCCCATTTTATCTGAAGCCTCACCTTGCAATAAATTCCTATAATGTCTACATAAGTACTACTAAATAATTGTAGACTTTAACTGTATATGGGACAAAACATTTTCAAAAAATGACAAGTTTTTAACTCCTACTGTTTAGTCCTGAGCAGTTCAGGTCCCTTTTTCTGTTCTCATCGTCTGTGCCTTTCCAGCAGTAGAGGTTGTGCCCTCAGTATGAGCTGCATCTGCTCCACCTCCCTTTTCTCTCACATCCCCCTTACTGCTTTTCTTTTACCCACTCTCCTCTTCCCCGTTTGTTGTGCAGAGCTCCCACCAGCACCAGACCTTACACTCCTGCCAGCTCTTCTCTCGACTGCAGCTCAGCTGTCCTTCCCTTGCCACTTGGCAGCACCCACAGCCTTGGGTCCACAAGTCTCACCAGCTAACTGCAAAGCCAAGGCCTGCAACATGTACCACCTCCTTTCTCCTACCCCACATCACTCTTCCCACTGCCAAGTTTCGTCAGGCTTCATCTCCATTCACACATTTCTGTGGCTACCCTTCACTCTAAGTAACAACTCCCATGGGCACCAGATTTGTACAGGCAGAGAACTGATTTGGTTTCACTGGAAAAGCCAGTGCTGTCATGAGAATGCAAGGACAGAGTATGGTCTTGCACAGTGGCAAAATCTTCAATGTCTATGTCACTGTACCTGACACGTGCTCCCACCTACTGCTCTGCTCCAGCCTCCCTCACACCTTCTGTGCTGCTGTGGGACACTCATGCAGACTGGACTCCTGACAGAAATCAGCTGCTGGAACATTTTTGAGTCTTTGCCCTCTGATGTCTGCTAAGACTATATAAAAGACCTAACAATGACATTGAAGAGAAACTCATAAAACATTTGCAATGTTCTTCTGTCCTGCAGCAGATACTCAGAAAGACATTTGTGTCACATCCTATCTATAAGCCAGCCTGGAGTTCCATTATTTACAGCTCAAATGTCTCCCCTGCATGCATATTAAAACTGCCATCACTTATCAATAAACTACTTCTTCTGAGTAATTTCAATTCACCTTTAATGTTTAGAGAGCCTATAAAATGCCACACAATAACCTTTTTTTCTGATTTTCATTTTCATTTTGATACTTCTGTGAGAAGTTATGCTATCCCAATCATGCAGGTAGAGGCAAGGCATTAAGTCCAAGATACATGCTGAACTCCTGTGCAAAAAGTTTAGAAAGGACTAGCCAAGAACTTGTGTAATCCATCCAGTGCCCACAAATTCAAATGAGCTGAGAAAAACTCTCAAACAAGTTCTACTTCTGCAACAGACAGCAGAGTTGTTATATCACATATCAGCTCTTATAGATATCAGGTAGCTCATGGCCACTTACCATATTCTTTATGTCACAGAATATTTTGGGTTGGAAGGGACCTCAATGACCATCTCATTCAAACCCCACTTCCAAAGCCTGGTACGCCTTCCACTAAACCTGTACACAGTGTGGCACATATAGAACTATCTACATTTCACCACAAGTTATTCATCAAATTCACTTTAGGGCTGGAGCTCCAACAGGATTTTACACTGCTCCCAAATAAGGTCCCTGAAAGAGATTCTGTTACAGAAATATAGAACGGTTTTGGTTGGAATGGACTTCAAAGACCACCTAGTTCCAACCTCCCTGCTACAGGTAGGGACACCTTCCACCAGACCAGGTTGCTTAAAGTGTCGTCCAACCTTAAACACTTCCAGAGAATGGGGATCCACAACTTCCCTGGGCAACCTGTGCCAGTGCTTCTACCATCCTCACAGTGAAGAATTTCTTCCTCATATCTAATCTAAATCTACCCTCTTCCAGTTTAAAGCCATTCCCCCTTGTCCTATCACTACATGCCCTTGTAAAAAGTCCCTCTCCCGTTTTCTTGAAGGCCCCTTTAGGTACTGGCAGGCTGCTGTAAGGTCTCACCAAAGCCATCTCTTTTCCAGGCTACAACTCCAGCTGTCTTTTTTGTGGTCCTCCCCTGGACTTGCTTCAATAGATCCATGTCCTTCTTATGTTGGGAGTCCAGAGCTGGACACAGTACTCCAGGTGGGGTCTCATTAGAATGACAAAGAGGGGGAGAATCACCTCCCTTGCCCTGCTGGTCACGCTTCTTTTGATGTAGCCCAGGGTACAGTTGGCTTTCTGGGCTGCAAGTGCACACTACCTGCTCATGTTGAGCTTCTCATCCACCAGCACCTGCCAGTCCTTCTCCTCAGGGCTGCTCTTAATCCATTCTTTGCTCAGACTCTGCTTGAGATTGTCCCCATCCAGGTAAAGGACCTTGCATTTGGCCTTGTTGAACTTAATGAGGTTTGCATAGGCCCACATCTTTAGTCTGTCTGCCTCTGGAAGGCATCCCTTCCCTCCAGCATGTCAAACACACAACACAGCTTGGTGTCAATGGCAAACCTGCTGAGGGTGCACTCGATCCCACTGTCTATGTCTGTGACAAAGATGTTAAACAGCACCAGTCCCAATACTGACCTTTGAAGAACAGCATTCACCACTGGTCTCCACTTGGACATTGAGCTGTTGACCACAACTCTTTGAGTGTGATCATCTACCAAGTGGTCCATCCATCAAATCCATGTTCCTCCAATTTAGAGACAAGGATGTCATGCAGAACAACATCACTGCTTTGCACAAGTCCAGGTAAACAACAGTGATTGCTCTTCCCTTATCCACCAACACTGAATATATCACAGAATCACAGAATATGACTGAATATCACAGAATATGACTGCAGCTTTCTTTTCACATCTTACAGGCATCTGCATGCAAATATATCAGCTTGTCTAAAAGAGACATAATTTATCTGCAAAACTCAGGTTCCATGTGCCTTCTCAGACCACCAGGGCTGCAGCAGCACTCCACCTTTAAGTAGTTCGTGCTTGATTTGGGAAGGTTTTTTTGTCTTTTTTTTTTGTCCATTTCACATAGACTGGTTAGTATGCTGCTGTACTTTGGATCATCCTGAATAATTAATAAAGAGTTTGCCAGTTCTTGAATATATTAATGGTGTAGAAAAATTGTGTGAACTTGTGAACTGTGATCAGCTTTCTGCAGAAGAGAAAATCTTTTCTCTCTCTTCACTACTTCTTACAACAATACGTTCAAATAAATCTGTTGAATAAGAAGACAATACTGCAAACAACTAATATTCATTAAACAGAATAAATCTGCCTCCTTTGTTCTACCCATACATGGCCCTAGAAAGTCTGAACAGCAATTACAGAAGGAAAATCTTTGAACAAAAATTAATATATCTCTCTCCTTCTGAGATCATAACACAGGCACTTACCATTTCAAAGCAATCTTTATACAGCCCTGGCTAAAGATGCTCTTAAGTGCAAATCAAAAAGAAAAGATGGGTGAAATATCTGAAAGGGAAAATACCACACAGTTTTCTCTGCTCTCACATGGTCTCTACCAATTTCAGCAACTAATTCTAATCAGTGATGCAGAACAGGAATAAGCATGCTGGGGTTGTATCCCAGCCTGTCAAAGACCAGCTGAGTGATAAAGGGTAGGTCCCAGTCACTCTGATTTCATTTCCTTTTCTAATAAAGAACCCTTCCATAAAATACAGATTGGATTTTTTTCTAAAAATATGAACAAATCTAAGTTGCAATAAACAGGATTTTAATATTTTCATCCTCTTTATTACAAACACTAAGAGTGATACTAACAGTAAAACTTCCCTTGCTGATTGACTGCTCTACAGCTCTCTCTTCTGTGGACTTTCTCCTATCTTCTCATGAAGTATGTGCTAATGGCGCTTGTTGAGGAAGGGCTGCAGTGCTGGAGGTGTCCCTGAAGTTCACACATGCTCCCCAAAAAGAAAACTTACGGATTTTAGAACCACAGAACAACCAGGTTGGAAGAGACCCACTGGATCATCAAGTCCAACTGTTCCTATCAAACACTAAACCATGCCCCTCAGCAATTGTCCACACGTGCCTTAAACACCTCCAGGAAAGGTGAATCAACCACCTCCCTGGGCAGCTTGTTCCAGTGCCCAATGACCCTTTCTGTGAAAAATTTTTTCCTAATGTCTAGCCTAAACCTCCCCTGGTGGAGCATGAGGCTATTCTCTCTTGTCCTGCCACCACTCCTTTCTCTTTCACTGCAGTTTGTCTACTAACTCTGAAGTTCTCACTTTCAAAAATACAGTGGAAAAAGAAGAGAAGTGTGGATAACTTGAATAAACACATTGAGTACGAAAAAACTCAAAGCACATTTCCAAAACTCCAACCAAATGCACAAAGCCAGCAATTTGATACTGACTGCCTATTTATTGCACTTGCCAGCATACTTAAGAACTTTCTGAATATTCAGAACTAATTTTAGAGAGAGTAGGAACTAACCTATGTTCAAAAGTCCTTACAGATACTGTTACTTGGGATTTTTTTTTAAAAAATCTCAGTTTGTTCTTGTTGTAGTTGCTTGTACACAAAAGCCAAATATAACCTACATCCACCTACATCCAGAATTCATCCTTTGATGCTTTAGGCGCCTAACCAATTTTTAGAGAACTGATGATATTGTGAACTCAAGTGTACCATCCTGCTTTTTAGACTTGTTTTATCTCACTGTATTGGAAACATATTGGAAACATAAAAATCTATGTCTGTAGAAAGGATCTGTATGCGCAGTAGGTGATAAATTATCCTGACGATATACTATAAAGCTTTGATGAGTGAAAGGCAGACCACTCAGCTTTTTATACTATGCATTCTGCAACAGCATTTGACATCCTTATCAGAGTGCTCTTATTCTGTTTCCATCATGATAACATCCAAAATAACTTCACTGATCTGGGTATGTTAAAAAATGCATTCCTGCCTCCATCCCATTTCTGTAAGCAATGTTATGCATTAGACACAGTTTCCTAAAAGACCTGTTCTTGTGACTAATAAAGGAAAAAAACCCGAACATGTCCACACATAAATTAACCACAGCCAAGGCTCTGTAACGCACTGCTTGAAAGGCAATTTTTAAACTATAAAGTGCTTAATTTTGCTGTAAACCTGACCAGCTTACACATTTCGGCAACTTCTCTGTTGTATTATACTCTTATACTGCACACAATTCTTTTAATTTCTGCAATTTTGATTTAGCATGTGTAGCCAATGTGACTCCCATAGACTCTTTGGTATGCACAGCACGATGTACAATGCCCAAGAACTTACAGAAATAAATTTTTTGGGAAAACCAAAATCTAGTATTTTGTCACTGCACAAAAAACCCCTATTCTACAATACAAAAAGTTGTACAAAGTGATTTGTGGCTGCACTTACAACCTCAAATGCGGCATTTCTTTATGTTCAACTGGTCCGAATATAAGTTTCCATTCTCTCTGAGCCCAGAATTTCTCATAATGAGATCTACAAAAATGGCTACTACTTCAGATTCTTAATCTACTTTTCGGCTTACCTTGCTCTTTAGGGATAGGAAAGAGATAAAAAAAATAAAAGAACATATAAAAATTTAAAAGACCTCTTGTGAGTACAAATTCCAGTAGCTAACGCAGTAGAGAAAATACCTTTTCTCTTTTCAGCATTTCATTCATTTCTCTTTCAACATTGCTTAAAACCTATATATATATTTCTCCAAATACATATCAATAATCATAACTAAAAAGAGACTGAGCCAGTAATAGTTCAGCTCAAAGGTAAAAGCATCAGAGATTTATGTACAAAAGAAATTAGGTAACTACAGCACTAATTCCCAGCCACCATAAGTATTTTAACTGCTGTTAAAAAATTGTCAGTCCAAAACAGTGTAGAAATTCCACACTAGTGTAGAAAGCAGGAATTTTGAGGGAGTTCTTACCTAGCTAGACTAGACCTAAATTCAAATGATGTCTCAGCCCTTTTAAGACAACAATCTCACAGAGCAACCTTCTTGCAAATTGCATAAACAAATAAACTAATACTTTTCTTCCATGGTTGCTTGTTAATGGACACAAATACAGAGCTTCATCTAAGCCTGGTAACATGCAGTTTCATTACTGAAAATGTACTGACCTCCAAAACAAGGACTCACAAAACTTAAGTGTAATACACATTAAGGGAACTAATCTTATAGTATTTAAAATTTCCGGTGGGTCTCTTCCAACCTGGTTGTTCTATGATTCTATGAATAAGTATTGTGCACTTCTTGTTTGCCACATAGTTTACCCTAAAAGGGAGTAGCTGCTAAAGTGGAAAGATGAAAGAAGAGTTGGTGTACAGTGGCCTAAGCAGATGCAGTGTCCCTGGTACCCAGAGACTATACAGCACAGGGGGAGTGCACAGGCCAGGGGCAGCAGTGAATGAGGACCTAGGGGAAGGGATGTTGAACTAGATGATCTCTGAAGTTCACTTTCAACCCAAACTGTGATTCTACAGTAGTGCCTTTGTCCTAAGAGCAGTGCAAGTTTGAGAGTAGAGGACAGAAAGAGACCCGTGTCCCCACCTGGAGATGGCCTTGGAGTTGAGGACAAGGGCGGTGCAGGTTGTCATGCTGCAGGGTCTGACTCGCAGCTATGGGAAAGAAGAGGAGCAGTGGGTCACTGAGCAGATCTTGGAGAGAGTACCCACAACTATGTCATATTTTTGCCTTGTAACTCGCTCAGAAGATTTTCCTGCCAGAGATTTTTAAAAGGACAAACAAAGCATGTATAGCAATCCAAAGAGACACAGCTCTGCTTTTTGCTTTGAAAGGTTAAGATGAAGTATAGGAAGGAGGGAGTGTAATTGTTGTAAAACACAATACTGCTTAAACATCTCCCTGTTGGGAAGAATCGCTTTTGGAGAGTCTCCAGTTGCCCACATGAGGCATTTCTGTTTACATCCTTATCTGAAAGAACAAGAAATGAAGTTACAAGCTTGCTTTGTCGGGACAGGCATGAAAAATGACATACACCAATAAGGAAAGGAAGATATTTCCACTTTTTGATGTACAGTTAACTGCACATTTATCATTTATTAGAAACAGAAGGCACTAATCAAAGGTGCAGCATACCAATTTCTTTTCACCACTGCAGGACCCGAAAGACAGTAAAGAAATTATTTTGGGGAACTGCACAAAGGCAGTGGATTAGTGCAGAAGAGAAAGACCCTAGCAGAGACAGTCTGAGGGAAAGTACTAAAGCAAGGAAAATTTATTTTGGAGCAAAGGAGTTCAATGAAAGCACCAAACCCCAGAACTAGCAAGCCAGAAGGGAAGGGAATCTCCCAGTTGATGCAGCAGTAGGAGATTTTCAGCTGGTGGCAAAAGTCTTCTCCACAGTAACAGTGTGGAGGTCCACTCCTGTCCTCAGCAAGCCTGATCGTGCTGAGCAGTCCATAACTGGTATCTGACATTTAAAAGCCAAGACCACAGAAGGCAGAGGGTTAGCCAAAAGAACAAAGGTTTTACTCAAAATGGTGACAATTCAGGAGCCTGTCAATTAGGGGAGCAACTCTGGTCCAGCATGCATAAGGCTGTTCATAGTAAGACAAGCATATGGAACACTTCTTTAATGCAAAAAATCAATAGTATCATGCCAGTTCCTACTGGGAAGGAATGGGAGGAGCAAGGAGTCTCAAAGGAAGTTAAGATTATTTCAAAGGAGAAAAAAACATGAGCCTGAGTTCTATTGAATGATGGAAGTGTGAAAGAATTAAGATGGCTATGACGTATAAGAATATTGATTTTTCCCAAGGAAACTGTATTTAAGTGGAGAAACAACTCTCATTAGTGAGAAACTAAATTAGTGCCCAGATCTGTCTTACAAACCCATCAGCAGACAAAAATGTTCCTCTGCCTAAACCAGTACAAGAGAAAATGCTGACTTCTAACCTGATAAATGTGTAATAGAGCTACCAAAATAGAAATGTTACACATATGAGAAAAACAGGCATTACCCTGCACAGACTTGAAAGAGAAGCAATTCTACAGAAGAGGGAATGATTAATAAATATTCGAGTTCATATGTTTTGAACAGCAATATAAGGAAAAGGAAAATGCATTATGTAAGTTTGATTGCAATATTCTTCTCTTCTCCCATTACTGGCCACAATGTATTAGCATTTTACTCTTTTATGCTTCCACAAAATAAAATACTAATTGATTTTGAGCTACACTGACTAACAATCAAAGACTACCGATTTTTCAAGCTGGGCTGATACAAACAGTTTCTTTCACACACGGATGTGTTTCCAGCTGCACAGTAATGGCCATTAAATGATTCACGGTACCCAAGCTAAAATACAGAACCTTCTTATTTGCAGACACATAATACTACTATAATGTTGGAAGCGTCCACCAAAAAAATGAGCCAAAATCACAAGTGAAACCTTTTGACAGAGAGAAGGAAAAATTACCAAATGTAACAGATTCTTCGCAAAAAAAATTAGGTTATTTTTAGAAACTAAGATATGTTCATTCCTATAGACGGAGGGTTTCTTAAAAAGCCAGGTTTTCACATAGCTGCTTTAGTAATCACAAAGAACTCACAGTAAGATGTAAACAGCTTTTTAAAGTTCTGAGTGATAAAACCAGAGACAACAAAGATTTACAGGAACACAAGATGCACACTGCTCTAAAAGGCAAATTAACTTCACAAGTGTAACATGTGAGTGCAGCCCTGAAAAACCACACTCTGCTATCCATACTTCATCATAGACAACAGTGGTCGGCATCTAAAGCATTGATAGAAATAGCTTACAAAAGACATGAAACACAGAAACTCATCCTGGATATAGGTCCCGAATATCCCTGTCAGCTGTTTCAAGTAAGGCAGAGCATGCAGTGACCCAAGAGGGACTCCTCTGAGTGGTGAGCAAAAATACAAAACAACTATATCCCGGAATAACTTTAGCACTTCACTTAGAAAAATATATTCCTTTTAGCAATAAATAAAAAAGATAACAGGAACCTATCTTCCTAGTAGAAGCACAGCATGGGACATGTAAGAATTTTAATTGTAAGAGTCCCTACACCTTTCTGTATTCCGAGTTCTTTGTTGCCCGATAGTAAATTGGAAGGACGGTCATATTTAAAAGTAAAAACATCAAGTTGTGCCTCCGGAATGCTGCAACCGAGTCCCTGAATGAATAAGAAGGAAAGCACGTTACCTTTAGTGAGTCTCCTCAGGATTTGACAGCGGCATTTAAAAGAGACAGCTATCATTCTTGCTGCCTGCCTCCCCTGGCAAAGCGCGCTCAGGGCTCTGCTCGGTCGAATGCAGCAGAAGCCTGTGAATTCCTCCTCCCGCACATACCAGGAGAAAGGTAGCCCCAGCGGGGAGTGACAAAGCTTAATTCCTCTTGGCTGATGCAGAGATCAGCTCCGTGTCATCCAGCAAAGCTGTGTCATTCACTACTACCACCACCACCACCATCTGCATGGGGGGATGAAGGGCTTAAAAAGCAGTATTTCTTTAAAAGCTAGAGAGCATCCAGCTGCACACATGGATGTGGATATTAGAGGGAGCTGTTCCCCAGTCTCTCACATTCCCCGACTGTGCAGGGAGCGATGGTTGCTGTGCCAGGCAAAGGGCCCCACATCAGCAGATGTAGTAATTATTCTCCTTTCTCCTTCCTCCCGCACGGTTCCCTCTGGATAAATAGGGCAAAAACACTATGAATCCTACTTCTGGGGGGGAAGGCATCTATTTCAAGCAGAAAATATTCTAATCGAAACGTATTGAAAATTTAATCTAACAGATCTGTAGGAAGAAGAAAAGCAAAAAGACTGATTTTATCACCAGGGAAGCTTTTTGACAATTGTAGACAAATTTATTACAGCCTTTGAAGCACAGACCACAGGGGGAGGGAGAGAGGCAGAGGGAAGTGATGGATTGTTGTGTGTGGGCAGGACTGCCAAGCATTTGATCACACCAAAATAAATAAAATTAAGCTGCATAGAAAACATATAGTGAAACAGGTTTTCTCCTCTCACTAGAGAAGAGAGAAGTTTTTAGTGCACCTGAGATTTTATTTTGCTAAGCAGTGCCATTTGTAAGATTTTGTATGACTTCTTAAGCCCACCAGAAGTTTTACATTCTCTTCTATATAGCCAGACAGCGAATTAACCTGCCTTTACAATTCATTCAGAAAATGATGAAGTGGAGCACAATGCTTAAGTGAGAGCTCCATCCCACTTTGATAGTGCCAAAAATTTACAAAAGGACAGAACTCCACATCCATTTTGAAAACCAAGCAGGTAAAGCCAATAAGCCATATAAACTTTGTCAAGTTAGATCTATTCACAGAACTGAAGTGTTGCATCAGATAATCTCCTTTGAAACAATACACAATTATTTTTTGTCAGGACTTCTGCTTCACTTGGGTGATATATTTAAAATTGTCTCCATGTACTCTATGTCCCATTCACTTGCTTTGACTTCAAAATGGCTCAATTTATCTGCTGACATCTTTTATCAGTTGCTATATTTAATGTTACGGTCCAGTGTTAGGATGCGCATCTTCTCCTGTCAGCTACAGAAAGCCCAGAGGCGGTACAGCCAGCTTTCACACTTTCACACTGTCTCTTTCGCTCCTCGCCTGCTCCACACTGCATCAGCAGCTCTGTGCTTCCCATATTCCAACTGGCTATTACAATAATTGTTTTTCTTATTTTTGCTTTATTGGTTACAGCAACAACCATATTTCCAAGGCCAAGGTGAAACATTCCATCAGCACAACTGCAATTGCCCGAAGAGGGCCAGTGAAAATTGATTTTATTTCATTGTCATTAAAAGCAAGTAGGGGTAATCAAGTCATCTGTTTGCCAACCTTGTTATTGCTTCTTGTAGTGGCTGTTGCTCCACACAGCTATAAAATCCAATCAGCTGAAAAGCAGACACACCTGAAGCCATGGGCTGATCCAGCCCTGTAGACACAGACCTCTCGCCAGGGCGTGCAAGGAGGGGTGACAGGAGGAAAAGAATGTGGATGTAGAAGTCAGTGTAATTCAGAAGCCTGGAAAATCTTGGACTATCACAGACAAGAAGAGGAGTTTTGTACTCTCATCCTCCCAAAAAAACAAAACCAAGGAAAGATTAAGTGGCACCCTGCCTGCAAAATTGCCAATATGCTTCTTGAGAGGAAAATTTGCCACCATTTTTTCCTGCCACATTCTGCTCAGTTAGGGGGCTTTGCACCAATAACACCAGTCAATACCACACTGTATCCAATTTCTTTTCTCTCAGCTGCACTGGAGAAACTGTTCCAGAGACCGTCACAAGGCTATAGCCTCAGCACACAGCCCCTGCTCTCAGCTCTTTCACATTTGATACGCCAAAGCTGCCCTAAACCGTCTACTGGCTTTCTGCAGACAAGCATTCAGAACCCACACTGCTCTCTTTTCATCTGCCAGGTTCTTGTCCTTGATGCTGTAAATCTTGTCATGCACAGACAGACCCATTTAAACACCGCCCCTTACACCTCCAGGTAACCAGCAGATACTGCAAGATGATCACTCAGCTGCCCTAATATCTCTTCTTTGATTCTTTCCAGACAAGAAAGACTGCTTCAAGTGTAGGGTCAGCACTGTCTACAACAGGCAGACCAATCTCCACCTCTTTGGAGATAAACCTTGCCATCACCTACCAGCATCAGAGCCAGGTGAGCCTGTAGTGCTCCTCCTGCCCTTCAAAAGATGGGCTTAGGTAAGCAGCTGTCAGGAGTCTGCTTTTGTCTTCTCTCCTTCAGTATGCAATTTTGACGTTTTTAAGGACTGAGGCTGAAGAAGCTGTATTTGAACCATGAAAACGAAAGACCTGCTCGCTACTTGCCTCTGTGATATGACTGCATGACTTAGCCTGGTTCACCCCTCTTGGCAGAGGAGGCAAAAGAGAGTACACGGTGCTAGGAGGCTATGAAAAACAGACTTCAGACATAAGACAAGAATCAAACCTTTGTGCTGAGCTCCAAGGGGATTATTAAAAAAGTGTATAAAACTGTAATAATGATATAAATGTGATATAAATGCAAAACCAGCTGTAGACCTGGTCAGATAAGGTTTTCCTAACAAAGATGTAACCTTGATCCAAAAAAGCTTAATATGTTGTTTACTACTTCTAGATTACTGATATATATGATAGTCTGAAGCACAACAACCACCAACTCCAACCAAGTCAGTAGGATTATTTTTTGCTTAGGTTTCCTCTGACAATTTCAGTGCCCTTGCCAAAGGAGATCATTTGCAGATTTTAATTCCTCAGAAAGTCTTTCTAAGTCGAAGATTTTGTACTTCAAGTACTGCACTGAAAACAATGACATATTGTATTTACTGAGGGAGGTGACTTCATTTCTTTTATAGTAGTTCAAGTCATTCAGTTATTGGATCAATTTCTAAAATATTCACTTACGATGTCCATGGGTTTATCACCTTCTTGCAGGACAGTGATCACCAAGATTGCCAGATTTGTTCTTGCCCTTGTGTATTCTTAACTGTCTAAAACATTTTTTTTAACCAAATTAAAGATTTTGTGATTATTAAATGTCTGGACTTTGCAAAAGTCAGGTAGCATTTTCTTAGATACCAGCCATTCAGCTATGCAGATGGAATCAACTGGTTGTTCAGGAGAAAAAATGGGGGAGGATGTAAAAAAAACCCAAAAAACGTAGAGGAGCTGGGAGGAAGGGTATGTAGTATAATATTAGGAGATTGAAAACCGTCAGACATTCGGAAAAATTATTTATATTCCATATAATCCAGGTTAAAGTCTTCATCAATTATATTTTTTTCTTATTAACAGGTCTACAAATTCTACTAGTATTTTACCTGGGCTCATCTGTACAAAAATCTTCTTTTCATTTTGCTCCTTTTCGACAGCAGTATGAATTTGTATCACTTTTATTGCTGCACTCATTCCTTTCCTCAGGAGACTGAAAGGTTATTTATAAACTCTAGGATATATATAGCACACATATTTTCTCAACTGAATGTATACTCATAAATACTCACTAGAAGTTCACTAGATGAAGGAACCTTATATTTCCATTTGATAAGACAGGCAGTATAATATACGCATCCTATTTAACACCATCTTCTGGTTAATCTTATCAGATCACATTAGCTGAAATAGACGAATCAAAAGAAGTTAAGATCTATTATACTTCTCTGCAGGATAAAGAAAATTTATGTAATCAAATTTCCCTAAATTAAATGTAAGATTATAATCTTTAAATAGCATGACTTTTGGATATATTCAATGTGAAAATACAGTATTCAATGAAGAATACAACTTCTGCAAAATATCAAAAGGGGGGAAGTTTGCCAAAAATGCATTTTTTAATCCAGAAAACATAACTCTCATACCCTTCTGCTTCATAGGAATATACACCCAGAACATGCTTCTTGATTAAACTCCATTCACACAAACACATCAAACACTTCCTTTCACACAAACACATCAAACACTTGCTTTCACACACCAACTGAGCAGCATCTTGAAACCAGTTACGCTTCTCTCCCCTCTTTCACTTTACAGGGGGTTTGTCCACAAGAGCTGCCATAATTGGTTTTGGATGTCACAAGCTCCTATTTTTCTTTACAGGTCAAGTTTGTATGTTGACACTATGGAGGGGATACCTGACAGACTCCTCATTTGAACGAAGCCACGTACACTGAAAACCCAACCCTTTTAGAAAACAAACTCAAGGGATTCAATGAAGACAGCAATATATTCAAACTACAGCCTCAATCAGACACTAAGGCAGCCAGAAAGACAGAGCTATCAAACGTTTAACTGTGTCAGGAAGACACAATGATATCTAGTGGAACCACACAGATAAGAAAATTGAAATGAAATATGATGACCTCTGAATCCATTAAGATTTTCTACAATTGAATATTTTGTTCTATCATTTTAAAAGATACCACTGGCATCTATCACATTATTCAAATCAAAAGTCTGATTTTTAAGCAGAAAGAATGAATTGAGCTATGAAAATAAATGACCATACAGCTACTTCTATTTTGAAAACTGAAATATTTCCAATATTGTATTTGATATATCCTTCTTATCAGTCAACAACTAGCAACATAACACAGAATCTCAATCTGAACAGAACAAAATTTCAACATTTTTCACCCCAAAGAGAATAGTTGAATTCCCATGCAGCAGTAGATTCAGGCAATCCAGCATTTTGCAAAGGATACTGTTTTATTACAAAGATTCCTCTTCACTACAGGGAGAGGGAATAAAAAGGAAAGTACAATAAAACCACCCGGTTGTTCCCCAGCATTCGGATTATCAATGAAGACAACTTGTCAGCTTTGCATAATTTAGAGGGTCTTGTAAATTTACATTTTTATTAAATCAACAACAGCAGCTATTTTTTAGCTCTATTAAGCACCTTTGCAACACTGTCGGACAATTTCCCACAGACATTGCACAAGAAGGCTTTAGAGGTTATTAGAAGTTGTTCAGAGGTGAGGTGGTTTCTGAGGACCACTGCTGGAGAACATTTCATGTAGAAAGTCCAGCATGTTTGGAAAGCAAGGATATACAAGTTCTGAAAGCAGTAACAGATGATGAGAATAAGTCTATTAAAGATCAGAGTGAGTGCCAAAACACCATTGCTGTGGCACCATACAAATATGATAGCCTCATTTCCTAGGAACAAATTAGTAAAGTATAACTCAAGGGTTTTCTGGATAGAAAAAAATCTTAATTTATTGGCTTCAAGCAATGACAGCCTTTCTGAATCTGCAAGTATTAAACAATTGGGATTAAAATCAGCCAATATTGCCACATTCTAGGATGGCTTTTTATTAAAGTGTTTTGTAACACAGCAAAGAATCACATTTTAGGTTTTTTTAAAAAAGATACATTTTATAGCATTTATAATATAGCATTAAATGAAACAGAATGCAAACTCCTTTTTTATATGAAATAACTCTCCAGTACACACTACACTGATGTAATGTAAAGAAGAGCATTCTCTACCTTATCCTTCACCACAGTCCCACCCCAGAGCTTCACAAAAATGTGTTATGCCAGTCCATATCAATTAATGGTAAAAAATTAAAACTGTCCTTTGCAGTGAGACTGCATTGATACACCAAGGTTGAGAGATTTTCTTACTGGAGAAACTGTCCTCAAAAGATGTCTGAGATATGTAACATAACTCTGACTTTCCATTCCTAAACTCATTTGAGTTGCCAGCTGTCTAGGTGATTCAGCTTTTCCCAGGCTTTCCTAGCTGAAATGCTTTGTTTAAAAATAATTAGGTACTTAGGAGAATTACAAAATATGAAGTTACCACATGTATTACAAAAATTAGAAACTTTTAGTAGCATATGTCATATCTCTCAAAGGTAATTTCAAGCCACGATGAACTGAGATTTAATCCAGAAAGAAGTCTCTTCATGAGACTTCAGTTCTGGGCCCCTCACCACAAGAAGGATGTTGAGGGTCTGGAGCAAGTCCAGAGAAGAGCGACGAGGCTGGTGAAGGGGTTGGAGAACAGACCCTATGAGGAGCGGCTGAGAAAGCTGGGGGTGTTTAGCCTGGAGAAGAGGAGGCTGAGAGAAGACCTCATTGCTCTCTACAAATACCTGAGCGGAGGTTATGGAGAGGAGGGAGCTGGTCTCTTCTCCCAAGTGACAGGGGAGGACAAGAGGGAATGGCCTCAAGCTCTGCCAGGGGAGATTTAGGCTAGACTTTAGGAGGAAGTTTTTCACAGAAAGGGTCATTGGGCATTGGAATAGGCTGCCCAGGGAGGTGGTTGATTCACCTTCCCTGAAGGTGTTTAAGGCATGGGTGGACGAGGTCCTGAGGGACATGGTTTAATGTTTAATAGGAATGGTTGGACTCGATGATCCTTTGTGTCTCTTCCAACCTGGTGATTCTATGATTCTATGAAAGCAATAGCTTGTGAGTCACTTCAAATATTGCTCCATTTCTAGTACGTCCACGTATCTGTAGCCTTTCATTAGTTTGCTTTACAAAGACAGAAGAGAGCGTTTTCTTTCAGAAGTGTTACTAATAACTTGTCCTTGTATCTTCAGAGCTAGCAATTAGAGAAGAATCTATAATTTTTCAAAACATAACGAAATATAACACACAACCCTGGTAGTCTGTTTGCCCTCCCGGCAGAAGAATCACAGAACAACCAGGTTGGAAGGGACCCATCGGATCTTCTAGTCCAACCATTCCTATCTAACACTAAACCAAGTCCCTCAAGACCTCATCCACCCATGTCTTAAACACCTCCAGGGAAGGTCAATCAACCACCTCCCTGGGCAGCCTGTTCCAATGCCCAATGACCCTCTGCGTGAAAAACCTCCTCCTAATCTCCAGCCTAAATCTACCCTGGCGGAGCTTGAGGCCATTCCCTCTTGTCCTGTCCCCTGTCACTTGGGAGAAGAGGCCAGCTCCCTCCTCTCCACAACCACCTTTCAGGTACTTGTAGAGAGTAATGAGGTCTCCTCTCAGCCTCCTCTTCTCCAGGCTAAACAACCCCAGCTCTCTCAGCCGCTCCTCATAGGGTCTGTTCTCCAGACCCTTCACCTGCTTTGTCGCTCTTCTCTGGACTTGCTCCAGAGCCTCAACATCCTTCTTGTGCTGAGGGGTCCAGAACTGGACACAATATTCAAGGAGCGGCCTCACCAGTGCTGAATACAGAGGGAGAATCACCTCCCTGGACCAGCTGGTCACACCATTTCTGATACAAGCCAGGATGCCATTGGCCTTCTTGGCCACCTGGGCACACTGCTGGCTCATGTTCAGTCGGCTGTCGACCAACACCCCCAGGTCCCTCTCCTCCTGGCAGTTTTCCAGCCAGGCTTCTCCCAGTCTGTAGCTCTGCATAGGGTTGTTGCGAAAGCAGTGAAAAGACCACAAATGGCCCTTTGCCTTCCTTTTACATCAAATGGAGAGATATAACAAGTAGCACCCCTGTTCAACGCATGCAATCAGACCAGCACAGGCTCCTGCCAGCAACATGCATGTAATTACAGGCTCTGGGATTTAATGTAATCTCAAAACTAAAGGATGACTCTGTCTTACAAGTAGCTTCCACATGCTGCAGTCCATGGTTGAAGACTCCTGTAATTACAATCTCTGTAAAGCTTTGTACTTTGTAGAGGCTTTTTCAATTAGTCAAAATGATGACCTTCCTATTGCTACAGCAGTCTTTAACAAAACACAACTAAGATTTCCTCAAAATTAACATACTGGAAGCAGGGACAATCTTATACTTAGCAGAAAACAGCTGGTTTTATTCTCATTTGAAAACAAAAAGGAGATTATGATTGCACTGAAACCACTTGAACAAAAGTGGAATAATTATACCTCTCTCTAGCTATACTGCTTTGTTTCCATGTTTTTATCAACCTATTTAGCAGCCATGAAATTGTAATATCACACTGGAAAATAAAATCTGTATTTGGAGGGATGAGTCGAGAATATAACACAAGGTCATCTAATCTACTCCAGGAGATTTTTAGGAATTAACTCGGTAAGGTTTTTTTGCGGGAGCCTTTATATTCAAGATACTGTCAAAAAGGATGGGAATGGAAGATTACAGCTGTAGACAGGCAGCAGAAAGAAGAGATGGCACCAGCAGAGTTTCAACCAGCAGTACCTCCAAGCCTTTGCAAGACAAACACCAATTCACTGATATAGTTGTATTCCTACATGCATGCAAGCTGCAGGAGGACATGGTAGCAGCTGCTTTTTCAAAGCAAACTGGGTCTCTGTACTGAAATTAGGTCACATATTGTGTACTTGCCTGCAGTATGAGCAACACCCAGCCAACTGGCACCAACCACTGCACCTTCCCAAGCCACACTGACTTATCCCAGAAGCAGAATTGGTGTGCCTGAAAACCAAAGATAATGGATAATCCAGAAAAACTGATCTGATATACAGAATACAGAGAAAGAAATTTAAAAAAAATTCCAGTTCGAACAATGAATTCTGACTTTCCTGATTACAACACAATGCGTTAACAGGGTAGAGCTGTTAATTTGCTAGTAGGTTCATATTTTATTCTAATCCCCAAAGTTGCAGAGCACTGTACTGGCTCTATACAAGCCATGCCACACAGTAACACCACTCATATAAAGGAATACTATGTTGGAAGCAGCCAGGTAAGTACTGAGCAAGTTTTGGATGAAGTTGAAAACTGTTACAGGAAGCATAACAAGACCCTGTGTCAAAAAAGGCTTGGGGTCTGACCCTGCCGTTTCCAGCTTGGTGATCTCTGCAAGAAGAAATGATCCCAACATACTTGCACACTAGGTCTGTAGGTCTGTGTGTGCCAGCCTTGCAAAGACTTGGAGTTCGCATACAACGCATGGCATCCCAGGCTTTTCCTGTGTACTTTCCAGGATTTTTTCATTCAGTGATAAAAGATTTTATTTGTTGGGAAATTTTGCCATCTTCTGAGGACTGACGATCAGCCACCATGAAGGAAGAATGAAAAGCACAGTCAATGGTCTGTTACTGTAGTCTGGCTTACCTTACAAGGAACAGGAAAGACAGCAGCTTTAGGATCAGGAAGAAAATCTTCCTGCTAAGTGACAAGAAGGTCCTTCCTTGCCTCCCTGGATTCCTATGCAGGATGAATGCACTCTGCTCTCCTACTGTCAGCTGGTAGCGGAACTCCACCTTGCCAGTGCTATTACAGTTTGTTTGTCTGCTGGCATTTTACAACCACGTATTCTGTCCCCTCCTGAGACTGGCAATATCGATACCTTAAACGCTGCCCTGGACTCAAGTTTCCATTGCATGGCGACCTGTGATTAAATGACCAGGTTATTTCCTCCAGTTTAGTGTTGTGAAATAAAATTTATGACAAAACCATGGCTTTAGCTGGCCTCAAGTTTGAAGGCTAGCATCCATATCGGGTCTTCTGTGGCATCTTTGGAAACGATAAACCTATTTGAGAAGGCACATTCCTCAAGTTTCCATGCAAACACATCAGTGTTTATAAGTCTCTAGAAGAGTATCATTGTACTTCATCATATCGTGGCACACAGCCAGTAGCACTGACAGTTCTGTACAGCCTTTAAATCCCAAGTCTTTGTTTCGGGTGACTATTTTTAAAATGGAATTAATGAATAACTGAGACATTTTGGATCACCATTTGAGCTTAATAATTATTTAAACCTCTGAGCAACACTCACACAAAATATGAACTGGGACCTATTAAGGCCTATGTGATCTTCCACTGCAGATCCCCACATCCCACCAGAGACGCTGCACCACACGACGCGGTACACTTTGAACTCACTAGCCTAGCTCAAGGCTCAGAAACAAAGTCAGTTAGTCTGAATTAATTCTGTGTTACTACAAGAACACTGGGTATCTCCCAGTGCTGCACACTATAAAAAAACCTCTGTGTGTTACCAAATGCTTATATTGTCATAGTTTAGTGAGAAGTCATACAATTAAGTGTCCAAATACAGGATGTAAAACCAAGGAACTTGGTCACATCTTCATATACCAGGGAGCACATCCCAGAACATGATGACTTTAAAAATGAGTGAGCACATCATCCAAGGGAACTAGATGAGAAGCAACCCCATCAACAGGTTCAATGCAATCATTGCTTGTATAAATGGAGGAAGACTGAGTAGAAGTATCAGAAAGATCGCTACCTGCCTGATGTTGAGAGACCTATACTAGAACCTGATATTCAACTCTAGTATCTATGCTGGGCTTTTGCCTAGTGTGGGTTTGTTTTGAAAAGGCTGAAAGACTGGAGAGGGTGCAAAGAATAGTACCAAGAGTGATTTGAGCATTAAACTTATTTTGTGCACAATTAAAGACTCAGCAAACGTTGGAATAGTTTGGACTTGATTATACAGTGTCTAAGAGTTGTTACAGGAAGGACAAGTTGAGTGCTCAAGAGCTTCTCTATTGCTTGATGGACAAAGGAGGCAAAAGGAAAGCCACATGGGGAAAAAAAAAAAAAAAGGTTGGAGCTTAGAGCCAGTAAAATTGAAACTAATCACGACCTTCCGATGGGAAGATCTACTGACAGTTAAAACTCTCAAAATGGTTCCCTGAAGAGCCACTGCCTGCTTCCTGCAATATGCATTTTCCAAAACATCAATTATTTGACTTGCTGTAATACTAACAGGCTCCACATCCTCCTAACACCAGGGGTGGGCAAACATCCTATATGTCTCATCTTGCCTTAGAAAGTATAGGAAGCAAAAGACAAGATTGTGACAGTCTCCTGATGTCTGTATCAACTTTAAACTACTGCTTTGAAAAAAAAAATAAATAAATGGACACTGATAAAAAATGGACAGGAAGAGTCTTCAGACTATTTTTATCCTTAAAATCAGGTTTGCACAACAGAGAAATCTATACAAATAAAATGTTATTAAGAAATACAACTAGCTACAGAACATGTTACATATATATATATATATAAATATACAGCAAATTCATAAAAGAAAATCTTTTTATAATTCTTAATGTATTAGAAAAACTGTCTCACTGTGCTCTAAAACTGCTCCAGATTCTCAATGTGTGAACACTTCAAGATTGAGTAAACTGTTTTATGCACCATCAGCACTCCCACATACCTCTTCCCATGGGCTGTGAAAGAAAGGACAGGGGTCACAAGAAAACACCTGTGCAAAGTACCATAAAGCCTGTTAATTTCATCAAGGAAAGAGAATATCTTTAATATGTATGAGTCAAAAGAAATTACCATCAAGTTTTGTTACCAGGAAACAGTTAAAACAAATGAAGGAAAGGTTCCTAGGCAAAGGCTTGATGCATTTGTAACACAACATCCTCAAGCTCCTTTTAGGGTCATTCCACTATGGATCATTAGTGCTTTATTACTGTCCCAGTGCTATTCATTACTCCTTCAACAGCTCCTTTCAATATACTACTTAGAAAAGTTCAAAGCTTGGCCACATAACATTAACACTGAAAAGCCTGTATACATATTTATTGAGGTTGGGTAGGGGTTTGCTTTGTTTTATTTTTAAATCAGAGAAATCCTACAGTCTCCTAAGGTAAACATCATATACAATAATGATCAATAACGTATCAAAAGGAGCTAACAACAGAGGGAAAACAATGTGTTCAAGAACATCTCAAGAGAAAACTAAAACACATCAGTCAGAAAAATAAATTTTTCCTCTCAGAAAATTTAAATGATAACTAAAAACCACAAAGTACTGGTTATCTTCCTGTAAAGAACAAATTATTCTATATTACTGTAAACCTATTACTTGTATACTATCAATTAGTAGTAATAAACCATTGTTTCATTATTTTTCTAGTGGCACTTTCTCATATAAACACCCTCTCACACATTTCTTTTGCATTATCAAGTTCTGTAGTACATTTCCACTAACAAACCAGCAATTTTGCTTGGAACTTGCACATATTTTTAAATAGCAAACCCACCTTGAATCCTGATGAGTTAAAAGCTCTCAGGCTGACTTTAGGGGCTTGAGAAGATTTACAGCCTGGGTCGGTCCAAATGTCCCCACCAGCTGCTGAGGCTCAGTAGTGAGACAGATGGGCCACAGCCCACCTCTGTCATCCAGCACTGCTCTGAAAGCTGTCACTCCACTCCATCTTGTCACACCGTCAAAATTCTTTTTGAAGATGTTTCAGATGATTTGGTAAAGCTCAGTGAAATTTTCTTAATAACCCATTCTCTCTTTTCCCTTATTTTTCCATGTTTTTCTGCAACTTTCCAATTTTCCCTTCAAATCCATCTCCTCTTTCCATAGATATCTGGGCTTTTCTACTAATTATTCATTGGATACAAATATGCTATACATATGCATTTTTATCTTTTCTCATATCCCCAGGCCTGATATGCATCTGCCGCTTCTCACTGACCCCTTTCTGTTTGCTCTTAAGTTTCAATGAAAGTAGCTGTAACTTTATTTAACACCCTTGGTGCAATCCAAGAGATTTAAGTAGAGGCAGTTATTTTCCTTGGCCTGAGACATGCACCTTCTTAGTATAGTATTAGTAACTCCTTTTTGCAAGTGTTACCATGATAAGCGTATGGCAACCTTCACTACCATTTGCCTACACCTGCCAGTCCCTCTCTGCAACACTCCTTTCCCAGCTTTTGATTCATAGTAAATCATCATAACTTGGATTATTTCCCTATATCTGTAGCAATTTGCCAAGTCGTGCAATGTTCTTCTGCGTAATACACATTTCTGATTGTTTTATAGACTAGTTAAACACATCTCCACTCTTATTACTATGTAGATCTCCTGATCTCATTTCATCTGCTAATTTTACCAACAGTTAATGAGGTTGTTAAGTCACTACTGCCTTTGTTATCCTTGAGTCAACTCCTGGGAATTTTCCCAACCAATTCATTTTGAGGTATTTTCCCTTGTTAGATCATAAGCATTTAAAATTCACCAAGCACTTAGACCCACAAACATCCTGAAGTATTGCAGCAAGGTCTAGTATTCCTTCCATCAACCTTGTATGATATCCAAACTGTGGCAGTTAATCATTTACAAATCGTCAAAACCTGAAATCCCTCTCCCTCTTTAATAGTTATTCAATATTTATTTCATTACTGAAATTTTACAGAAACCAGTACTAATTTAAAGAGAAAATGGTGGCCAAAGGTACGTAGCTTTTTTCCCCCTCTCTCCTCTTCTTCTTAAGTGCACATATTAACATATTCTGTGGCATATCTAGCTTTCCATCCAAATGTAATGTCAAATTCTACCTGGATGAGCACCAAAGAGGGAAAGCTGGTGATACTGCATGCTTTAATTTCTTTGTATTTGTTTGTGAGTCACAGGCTTTACGAAAACCAGCTCATACAGCATTCACTTGAAGCACTTTTATTTTTCTCCCTAACATACATTTAGGTTTGCATCATGCCAACTGCTGCAATTCAGCAATGAAAATAAACTTGGTGCCACAAAGAGAAGGCTGTGTATAGATTCTCTCTATGAACTTACTTGGAAAGAGCTACATAAACTTAATTGATCAAAAGGGAGTCACAAAAGGATGAAATATTTTGCACAGGCATATGCTAACGGTACTGCACCAACCTCCAAGACCCACTGCCTTACCAGAAAGGTCCATAAAGCTGTTGAGGTGATAGAAATGCTCCCACGCTGCTGCTTAGAAAGCAGAAACGGGATGGTAACCATGCTATTTATTTATTTATTTTAAAAATAAAGCAAGGAGAAAAAGGCCTGGGCATTTTAACAGGAAATTAGACAGCTAGCTGATATAAATTCACCACCTATCAAAACTTTAACAGCCTAAGTTCCCCTCCCCCTGCTTCCCATTCCCAATCTCTCAGCTGTATCTGAACACTCACAGGGCTGCTAATGGATAAAAATGGAAACAAATGTGTGCAACAAATCACAGCAGGCTCCCGTGCCAGCTTCCCCCTTCTGATTCATCAGACCCAGATCTTCATACTGCTGCTACATATTAAAATCAATGTTCTGCCTCTTCATTATTGTCATTATTTCTCTTTCACTTCAGAAGTTTCCTTTCCTTCAGATTGCTGCCTGACCAGCTTGTCAGGACATATTTAAATCAATATTTTGTGTGTGTGCGTGTGTGTGCCGTGCATTTGGATACCACCTCATTACCATCTGAATTCCTATCATTTCTGCCGGGGCACATAAATGCAGGGGTAAAAATCATGTCAAATGACATAAGATTACAGCCATCCATCCCCATCATTTAAAAATCTGAAGTAACTGCAGATTTTGCCATCAGCTCATTTCATACCTGATAAGAAAACCTAAATAAAGATTGAATGCAGCACTTTCTGTGATGCATGAAAACGCAATGCAGCTCGAGCAGAAGGCATTAAAGATTCATCCTCTACTTGGCCAGAACTGGGGCTTCAAACTGCTTATGTCAACATTGCCTACTGCACCTGAGACTCACCTTCCAGGTCAGGGAGGAAAATCCCTAGTGGTGCAGGCTAATAATAGGGAATTTAGACATTTGAAGTTGGCCAAGTGGTGAAGTTACTCTTTCGGAGGGAGAAGCCCTACCTAAAGCAAACACAACTGAGACAGTCTATGTTGAGGTCCAGGTCAGAGAAGCTCTGCTGGTACTGCGGTCTGGCAATACGGGTGCTGGTTCCTGCCGTACCGTAAAACACACTGGAGGAGAAGGGTGAGACTGCAGGAAGTTAAGATGCACAATCTTAGTATAGTATAAAGAAACAGTGAGTCAAAAAAATAAATATGAATAGCAAATGTTTGTTTGCTTTCATTTGGATAGGAAAAGCTGCCAAAAAAGAGGCATATTCCTTCTGCTGGTTCTAACACAGGTTACAAGCACTGCATTCCCTCCCATAATAACAAGCCAGTGTCTTGATGTGTTTCTTCTAATTAGAAGCACAGCATTCTCCCGAAAGAGTGTTTCATTTACACCAATTCATGTATTACTGACATGAAGACAACCCTACAGCAACTGATGTCATTTTCACATAAGGCGTCAGTGCTAAATTTCCTCCAAATAAAGCGTAAAAAAACAAAACAAAACAAAACAAAAACTAAAAATTCACATTTACATATTTGCCTACACAGAGACACAGCACATTTTCCATGAACATGCTGATTTCAGGTTGTGTGTTTTAAGCTGTTAATCTAAGAAAAGGTGACCACCAAGGACTCTTCCTTTTCGGGGCATCTGAATGGTGCATCTCTATGAGTCTTTTGCCAGGTACATGGTGCTGTACTTCCCAGCAGTCTCCACCAGGGCATTTTGAACTGACAGATTTGAGATGTGCTTGCATCTGAAGTGTAGTCAAATCTTCCCTCCCCCACCTTTTGCACAAAGATGAGGCAGATATTAGAAGGACTACTTGAAATGCTGGCAATATTGAATGTACTACTTCAAGGTCATATCTCCAATATCAAGGAGGAAAATTTTCATAAATTTTGAAGTCCTTTGTTTATATTCATTTTGTCTGCTCTTTCCTAGTCGCTTTTCACTTGCTCTGATAAACACAAATATAAACCTCAACTGCAAAGTACAAAACCCTTTAAACAAAGCATCTGGGCACCTATCAACATTGTACTTTCTTTTTTTTATTTTTATTTAAATAAAGCCTGGATACAAGCACGATATTGACAGTTTCAGATCAGAGCAGAGATAACCTGAAGTTCCTCTTGCCACCTGCTCTCATAAAAACTACTGGCCCTACTCTTTGACATAACTCTGGAAGTTTGCATAAATAAACATATTCACTGGAATTTCCCCTTAAAGGCTTGAGTTTATGAACCAAAGCTGTAACTCAATGGGTTCCTCCAGGGGCAGGATGATCAGAAGCACAACAGATGTCTCATCAAAAATTCGTAGCTCTGGATCCAGTCCTTGGTGGTATCCAGAGCTAAAAGGCCCTCATTATTGTCTCTTTCAGCTCCTTAAGCCAAAGAGGAGCTGGAAGAGGGATAGGACCATAATGAAATGCCTACATGAAGTCTGGAGTTCAACCCTACCAAGAGCTGCAAACCAAGAGAAGTCTTCCCACTATCTCTAAGCAGAAACAAGAAGACAGAAGAGAAAATGATGAAGACTATAAAAGGTTGTTTTCTTATCGAAGTCATTAATATTCAGTTTATTCCACATGAAACATTTGTTTCAAGGGACTGGATAGCTCAGAAGATTGACTTTGATTTTGGGAGGCTTTCATTCGTAAGCTGTCAGTTTGAATCCAGTTGAGGGAGGTACTGATGGATGGTTTCTAATATCTAAGAGTCGCTTACTGGCGTATGACAAATGACAAAGCAGTTGCAGAGTGAGTTATATAGTGAGTCAGCAGTCCTTTCCCAGAAGGTTCAATACTAATTAAGAGGCAACTGGACACCCTTTGTGAAAGGCTGCTTGGAAACTTATGGCCAGATATCAGAAACAAATCACAATTGAACTAAACACCTTAAGCTTCAGCATGAAAATAAAAGCCATGCAGCTCTACAATAGCGCATCCTTCAATACCCACATTGTATTTTTACTAGAACAGTACATTCAATATAGTTACACAATGCTTGACTAAAAAGCCACTTTTTGTTCACTCAGAAATACTGTCAGTGTTAAAAAGGTTCACCTTTTATTTAAAACTGTGCTTTGTGGGGCAGACTCCTTCTCAGCTCCATATCTCAGCCTGATAAGGGCAATCACATCTTAAGTAGGGCTAAGGACGAGGTTTCGCAGGAAGGCACTGAGCTATGGCTAGCACATAGTTCACTCTGCCGTCAGCAATGGATTTGAGTGATGGTTCGTATCACACACCTTCCCTTCCATTTAATGTTATGCTGAAACCAACAAGCTCATTTCAGTCACATCCAACAGACAGGGACTGCCAAAAAAGAAAAAGGCTTTTTCTCCCCCTTTGTTTTCTGAATTGCAGAGCCACAGGGCGACTGATGAGTAGGAATGACAGACGCCCACAACTCACCCTCACTCCCTAATGGAGAAATTTCTCCTCTTTTTAATCCATGCCAGTTCTACCCTAGCCACAGGTTACTTGCCTGAAGTGCTTTAAGCACTGCAAAATCCTGCCTTGAAAGTGCTGGTTTCTGATTTTTGGGTTTTATTTTCTGGTTTTTTATGTATGTTTTACCCTATGGAAGGACTAATGTAAGAATGTGCTGTGTGCTTACCAGCCCAAAGAAAACTGCATTTCAAGAATGGGACATTTCTAATTACAAGGAAGTGAGCTACAGGAAAAAGGTAATAAGAACTAGTGTGATAAGAGATGGCCCAAATTAAAAGTTACACCACTAATGCAATGAAAGATAAAATATAATGCATGTTAATAGCCTGCTGGAAATCTGAGCATAGAGCAGTGTTAGACACAGGAAGTCATCTTCTGAAAAAGCTAATAAATCATTTAGTCAGCAAGGAAAGGTCATGCCTCTGATCAATGGGATCTAAGAATTATGATTAAGCAGAAGACTCATATACATTTCTCAAAGGCTATATTTTCATTTAGAAAATTGGTCTATTTGGTATGTGTTTATTTTGACATACTATAAAAAGGTGGTTTGTTTTTTAATTTTTTTACAATCAGTTCTTGTTGTTCTGTTCATCACAAAATGTTTAAAACACCTCCCTCATATGTTTGTCAAAATCTAAAATTCCTTCTCTCTCTTCTTTTTCTAGGTGGTTGGGTGGCTCATTCATGACTGGGGAGAACACATGAGTTAAGTCAATAATGTATCAGCTTAAGAAAAAAAAAAACAAACCAAAAAACCCAGTCACAAAACAGTAAGAAACTCAATAAAACCAAGTAATAAACTAAGAAAATTCAGTTGTATAGAAGTAGCTCTTGCAAATTTTATAATACCAAAAATAAGTCTTCTACTAGTTTTTAAACTTGGCCACAAAGGAAGTTTTTTCTAAGCCCAAAACCTTACCTTTTTTTTATCTTTTACACCATGTCTCTATTGGAGAGCTGTCACAGTTCACATTTCAGGAGAAAAAACAGTCCAGTGGATTGTTAAATTTGTCACCATATAAATCCTCTTCACAGCTTTTTTTTCCAGTTGGTTTTCAAGGTTAAGAGCTGTTTCCCATACTCCTCTGCTACATTAGGCTATTAAACGGGTGCCATAAAAGGCTTTGATTTTGTAAAAGATTAAAGTTTCCCTCCATACCTTTAGCTCTTAATATGCTACAGTATATATATTCGACATCATCACATTAGTGAGCCTGCCACAAACAAAAATCCCTGACAATATAGAAGCTTCCTTCACTTTGTGCATGGTGCAAGAGGTTAGCTGTCAGGGAAGGCAACTGCATTTCATTTCATGCATCACAAACAACTTTGGGGCAACATCAATTAGTTTCAAGTTTAGTCAGGCTCTTGCAGTGCTCTTTTCTCAGCATCTTTTGGACAGTAGAAAGGTTTCAAATCCTCTCTGAGCGTGAACCAGGCTTCAAAACTGCATCAGAGGTGGCTCTGACACTGCCAACACATTGCTTCTCTCCTGCCACACACTTGCTCACCACCTCCACAAGATGGATTCCTCATCCTGGCTCAAAAGCCCATGGTGAGATCAAGTTTTACCTGCACCTGGCCTAGGATATGAAGTGCCCTGTGACAGCAGTCCTGGATTTGAAGTGACTCATGCCATCAGAAGCATCCATCTGGGAGACAAATTCAGTGACCAATGCACAAAAACCTCATTGGTTTAAATTACATAAACAGGAAAGTTTTCTGATACACCGTAACAAAGACTGTTTTACTTACGCCAAAGCCACACTTAAAGGTTCTTTTTGAAATTGTTCCCAAATAACTCAGAAAATAAAACACAACCCTCTCCGCCCCTCAGAATGCTAGGGGATAGGGTCACAAATGTGAAACAATCACAACCTTTCAGCCCTAAGACGACCATGGTTCTCTCATTCAGAGGGTGGAGCAGGGTGATGCTCTCCATGAGTTTAAAGCCAGATCTGCGCAGCAGAAAGGAAACAACAGCCTCCCTTCACTGTTCAAACCAAGAAACATCTTCCACTTTGGAGAAGCAAGAGCAGCTCAGTCTACACAACAGGAATGAGTAAGGTGTGACAGTAGCTCCTACTACTAGTAGACTGGTAGATCTAGTCTTCTACTTCAGCCAATGCACCTCCTAATGTACTGAGCAACCTCCATCTTAAACCTGCCCGTCCCGTACAGTCTGGGAGGCACGAAGACTGCAACACTGGATGCAGAGGCTCTTCCTCAGCCAGGGGATGGATGCCCTCCTGTAATCAGCCCTTTATAGCTGCTCCCAGGAGTGTATCTGTTCCCACACACATGCCTTAGGCTCTGTTTCAGGTCCTAGATTGCATGAGAAAACTGTCCACATTTCCTATTGCAGCATTGAGAGATCATTTTAAATGGCAGAACTACCAGTATTTAAGACTCATAAACCAATAATTATTAATGGCTGCCCAATAACTTCACAAAAACTACTAGAAAGAAGAAAATTAGCTTGGATGTTAGAAAATTAAATTTTAATGCCTAGGAGTTTGGCATTCAGGCCCACTTTGACAATATTCTCTTAAAGACCAGGACCTACATGATTGGGGTTTTTTTAACAGGAGTTGTTTGTGGGGTTTAAGAAAGACTTTCTGTGAGTAGAATTGAATAACAAAGAAAAAAGATCTTATTTTGCTAAATCCTTATATATTACCAAATTATAGCAAAATTACGTAAACAGTCATCTTGTCTGATTGTCTGCAGCGTGGTGATAATTATTCAAACACTCTGCTCCTCTTATTTAAAAAGTGAAATGTGATAATGCTGATGTATTTAATAGTATTTTTTCAGTCCATAACCACAAATGCCTATCAGAATTTTCTCAACAGAAAATATATTTCTGCAGCTTAGAGAAAAGATGAGTATGTATGCAGATGTAGTAGAGCGCACACACCTCTGGACCCATTCACAAGCACTCTCTGTCCACCCATACAAAGTCCCAGATCAGTGTCCATTGACTCCCTCTACTGGCAAGAGCTGCCACTTTCCTCTTGAAAAAAAAAAAAAACCACACACAAAAAAAACCCACAACCCTTTTTTCCCCCTGGATTTTTAGCTTTTTGACCAGCACATAAAACAACAATTTTAATCTCTTCAGGCCACTCTGAAAGGCGGGGGAAGACATAAACTGCTCCAAAAGGCAATTCAGAACATGAATACTGCAGTACCTTGAGTTAAATCTAATCCAGTGCCTCTGAGTGGCGGCTTTGTAGCACACAGTTGCCATCAAAATAACTCAGAATCTAAGCAACTTCCTAGTATATTCTAGATGAGCCTAAGACAAGAATCAAGTATTCATTTTAATTGTATAGTTCACATGTAATGTTCATGGAAATGAAACTAGGCTCTACTTGTTCCTTGTTGCATGCAAACTTTCAGATTTTCTTATTGAGGCTGGCCTTAGAATAAATAATGTAAGATTCATTAAATAGTACATTGCATTTAATTTTAAATATTTATGGAATTCTCTAAAAAAGAAAATCACTACTTGCATCTTCCTCTGAAACTTGAAAGGCGGGAGGCTGGATATGCACAAGAGAGCCTGAAGGGCTGAAAAGCCACCCCCGGCACTACTGCCTTTCCTCCCCCTTGGATGCAAGGCATCAGCTGAAACCAGCCCAGAGAGGTGACCAGTCTGCTATACTTTTGGCCAGTTGAATTACAAAGACAGAAGTTACTTACTCCATTCTCACTGTTCAACAGAATAAATTCTTATGGTCTGCCTCTCATTTCCTATCTGTGAATTGTTCATCTATTATATTTTTTTGTGGCTGACATCACAACATTTTCTGGAAATGCTGTATTACTCTACAGTAATGCTCACACTATTTCCATGAACGTGAGCATCCAAACAACCCAATTTAGAAAACAACACATTTCAGTAAAGTTCAGAGACGTGAGTTGAACGAGCATGTTACATGCATAAAAGCCTCTTTTAATGTTACCCATCCTTTCTTGGCCCCCGTGCTTGGCTGCTAGCACAATGAGGCACAGCATGCAGGACAGAGGAGATCTGGTTGCTGAGATGCCCCGGTAGAGACTTATGAGACGCAACCACCAAGAGCACTGCAGGGAGTGTCAGAAAACAGCAGCCAGAAATCAGAAGGAACGGGAGCCCTTCATGGGAGATCACTACAAGCTGCTGCTGTTTGAGGAGGAACCCCACAACCCCCAGCCCTCTTACCATTCTCTTGCAGCACTCACATGCTTCAAGATAAATACATGAAAAAAAGAGGACCCTGTAAGTTTGTTGAGCCGAAATAAATCAAAACAGTGTGGCCTCTCTACACCGGCTGTGTGTGCATGTGTGGGGATGTAAATGGAGATGAGATAGATGCCTTCTTGTGAAGAGGTGTTCCCACCACCGTTAAACCAGATTTCCAAAGATACTTCATCTTGAGGGTCAAGACTCGTAACAATTCACCAACTGAAGGCATTGCAAAGTATGTCAAACAGAGCAATATCTTGCTTTGTCCCAACAGGCTGTGTGTGTTGGTTTGACTATATGCAGACGGCCAACAACCACATCTGGAAACGCGCATGCTGGCTGCTGTCTGGAATCACCCCCACACCATCACATCTAGAAGCATTCCAAGTGCCTATGAAGGGCACAAACCTCTGCCGGAGTGACGGTGGCCTAGGATGATAACTACAACTACAAAGCTACATGTGCACCACAGTGCTGCAGTAACAACCCCATCATCCCAAAAGGTTTTTATTTAAAGTGAAGAGAAAATTACAAAGCTCCTTTTGTCTTCTTCAGGACCACTATGTAGTTGTGAGGTACAGTAAGTAGCATGCCCACATCACTGCATGTTTCTTTTATGTTTATACATAGTGGGATATTTTATTTTTGAAGAGAGCACAGAAAATCACATTTTTAAGTAAATCACTTTTTTAAGTAAAACCAGACTCTATGTAATTATAAGAGTCCAGGAGTTAAACCCATTAAGAGCGTTTTACAACCTTCTACATATGAGAAGGTAAATCTTGAGGTAGCAGCAGAGGTGCATGACATGGTCATTAAAATGATAAACAGACTTTATGGCTATTTTTAGTAAGTTGTTTTAAGCCTCCTTCTCAGTGTTTCTGAAAATATCTTTCTAAATTTTTTTTGCATGCTGAAGTAATTATACAATTCACAAAACTCCACAAGCCTCTACCTACTATCACAAAGACACAAGAAACTAGTACTTTCACATCATCTATATAATGTCTGTCTTACTTAAAAACAGGAACATTGATCTGTACACTTGATCTACACACACAGTAAAAATGGTATCCAGATGTAAATATTACCACTGACACTACAACAGCTACTTAATTAAATCATTATAAAACGTTCTTGTTCTTTTTTTCTTGATTACTACTTTAGTTTTAGAAACCCACTTTATTTTTTTTATTTAAGCTCTCTGAACACCCCATGCTTTTTCATAAAGGCCTTTATCAGAAAAATCAGGAAATAACTGGATTTTACACAATGCCTGTTATCCCAGAAAGCTTTATATATAAAATAAAAAGCAGAAGCACTGACATGCTAATTATTCAGGCAAACATGCACATGTGATCAATAACAGCTTCTACAGGCACAAACCTGCTTTTTTGAGAGAAAGGGAGTATTGGCTACAACACTGAAGTTATTTTCAAACTTCTTTCAGAAAGAACAAAGGACTCCTGCATTTCTACACAGACAGATGCCAAAGATGTCATTTATCATAGCCAAAAGACCATTCTCCTCACAGAAATATTTCATTACAGTATTAGTAATATGGTAACAATCCAAGTCACCTTAAAAGCAGGGATTTTAAAGCACGTTGCAAAGAAATTTTTATAATGGGAGGGAAATCCCAAGATACAACAAGGTAACTGCATGCAAGTTTTCCACTGATAAAGGTTAAATGCTGAAGATACAGAGGAGCAAAATACATTTCTTAAATTCTGTAGGCAGAGGGCAGCATGCTCCAGCCATCAGCGCTGTCATTTTAATTAACATCTCACTCTCACGATGAGAACATCATCTTTGTGAAATGGTGACTGTGAAACCTGAGGATACTTAGTCACTTAAGAAGGAGGTTGACACGTTTATAATTTCAAAAATGCTTTTTATTACAAATGGCATCTTTGTGTAGTATAAAAGAAATTATGCTGTGGTCCTAGTAAATGTTAATCTTCTCAAGTCAATAAAGACTCTGCTCCAAAATGTCACAGCAGCTTTGTGGAAGGAACACACAGGAGTGATGAAAACCAAAGTGTGGGAAAACAGAACATGCATTATAAATGACAACTTGTCTCGTCAAGCTCAGCCATCTTTTAAATCTAAGAAATATAGTGCCAAAATGATTCATATTTGTGGAACTGAAAAAGTCTGAAGCATTTAATCTTAAGCAGATAATTTTTTTTTAATTGACTCTATAAGGCTGCCTGCAAGAGTTCAACATTTACACAGAATGATAATGCATATTAGGTGGTAATTACCATGGACTTTAATTATAACTGATAACACTCAAATAAATCCTATGTTCCTAATTGAAGAATGTAATTAAATCTGAGTAGTTTGAGGGGAAGAGAAGATATACAAACACTGATTTTATATTCAGGAGAATGGCACACTATATCAAAATTCCCTTCCTCTTCCTACTCATGTCAAAGAGCAGAAGAAATCCACCCTCTCTAATGAAAATGAAATTACTAATCCTGCTTTTTGCCGTTTCCTAATAATGCAGTATTTGAAAAGTCCACTTCCTCACGAAGAAGAAAACCGATTTTTATTTTGACACACCAGCAGCGTGTAACGTCTGAAAACTCTGTGAACATCCCCAAGCAAAAGGAGGATTGTCAGTAAATAGAGAAAGGCAACTTAGGGACGGGGAACAGAGAGGAGGGAGACAGAATGTGAAAGTGAGATCATCTGAGGTCCAAAAAGCATCTGTAATCCAAGCTTAATTCAAGGAGGTAATTCAGTAAGTAAAAACTATGCTAGGTTATACCATTTGATAACAACAATTTAAAAACAGACATGGTGAAAGCTCTCACCTTTCACAGGTATGCAAGGACTATATCAATTTTTTGATAGGAACACTTGGACTCGATGATTCAGTGGCTCTCTTCCAACCTGGTGATTCTATGATTCTATGACTAGCCTTGGAAGCAACGCCAGCAAACTACAACCAAGTGAAAGTCCAACAGTAAATTTCAGAGGCACTGACATGAAATGTTGGATTGACGACACACCCCACTAACACCTCAAGGCAATCCCTGGGATTTAGTCAACTTGGCCACAAGGACTCGAAAGAAGTTCACATACCTTCTCAAACAGTCAGTTATATGCAGCAAGAAACTCTGGCATTTAAAAAAAAAAAAGGGTTGTTGCAGGGCAGTACAGAATGAACTTTCAACATTTCAGGCAGTGCTGTTCCTCCTGGGACTGACTAAAGCTGACAGTCCATCAGCTTGACCTTCCCTGCATGAGCATTCTGGAGGAACTGGAGTTCAAGTTTTACATTTCATTTTGGCTGGTACTGGAACAGCCACAGCAGGAAAAGTTCAGCATCTCTGCAAAGACACCAGTCATCTGGGCTTGTGGCTGTGGCCCCTCCCAGGAGATGTGGAGACAGTGAAGGGTGATCCACACCAAAGTCACTCACCTTCAAAGCATCCTAGCACACCATCTGGAGAAGCAAAGAGGAGCAGACTGGCTGCCTTGTAGAAGACAGAAGGAGATTTCTACAGGAAGAATTTACCCCGAAGTCTCAACTTTGAGATTAAAAGCCAGCATTCCTAAACCAGCAAGACCTGCGGTCGGGCTTCTTTCTGCCTAACTTGGTTCCTTCTGCATCAAAGACTCATAAGAAACCCTGTACCACACAGTATTTGATCTGTAGAGCAGACAACTCTCACCTACAACACCTTCAGTTCAGCTATGCCTGTGCCAAGTTTCTTCTCAGTTAAGTATTTGGGGTAAAGACTTTATATTCAGGCACTTCATACAAAAATGAAATTGCAGCTTTCCACATGACAATATGAGGGAATATGATCCCTGAATAAAAAAGAAAATTCTCTGCAACACTACAGTTATTTCTTTTAGGAAAGCACCTGCACTGCCATTAGCTACAATAAACTACATGGATAAATACTGAGCAACTCAAGGGGAGCTAAAAAGGCAGAATATATGGTCAGATGATATTTAATATAAGCTTTTATTCAAAAATGGACCATAAAATGGCACTACTGGGAATCTGTGTTCATTGTTTCTCAAATATGATCATTTTCCTTTGTTTTCTAAGCATGAGCATCAGGTTTTCCACCTTCCCTCCTGCTGTATACAGTTTATAGCAAGACTCTCCAGGGCACATGAAACAACAGCCAACCTGTCTGGAGTCATAGGGCTTGCACAGCCTCTCCCTGCATCAGATGGAGTGAATGACACTATCAGCAGGTGGCACTGGAAACTACCAGTCCCTGTTGTATCGATGTACCAATGTTTGCAAAAAGTTCAAAGGAAAGTAACTCCCTCTAAGTGAAAACAAGGGCAACCATACAGCCTGACACACAGATGAGCTGCACAAGGAAACTCATTTGCTGCTTTCATTTTGTGCATGGCCAAATAACACACTGCACGAAAAGGCCAAGAAACTACCTGCTTAAAGACCATCCACTGATCCTGTCTCTCCCTCTGCACCCATGAGCCATTCATTGCCTGGAAAGCAACACCAAACAAGTTTCCCTCACAGACCACAAGTGCTCCTGTGGGGACCTCACACACATCATTAATCCATGTAACAACATTCTGTGCGACTGCAGCCTGCCACCAGCCCAGAGATTAGAAAAGAAAAACTAGGATGTGTGTTAGTCAAGAACAGGGGCTGCTTAGAGTAAATAAATAAAAAAACCAAAACGACTCACTCATGCTTTTTCTTTACCTCTTGTGCATATGTCACAGAGTAAGAGAGAGCTCCCTGCTTCTATCCTCTCCCCTAACATCAGGAGATTTCTCATTGCTGTATGATTTGATGTGCATCACCAGCATCAAGTGGTTTTGAACCAAACTGCAATGCTCCGGCATCTGAAAGGGATGCTAGCTTTTTGGGAAGCACATCCGCAGTGACTTCAGTCACACCTGGTTCAGAAGCACTTCTTGAGTACAGCAAGCAGATATTTAAAATATTCATGTGCTCTGTTACAGAACACAACTGCTCCATAGTTTGCAACTATTTTGTAGTCATATCAGGACTATAAAATGTGCCACAGGTGTTTAATACACAACATGGCATTATTTGGAATTAGAAATTCTGCAAATAAAGCAGATAGTGAAGGAGCAGACTTCATAGGGGATGCTGTGGGAAAATCTGCTCAGATATTATATGATACATAAGAGTCTCAATCTGTCTTTTAAAATCATTAGTCACTTCAGTTCCTTCTTGCTAGATGTATTTATAGCTCTGTTTTCCTTGTACACTCTTCACTTTATTGATAACTACTGCAATGCATTATAATGTCATACAGAAGTTTCAATGCATGATAAACTATTGTTCCAGTATCAGAAAAATCTTCTGTGACACGAGACCCAACAGAATTAAAAACCCCAGGAAGCAGCATAATCCATAGCAAATTAACATCATCAAAGGCTTAACAATTACCAGATGACAGTTTTTCAAGCACCTCTTAGCAGAACTGATATGTGCAAAGCTGCTATGCTTGCCATGTTGCTCTGCCAGGCAGGGAATTGTACGTGGGATCGAAAGTAAACATCAGCTAGACACCATCAGTCCCTAGAGCAATAGAGGTGACCTGACGGGCTGACCAGTGATAAAGCTGGCAGTTTGCTGACCTTCCATTCAAAGCTGCGGCCCATGGCTCTGGCAGATGATGCCCAAGTCTTCCAGAGCAAACCAGAGAGTGGAAAGAAGCAGTATTGTTGTTCAAGAACACGTATCAGCGGTCAACCTAAAAGCATCCTTGGTGGAAAACTGCTCACTGACCAAGTTGTTCTAAAGAACATGAAAAAGATGACAACTTTGGGATTCCAAGTTGGATTTTTTTTCAACGAGAAGGGGAAAAATACCAAAAGAGGAGTTGAAAGAAAGGAATATAACTGGCAAAGGCAAAGTCTGGGACTGGCTCCTCTGCAGAAAGAGGAAAAGGCAACACTGCAGCAACTTGTGGGAGAGACTGGAAGGCAAACTCTCACTGACATCCTAATGAGGGGTTGTTTAAACAGTAAGGATATGTACAGTGTTATTAATTCCACTGGGCAAGAAGTGGTAGGAGTACCAGGGTTGAATTAAGAATTTAAATTCCCTTGCTAAGAAACCAGTCAAACCCCAAAGCACTTCAAAGTTTTTCCATGAATTGTATATATCTTTGAAGTACTTTTTTGTTTTGCTTAGTTTCATAGTCTGTAATTTCAGACAGTGCTAATTCTGTTTCTCCTTGGATCTAGTCCAGTGAATCTGGAAAGGCTGTATTATTTTATTTCAGTAGCGGAATGTTTGGTGGTGAACTGATGAGTCCAGGAAAAAAAAAATCCCTAAATTCAAGTAAAAAAAAATTGTAATTCCTTCACATCTTTTCAACAACGATCCTCCTTCCTGCTCCTATATTATTTGCCTACCTCTTTCCTAGTGTGGTACCCAAATACTGCAGACAGCATCCACATCATCTTCACGGGGAGCGTAGTGTCTTTACAAAACTCAGAAAGACCTGTGCTCTTTGCAATGCCGTCACACCACAAAGCTGGTTAATTTGTAATCCACTGAAAATGAACACTGATTCTGCTCTGCAGCACAGCTGCTTAGCTTATTATTTCCTGTTTCACATTTGTACATTTGATTTTTCCTTCCCAGCTGTGGCTTCCACACATAACTGAATACTATCTTAATCATTTCAAATGCTTATCCTAATTTAGTCAGAATATTTTAAAGTCTGATCCTGTCTTCAAAAATGTTCATAAACCCTTCCAGTTGAGTGTCATCCACTACTGGCCTAAGTATCTCGAAATCCATTACACAAACCATAAAAGAAATATTGAAGAGAACAGGGCACATGACAGAACTCTTCAGAAAACCGACTCCACCACTTGGACTATCAAGTCACTGAAAGCCAAACTTTTGTTGCAGCATTTCCACCACTGGAGCAGTCACTTATAGACCTCATTCAGAATACTTCCCTGATTTATATAGTACAATGTCAAGTGAAATAGTGTCAAAAGCCCTACTGAAGTCAGAAAGGATCACATCTAATATTTCTTTCTTAGCCTTTCTGCCTGCAACTCTGTCAATGCTGGAATCAGACTTGCTTAATATAATTTGTTCTTTACAAATCCATTTGGGTATTCCCTTGCTACTTGGAAAGTGCTTGCAAATTATTTAATAATTTATTCCAGGTTTCTTAACGCCAGGTCCAAAATTATCAATAACTACTCCTCTTTCCCTGTGAAAGACCACATTCATTTCTGCCCCCTCCTTAGTCTTCTCAGACTTCTCCTCGATGAACTCTTAAAAAATACAGCACTAATGGTTCAAACATTGCTTTAGCTAATTCCTTAAGTACTCTGAAGTAAATTCCAACAGATGTGCCTGACCACACCTTCAGCCTTCTCTTCTTCTTGTTCTCACTTTTGGTTTCCTTCCCAGAACGCCCCAAGCACTGTCCGGTAAACTCCTCCCTTCCATTTCTGTCCTTTCCCATCCCAATACTCGTTTTCCTCAAGTAGAAAGCTTTTCAATAGTGGTGGATCATACCTTACCATAAAGTCTGGTTTTGTTTAACAAAAATATTACAGTTGGGCATGACTACTGATACACTCGGCCTTGCTCAATTATGAAGACATTGCATGGCAATGTCACAAAGACACCTCAGCGGGCAGGAAGGCTGAGAGATGCTCCTTTTCCCTGGAGCTGGCTGGAGTTAGCCATCCAGAGGGGAAGCAATTCCTCCCTGGAGAAGGACAGTGATGACAATGCCATTGTCTTCCTGTGGGGAGCAGGGAGGGTTCAGGCAGCCTATAAACTCCAAATGAGCATGTCATCCACTTCCCTGACCAGGCATTTGTGCAAATACCTGTGCACTCTTGGAAGAGCCCCAAGGGCTGCATCATCCAGGTCCTGGTTGCACAAACCCAGCACAGACACATCAACAGAAACAACATTCACATTCTAAAGGTAATGTCACAGGTTGAGCACAGCGTTATGTTTGCTATTTAAGCACCATCAAGGTCATGTTAAAATCAACTTGCACAGTCTTTCTGCATATGCTACCAAGAGTCAGGAAAAAATAAGGTGAGTGGAGCTAGAACTGTGTGAAATTGGTGCAAATGACTGAAGAACTGACACAGCAACCTTGTACACAGCCCCTCTGCTGCCAGCATCACACCACTGTGGTGAAGGAAACCTCATTCTGCAAGTCTCTTCTAGTGGTAGGAAAACAAACGTCAGTAACAGTACTGGGTAGTGATTTTCATAAAAGCCAGTTAGAATAGGAAATTTTGTATTGTTTCAGTTCATTCATTTAGGAGTATAGGACATGGATGCTCAGAATTCTGAATTAGAGAGGAGAGATGCAGCTTCTTCTCAACTAAGAGAGAGTACACTTGAAATAAAAGAAAAAAAATGTATATTCAATTATACATGCCCCGATTCAGCTGAGCTGTACTACCCAACATACACAAAGCTCTTTTTCATTGAGCTAAGCAACAATTTTAACACTTCAGCAGCTGTAGAATGCACTTCCACCAAGGTGCATTTCTAAGGACCCTTCCCAGCAGATGGGTTACAGGAGCTGCTGCCTGAACTTGGATTTACAAGGCAGGAGCAGAGCTAAACACAGAAGAGATTTACTTACGTAAATTATTCCTATGAAGGGACCACCTGCTATTTATGCCTGGCAAAGAGCAAAAAGTTGTGCTGCAGGTGCAAAAAGATGACACTGATTTGTAACAAACCTTCAGTAGCCATTGGAAAGCCCCCGCACAGCAATGTGTGGTTCTCAGTTCTTTGGAGAGAAGATAAAGTAGACAATGAGGTGATGACCTTCATGCCAGCTCAAAAGCAATTTGCCTGGGAACTGCACCACATTCACTACTGTATTTAAGTGCACTGGAGGATGCTTATAGGAAATAGAAGCCTGCAGTGCTGGGTAAGTCCTCTCTGTCTGGTAGGAAGAGTGGGGAAGAAAAGGAAGAGGAGGGAACAGAACAGACATGAATGGGTAATTATTGTTCAACGAGCAAGCATGATATACTAAGATCCCAAGACACAGTGCAAAAAAACCACATTTATTTTTGAGGTATATTCTCATTTCCACACCCCAGGCTATACCGGCATTTTCATTTCTATCTACTTCCAGGAGATTATAACCCAAATCTAAAAATGTGTTTGTGGTGAAAACTAGCACACAAACTTTAGCCTGAAAAAAAGCTTTTCATTTCTGTCAAATTTGTCTGAGTAAAATAGTAATAATAAAAAATGATAACATTTCAAACTCTTAACGTATGTTCTCTCCACTCAAGGTCTTATATTTCAGTGTAGTATGCTACTATTACACTCCTCAGCAACTGATATAGGTTTCTTTTTGAAATGTAAGATTTCTTTTCGTTTATTACTTTTTCCCCATGTTCCCTTTCTTTTCATGCCACATCTTTTCCTATGTGAATCCAGCAAGCCTTTCATTTTTCCTTTCTACTTCTCTCCATCATGTTCACTTATGTCTGAACTTTTCCTTATCTTTTTCTCCTCAAAACCCTCCCATCTCACACTGCACAGACCTGTTCTCAAATCTATACTACGCTCCCTCATTCATCATGACAGCCAAACTAAAATCAACACTCACAGGTGGAAATACCCTTTATAGTATCAACAGTGATCAGAAGTATCTTCTGCTACAGCTATTGAAAAATAATTGCTCCTCTTGATCTCTCTTAAGACGTGGAGGTAATGGAGGAGAAAAGCATCACATAGGTTGCAGTAGCCCAGCACTCCTTAAGCATAAGGACATTTCTCAATATTTTGCAGTGGTAAGACCGGGAAGGGATAAATTAACAATTATTATATCTGACTGGAGATTTCATGATGGAATATACTCAGAAAATGTGATTCTAGCAAAACTGAAGCGTCACACCTTGGTTGACTCTTGAAGCCAGGTACAGGGGAGATTTTTGGAGCCTTTAGATAACTAACTGCCCTGAGTGTTCCTACTATTTCTTACCTCAGTAGAGCCCTTGAGCCTCAGATATCTCCATCTATTTGTGGCATTAGACACTACTACATTATAAAATACTAAACAATTACTAATGAAATCATTGGACGTGTGAGTTAGCATTTCCTTTCTTTGGAGATGTTTCATTTTCTGTTCTTATTTGGAACACCTTAAGTGTTAGGACATGGGACTCATGAGTGGTAACTTATTGCATCCCCATAAGAACGAAGAGGTTGGTCTCAAGTCATTTAGGGAGCTCACCTGAAAGACTGAGCCTACCTTCAATTACCACAGTTGAATACCAAATTTTAAACACTAAGGATTGATTATAGAAACTAGCCTTTCAGTTTAGAAAAAACAGAAAGCAACAAAACCCCAAAAGAGAACAGAAGTATTAGGAGCTCGTCTATCTGTCGCACTGCTGACAGACAGAGCACACAGTCCAATAACCTGCTTGCACGTTTAGTGCATACACTGTGAGAAATCCCAGTACCATGTAGACAAAAACTATTGCTACACATCATAAATAAAATCTTATCCTACTGTAAGACCTTGGAAAAAACAGTATTTCTCCTCCAGTCATACATTTGCTGAAATATGTAGACTGTGGATATATTTCTGCTTCTGACATAGACTATATTATTATCATCATTCAGCTCTGAATGATGACTCTGGAGACAGTACAGTGCCACCTGATATAAAGAGTTCTTGCAGTGCACACAAAATGGGTGCTTATTCTTCATTTAAGATGATTTTATTAATGCATTGCCCTCTGTACTAAAAATAACAGGCTTCTGAAGTACAATGCAAATGGCACGCACTGCTCCAGCCTTTTTTTTCTAAGCTCTGTCACTTTGAGCCAATTCTGACTCCATGATGCATCCCCATGTTGGTCTCATCTATGTATCTTTTACTTCCTTTTTGCACCCATCTCTCTCACAAGACATACTGCTCCTGCACCAGTCAGCCTAGATTTATTTAATCATCGTCTCTCCAATAGCTTAAGCTTATTTTAATTTTCTCTTATTTCTGTATGTTAAAGGCTCGTAAGATTCACCAGCTGACACAGTGCGGAGCTCCATTCCTGTATCCACTACAGCTGTGTGACCCTTAAAAAAAAAAAAAATCACTTAGAGAGAGTTCCAAGATAGAAAAACCTCATCACCTACTCCCAACAGCTGCATTTCTGGTGGGCTTTCCCCTACAACCCCATGACGTCCTTACCAATTAGGGAGGGCAGGTTTTGGTGGCACTGTCAAATGACTTCTCTGAAAAGAGTGCTGGGATTCATCAAATGGTCAGTTCTAGGAAGTCACACCTAAAAGCTGAGTACATCTGATGAAACTATACTCTTACCACAATTTTAAATCATTGACGATTGTGAATCATAATATCTAAGAAGCCAAACTGTGTTTCAAAAACTATTATGCCGAGAACACAGTGAGGGTAGCATAGAGAATGGGTGTAAGCCTCAACCAACCTGTGATGCCAGGCAACATAGGAGATACAAGCAGATACACTGAGAGGGGCAGAAAAGGACAAGGAAACAATCAGATAACTCTGGTCCAAGACCATCCATGCCCCAGAAACGCCAGGAAGCTTGCCAAAAGCCAAACCATCACATCGTGGATACTGTCTTCCAAAAGTGAAAGACAAGGTTTTATATCGTGTTTCTATATTTTTTTCCTAACAAGTAGCAGGTAAATAATTTAAGCATTTGACAAGTTAAGTCATAAATGCAATTGAAAAACTATTCTAGAGCTCTGGATAGAATACATTGCTATCTACAAAATTTCCCAGCTTTCTACATTCCTGTAAGAGTGCACCCATTGCTGCCTTCTCATATTTTCTAAAGAATTTCAGTACATATTACATATCAGACAGCATTTTTTTTTAAAAAAAGGCATTTAATTTTTTAATATGTCTGTAATTGAGCATAATTAACCTGTCAAATACCCATTTCCTTAAGAGATCTGTTTTCTGTGATTCTTTTCTCTTTGGCTTCTCAAAATTAAGCTACAAAATCAAAGAAGTTCACTTTTGCAGAAAGAGAAGATAAGATCTCAATTAAAGCTTTATTTACAAAGATCAAGCAAACTAAGAAACTGAAACTGTATCCTGACATCTGCAGTTATACTGAAAACAAACCAAATTATATGGCTTAAAAAAATTTCTTTAACTCCATGGTAAAATAAAACACAGAGATCCTGAAGACCTGTAGCAAAGCCTGCTATGAAATCCTCATTTTTTTAAAGTGCTGAAAATCACCACAATTTGCCCACCTAGTTTTTCTAATTTGATAGTGCAATAAAAAAAAGTGAAGTGCTAATATTTTTTGTGTTGACTGACAGGATATTAAAAAAAATCCATTCCATAATTTCATCAAGGTGACCTGGGTATGTGGAAAACAAGATGTGTTTTGAATAAAGCGAGGAAAAGCAACATGGGGGAGAATGTTACGTGAAGAGTAAACAAGGATATTTTTTTTTGACAACTCTGTGAAAAAAGGATCAAAATTTCAAAACTGTGAATATGTATTATCATAAATCTAAATAAATTCACAATGTGTAGGAGTTCAGTAAGTGTAACAGAACATTTTGGAACTATTCATAGGAACTGTCATTCTCAAAACCACAAAGTTGAATTAAAAAGGTTTTTTTTTTAAATAAAATCTGATGTATAGAATAAGAAAAAATAACCCCAACAAAGTGCATAAGACTCCAGGTGAAGGGGTGGGTTGAAAAAAAGCAGGGGAAAAACCCACAGCAGAAATGAAATGTTGATGAATTATTACACCAGCCACTGAAAATGCACAATTCTACAATTAATAGTCTTGCATGAAGGGAGGGAAGGAAGGGAGGGAGGGAAGGAAAAGATAAAACTGGAGGTAACCTCTATTTAACTTGGGGTGAATCAATACAGGGAGAGGATTCTCTAGGTGCAGAGACAAAGCACTCAACATAACATGTTTGCCAACTTTTGGCCTGGTAATAATGATTACTTGCTATGAATGAAAGCAATGCAATAGAATCTTTTCATTAGTGAGCATGAGCAATGCTAAAGGAAGGATGTAGAAAACCTGTTGACTGTCAAACCAAGGAAAACAATGAATCAGTGGGAAAATGTAGAAAGCACAGTGAAAACTGACAAAACATATAAGACCAAAAAATATATAAATGATAGCACATTTTAAGTTATTTTCTAAAATGTAGACATTTCCATATGATTTTGCTTGTCTGAAAAGACTCAGATGAAATCTATTATCAGGACACAACAATATACCATGACAGCTTTTCCAAACAGCATCAGTTATGAACCAGAACAGTTTAGCCATCAGCTGTGGGGTGACTCAAAAGCAGAAAATTAATTCAAATAGTGAAGTATATGTATACTAACAGTTATTTAACATACCAGTAAAAATAGTTACAAATACATTTCAGTATAGTGAAATACTAGTAATAGAAAAAACAATGAGATCAAGCACAGGACTGAGCAATGAGTATAACACCTGTTATGACTGTAGAAAGAAATACATTTATTTCAAGTCCAAAATTAGTGTATATATAACTCAATGAATCAAGTTATTTTCCTTTTTTTCCTTGGAGAAATAAATAATGTGAACACTATATTAAGAGTTATGAGACATTCAAACTTAAAGTCAAATGAACTATGATTTTTATGTCAGAGTGAGTATAGAAAAAAAAATGAATAGGGACAGCAAAATAAAATTCATAATTGAAATGCCAGGCTAGAAAAGGAACAGTGTAAAAAAAAACCCAAAGCCAAAAAAATTCCAACATCTTCAATATTATCTGATCATCACTGTATTTTTCAAGTTTCAGCAAAAAAAGGCAGTGAAAAACTGTACACAATCAAAAATCCCAACGTGCTATGAATTTTGCAGGCTAAACTTCTGTGGTGCCTCCCTGAAAGCTCTTTTTTCCAATACCTTAATTGTTATGGACGGTTATTCTTCAATAAAATGAGCCTTTTAAATACTTTATCAGTCGTCTCAACACATTGCTAAGCCTAAAATGATTTCCAGTCACTTAGATTAAACGACTTTCTACTGTGCTGAAAAACAACAAATAAAAAATAAAATGCCTTATCGCCGTGGGCTTTTAACAATTGCTTCAGGAAAATAAGCCTTGTATTAAAAGCCATGTGTAACTTAGCTTTATGCACAGCAGAGCTCTGCAATGGCTCTTCTAGGCCAGAAGAATGGTTAACTGAAATAGTTAGAGGTTTTGCATGCTCACTATTTCTTTCTCCATCAACATCATCTTTCCTTTTAACTCCTGCTTCCCATACCGTCTTTAGAAATGTCCAGTTACTAGTGAATTATGTTCTAAAAATTAATGGTGTGCAAGGATACTGGTGCAAAACTCTGAAGATATCATTAAAAGCAACATCCACACTACATCCTGGTGTCTTCTGTGAATACCACAACTATTACATCACAATAAGGAAAGTTGTAGAAATCGTGTCAGGAATTGAGTGCCAGCTGGTTTCGGTTTTTTTGTCTGCAGCCAGGCCAGCCTTCAGACTGCTGAAAAACGACTGTGATCCTCAACTCAAGCACAGATCCTAACCATGTCAGTCACACTTTTCCAAGTGATACAGTTATCCAGCTGCACTGCAAAGCTCTGCCAAAGTGGTAACCCTCCACACTCTGGTCTGTACCTCCTCAACATGGAGTCTGCTCGGAAACTGCTGCAATGCACATCTTTAAAGTTCTTCAGTTTTCCACATAGTACAAACCCAGCCAAGGCCAAACTGAGTTCTCCGACCACACTCCCTTCTCAGAGGAGTTTCCTTGCTAGCACCAGTTTTGCCCACTTCTTCCTTCCCACTCAATCTGTATCCACAAATAGGAGCCTACTCAAAAAATGTGGCAATGCTGGAAGTTTCATCAGTTTGCTGGATTACCCCTATGCCACTACTCATATGAACTAAACACTTGCATTAACACAGCTCAGTACTGCTTCAGGGACCAGATTCAGTCCAGCCTGGGCCATCTATGGGTTACACCTCTGAAGGTGTGCGCACATAAAGAAATTACTGGCCACATCAAAGTTTATCTTATTGACAATAACCCCTTTATTCCCTTCCAAGAGACAGTTGGGGGGAGCGTGTCCTTCAGCAGAAGCAATCCATAAGGGATGCAGCAAGGCCAACGGCTTAGTCAGCAAGGGCAGAGGGGGAGAGGGAACCCATTCATTTTAAACAATGGGAGAAATAGGGCACTGGGGAATACTGTGCCAAGGAGAGGTTATGCTTTTATTATCAGTTCAGAATTAAAGTATTGTTATTATTAAAAAGTATTTCTTTGAAAGGCATAAAATGACAGTAGAGATTTGGGTGAAAAAGTATTGCCCAAGTTGTAAGTTTTGAGTGACTTGAGTGGTTGTCAAAACCCAAGCAGCCTGAATTGCAAAGACAGAGAATCTTCATTTAACACTCATTTTCAAGACATTTGGTGTAGGCTGGGGGAACTGGGCACCAAATTTCACAGCAGTGAGGACATATTGCTATTACCATAATGAAGTGTTAGTTCATAAGTTGTATGAGATCTCTGTGTCCCAGCAAATCTCTTATTTGTGAAATATCAGGCTCCATGAGTGGCTTAACCAAAATTTGCTCAACAGTCTTCCTACAAAAATAAAGATTTCATAAACATTGATAGTTGGCACAATTATAACTAATGATGGATAAGTTCACGAGCAGCCTTCAACAGCAATTCTATAACAAGATCTGCAATCTGTCCTCATGGAAGCACACAGTGATGGTTGGAAATTCACTCTCACCACAAAACCAGTCATCCGTGATTCATACCAGAAGTATAGCTGAAAACTTTAGACTGTATATCTCGATCACAACAGTGGTTCTTTGTCATTGGCCTTTTGTTTTCCATTCATTTGTGCCACATGCAATATCAAGAAACTCTTTAGGGCAGGAATTGTCTTTTAATTAGAAAACAGCACTTGTGTCTGCACGGGCCTTGCCTGGCAGGAACCTACCGTCTCCACTATCACATGGTAGAAACAGTGAAGACAATAATGTCTATGTGTATTTCTGACCGAGATTTCTTACATAAATGCATATTGACATACAGACTGAGGTGATAGGTTGGGTAGACCCAGGATTACTATACTGTGTTGTCATCCCATATTGGTGCACATCACCCAACCACACACACGCCCAACTATTTTCCCCCAAGCAGCAGACCAACGGCACAGGACCTTTCCCTGAGGAACTTACACATGTCATTTTCAGCCACTGAAAATTTATCTTATCAGATATCTCATCATCTTCTTCCTAGAGGAGACTTTAGACTTGTTTTGCCTGGTTTTCATTTGTTACCTAAAAAGACTGTCTCATATACTACTTTACTTGCATCCACATGCCAGTGTACTGATATTTTACTTTTCAGGAGGAAAAAATCCTCAGTATCATATTTTACTTCTGACAATGTTTTCAGTACCTGAATGCTTGTACACCTTGAGAATGACGGAAAAAAAAATATGGTCTGCTGTGATCTTTGGCAAGAACAGCGTTTTTCCTATCAAAAACAGACAGATGAATTATTCTGCTAGGTATTCAACCATGTTGTATTAAAAAATAACAAAAAAAAAAAAAAAATAAAGCACAAACATGTGGAATGACCTTTAAGACAATTGCTTAAAGTAGTTCTCTAGATACACAATACCAAACCCCATACTTCTGTCTAGAGGTCATCAAGTGTTTTTCTACCTTTTAGGTCATAATATGCAATTCTCCATACAGCACAGGGCCTTACTGCTTTTATTTGCAGCTGGTTGTCAGGGATTTTTTTTCAGGGGAAGTTTTTGATGGATCTGTTCTATATGACAGCAACGGTATGCTCTCTCACGTAGTACAAAACTATTAAGTTGAGTATTTTAAAAACTGCTGTTATTCCACTAAACACGAATTGCTTATGCCTCCAAGAAATCCAATTATTGTTTCACTAAAAACCACTAATGTTAAAAGGTAAGTAAAGGTAGTAATGACTATAATAAATGTTGTCAAGCAAAGACACCGGTAACTGAGGTTATGCAATAGCATAAAGATATACCAGAACTGGCATGGTGGCCCTGAAGTAAATACGTTTTTGCCATAACGTATTTATTGCCATAACAGCCCAGTGTCTCTACTTTTAAGCAGTCAGAGCACAAAGAAGTGTTTATCACATTTTAAAACAGTCTGCATAGTTTAACACACGGATGAACAAGTAATTAGACTTATTTGTTTGCAGATTAAATGCCTTCAAAATGAAAGGCTTTTGTTCAGCCTGAGAAAAGAAAAGAAGAAATTGCAAAAAATAAAGAACAATGAGATTATGCTTTAATTTTTTTAGTACAGCCATGCCTGGAGGATTTTGGGAACCTTACTGGAGAACAACAAAAAGCAGTCTGTCAAAACAAGAAAAAGCATACTGGACTGCAATTATTGGAGTCACTTAAACCCTGGGGAAACTTACACATCATTTCAGTTTTTGAGAAGGTACTCTCAGTTTCTTCAATGAAGAGAAGAATATATGGTATATAATTTTCTAACTGCAGCATCTTCTCCTTACCATGTCATATGAAAATACCAATGAACAGAACAAGAGATAGCATTCTATGGCTTCCTTTTGTAAAGCAGAGAAAAATACGATCTGAAAACATGTATGTACTACGTCCACTGCTAGTTTGTCCCAACCTACAGCTTTCTATCTATAAACACAACAAAAGGAAAAACATCAGCTTTCAATGGCAGTTCAGAGTCACAACTGCCAAATCCTTGTTTGCAAAATTCCAATAAGCAATGTGTAATGTTTCCAGCTGCATGGCAAAGAATATATAAGGAAGGGAATAAATTCCAGGTAAGAAGGAAAAAAGGATACTAAGCAGGCTAGAAATAAATATAAAATAATGAATTTTAATTATTCAGCTACATTTATCCTCTATGGCTACTGTGCATATATTGCAATATCAAACACAGTATTTAATCAAAACAGGAGGAGGATAAAGAACATGAATGGAGAAGTAGAAATTCTCCAGGTGAAACCTCCATCCCCCATTTACGTTTTATCTCGTGAGGTTTCTTATATTAATATTGCAATCAGATGTGTAAGCTTGAATATTTTTTTATTCATAGAAATTCCCCAAATAGCTTCTGACTAGAGGCAAGCGGAAAGATCTCAGTACAGAAAGTATAAAATGTGTAGGAAAAACCAGGAAACTAAGACAACGACAGAAGAAAACAGTATGCGTACGCCACTGTGCTAGCCAGGATGTGTCACGCGCAGTGGACCTGAAGTTTCCTCAGCAGCCTGACAAAATCAATTAGCATCTTGTAATAAGGCAAAAAGTATCACAAGACTCCCGAAAAACACCATTTGGATGATTTCAGATGAGTGAGTCATTTTTATCAGCTCATATTCTGAAAGTAATGAGGCTATTTTAGTCCAGCTAAAAGTGAATAAATCTTTAGCTGCCCCTGACAATCTTTTGCTTTTCTAGAATAAACTACAAAAAGGATTGAAATGCTCTTGTCAAAAGCATGACATTTCTATAACTGCAGGCTTTCTGAAGAGATTTCATAAACTATTTTTCAGTTGCACTAATTGAAAAGAGAACATTTGCCTGCTTGCACATCACTAAGGAGAGAGCACCACAATTTGGCAAGGAAGAAGCAGGAAGATGAGAGGAGCTGCCTCACCCCACGCTAAACGTTACTTGGGTCGCACTGGATCCCTACGCTGTACTTTTCCTTTGTGTTATGAGGACAACTTCAGAAAGCACGACAACATAATAAAGCTAGGGAAAGACAACTCCATTATTACTGCTGCAGAAAATAAAACACAGATTAATGTCACTAACGCACATGTCAAAAGAGATAATAATGATGCGTACAAATGAATCTCCTCATCACGAGCAAGGAACATAAGCACCACCTAAACCAGAATAATAATTACATACAAATCAAAAATGGCATTGCCAGATGCTAAGCACACATTATTCTCTCAGATTACCAAAGGGTTTGTTTTCCTTTTTTCCTTAGAACTTGCTAAGTCTTCCTTTTCTATTCAAGTGACATAAATTATAAAGTAGTGGAGTAGGCACTTACATGCCTTAGCAAGATAAATGCCAGCACCATCAAGTAGCTTGCTGCTTAGAGCACTAACTACCCATTGTGCCAAGACAGAGGTGCAGATGTGCAGTGGAGGCTGGTAACAGAAAATGCCTTTTCAGAATCAAAACACAGAATCTGATTATAGATTGCAATAAATGCCCTGTTTTAATTTTCTAAAGCACTTACTAACAATGTGCCACAAATTTTTCAAGTCTCTCCCTTACTTCTTAAGGCTTGTACTTACGTGTGCTCTAACCACTGATGTTGCACTAAGATTCAAACACAGGGCAGCCACGTTCAATAAATACACAAGTCATGGCCTCCTAACTTCAGCCAAGAAGAGTCTGGCATATAAAATCCTCCTTTGGTTGCATTCTTCTGATTAAATTACTTGCCATTTTTATAATCACCATTTCATCTGTCCTTCATAGACAAAAGATAAGATCAAGTACCACAACTGCACACTTTTTTGACTAGTAATTACTTTTACTCTGATCTGTTGTGCTTGAGTTCGTGACCTGAAGATATAACCGAAGCCAAGCACCAGATAACTTCTAAGCTAGCTATTAACCAAAACAATATAATTAAAAATCTAGTGTTATGAAGATAAGTCATAGCATAATACATTTTTTTTAAAAAGGGCAAAAAAAAGCATCACGAATTGTTACCTTTTACTGGAATTACACTACATCTGGGAGTTTATCATCTGCCTCTAATGTCAACTGGATTAGACAAGATTTCATTACTGAATGGACACAACAGTTTGCATGAAGCAGTCAAGATACTAGAAGAAGACAGACCACTTTACAACCTGGACTAGAAAATTACTCTCTCTTGTACATCTTTGCTTAGAAACTGCTACAATCATTTTTGTAGTCTGTAGGTATGGAAGTACATTAATCTTTTTTCTTTATATTTTACTGCACATGACCTAGGAGTTATTTCCTCTGTCCCATAAAGATTACAACCTCTCTATCTGTAATATGACACAATCATAACGTTAAAGTGCATATATGCTATTTAATGGAAAGGGGCATGCTAAATAAGAAAAAATAATCACCACAAATAAAAACTAAATAATAATTAGGGTAGGAAGTTTGTATGTGAAATTTATTAGTCAAGCTGACTGTAAATAGCCCTTTTGGATTGATAGTAGCAACCCTTTTCTGCTAGAAACACACACGAGTGTAAGATACTTTCATTGACTTCACTCACAAGACTGCTGAATTTTATATTCTTCCAGACAGTACTTAGGATGTAATCATTTCTTTTTGACAAACACTGGTAAAATCATGACAGCATTCTTAGCAGGAATTGGCAAAACAGCAAAATGAAAAAGAATCAACTCATTTTCTGCTGAACATTTATTTTCAGTTGGTCTGTAAAACCAAGATCAATATGCTACTTACAATGATTAATAACTTCCTTGTCCTTGACAAGGCACTCTATAAATTGTAACAGGCACAATAGTACATAGCAATACTGTTAAGGTCTACTTATTGTGCATTTGATCATATTTTACCGCGGCAATCTCTCATTTTACACTTGTGAGACATTTTTCTTATTTTCAAGTGGAATTTCTCATATCTGTTGCCATTGCCCTTTGTCCTGTCATTGGGCACCACTAAGAAGAGCCATCTATTTTCACTCCTATTAGGTATTTATCCACATTGATAAGAATCCCTTGATGTTTCTCTCTGCCATGATGAACATCCCCAGCTCTTGCACTCTCCCTCTGTCAGGTGCTCCAAGCCAGTAATCCTCTTGGTGGTCCTTTGCTGAAGCTGCTCCACTATGTCCATGTCTCTCTTGCACTGGGCAGCCCATGACTGGACTCAGCACTCCAGCTATGCCTCACTCACGCTGAGCAGGAGGGAAGGATCACCTCCTTCAACCTGCTGTCAACACTCTGGCTGATGCAGTCCCATGAGGCTGTTTGCCTTCTTCCCCACAAGGGCACACTGCAGCCTTATGGTCAATTTAGTGTCCATTAGGACCTCTGGGCACTTTACTACAAAGCTGCTTTCCAGGTGGTCAGCCCCCAGAATATAATGGGATATGGGGTTACTCCTCCCCCTGTGCAAGACTTTGCTGAACTTTATGAGAGTCCTGTTTGCCCATTTCTCCAGGCTTTTGAGGTCCCTCTGAATGGAGCACAACCATCTGATGTGTCCACCACACCTCCCAGTTTTGTGTCACCAGCAAACATGCTAAGGGTACACATACACCCTTCATCCAGGTTATTAAAGATGTTAAACAGTATTGGTCCTAGGATCAATCCCTGGGGTACATCTATGGTGACTGGTCTCCAATTGGACTTGGTACTGCTGATTACAGTCCTCTAAGCCTGACAGTTCAGCTAATCCAGCTCACGGTCCATTTATCTAGTCTATAATTCAATAGTTGCTCTGTGGGGTCAGATGTGGGGGGGCAGTGTCAAAAGGTAAGATAAGGAACATTCACTGCTCTCTACTCATCCATTCAGCTGTCATGTCATTATAGAAAGCTATCAAGGTTGGTCAGGCATTACTTCCCCTTCTTAAATCCATCTAGACTTCTCCCAATCATCTTCCTGTCCATCAGACATTTGGAAATGCTTTCCAAGATTATTTGCTGCAACTCCTTTCCATTGACTGAGAAGTGGCTAACCAGTCTGGTTTTCCCTGGATCGTCCTTCTCATGAGCTCCACATCTATCCATGCAGGCCTCCTGTCACATCTGCTAGGTTTGACCATGCTTGAGTTTGGAGGAGGAAGTCTTTGAAAATCTACCAATTCTCTTCTCTCCAGGATGACATTTTGAAGAACTCTTCCAACCAGGTTCCTAAACACGCCAAAACCTGCTCCTTTGATGTTCAGGATTGTGATCATGTTATTTGTCTTGTTCCACCCTCACAGAATCCCAAATTCCACCATATCATGGAAACAGCAGCCAAGACTGCCCCAACACAGCACATCACTGGCTAGCTCTTCCTTGTTTGTAAGCATGAGGTCCAAGAAAGAACCTCCTCCTATCAGCTTATCAATCACCTGTGCTAGGAAGTTTTCACCAGTGCACTCCAGAATCCTCTGGACTTACTTGTGCACTGCTGCCTTGCTCTCCAAGAAGATACCAAAGTGGTTCAAGTCCCCCCGAGGGTCAGGTCCTGCAAATGTGAGGCTTCTTCCAGCTGCCTGAAAAAGGCATCATGTACAGGTTCTTGCTGAAGGGGCAGTCTGTATTAGACATCCATTAACAATGTCACCCACGTTGGTCTGCACTCTACTCATGACCTGTAAGTTTTCAGCTGATTGATCACCTCTCTGAAGGCAGAGCTCCGTGCAGAGATCGCTGCTGCTCTCTCACGTGAAAGGCAACAGCCTCTCCTCACCTTCCCAGCCTACAGTCATTTATATCTGTGTAAGCAGTTTCTCCCATGATAAATTAATCCCAAACGTGTTGCATCTGGAGTACTTACTAAATGAGCAGTTTTTTAAGTACCCTCGTGGTGCTGGTGGATGCTTCAGTTTTCATAATCAAATCATACCCAATACCTGTAATGGGCTGCAGAAGTTCTTCAGCACAAAAGAGAGGGGCAGCTTGCCCTCCTCTGAAAAAAACAAGGCAATAAGTGCTAACTGGATTTAACATTTATGGGAACTGGCAAATAGTTCTACCACCTGAGCCAACAGGTGTTCCAGTTATTTTACTTCTCCCCTTCTATGAAAGCCATTTGCGTCACACATAAGACATTCTGTATGCTAAGGCTGATGTTGCCTGTTTTTACTCACCTTTGAGCAACGAGTGACATCCTATAAACAATATCATACTTCTGTTTCTCCACCAGCCTGTTTTCAATATTTAATATCCTTTTTCTTTTAAGTAACACATTTAGATCTTAGGGACAACACACTACAATAAGTCATTGTCTACAGATAACTGGTCTAGAAGAAATGAGAAAAAAATATCTGGTTTGCTCTACATTTCAAACAGACCATTTTTTTAATTATTGAGTGTTTGCCCTTCTGGCATTGACTTCTCCAGCTTAACTTATTTCTGAGCCATATTCTTGGTACAGCATTTATGAAAAGCTGGTGAGCCAAATACCTGGCAGAGTCCTGACAAGCACCACTCTCAACTTGCAGCTTTTAGCTCTAATGTCGCAAGAGAATGAAGCATAAAATACCTACATGCTGTCATTTCCCTTTTCTGACGAAGGCTTTTGGTACAAACAAGTTTGGACCCTTTCTTTTACTAAATCTTTAAAACACTCTGACTCTCTCAACTGTTAGAGAGCATAGAAAACAGAAAAAATTCCACATGCTTTTGGGGCAGGATCTGATAGGATACTGGAAACCCTGTAGATTTCAGTATACTTTGTCATAACCCATTATTTGCCAACAAGCTGCAGATTGCAATTTCTTTACTATAACTTTCTACTACATCCAGAGACTGTAAGGAGCATATACACCAGACATCACCTGAGTAGAAATCCTTACGATGCTCCATATTTGCAGGCGAGGTTCAGAAACTAAGAGCAAATGAGGATTTTTGAGCAAAAATGGTCATGCTACAACTGGGTAAATGCTTCAATGCTTTCATACTTCACCTTTCTCAGCTACAATAATAATATTATAGATGTCTTTGACATGACAACCTTAACTGTCATATCACATGAACTATCTCCTGAAGTTTAAATAAAATCTCACCTTTCTCTGTTGCTTGGATTTAGTTAAGACAGTTCTGCTGGGGATACCTTGAGGAATTTTCCTTCACTGGATTCATTTAAAAGCTAAAATTCCACTGGGTTCTAAAAGCTTTGTTTTGAAATCTAACGTGCACAGACAGCAAACCTGCAGGAGTTTCTCTCAACAACAGCAGGCTTATTACTTGCACTGCATTTTTAAGTCTCAAAGGCGAAGATTATAGGGTAAGCACAGGCTCACATATACCACATCTCGGAACACACAGCATCCATTAGACTCCCATATGGGGATCATTAATTTTAAAATATCTCCTGATTTTGATCACGTACCAGTCTACCAATTAGCTAACCAAATGTTTCATGGCACAAAACCAGCTCAAGTCCCACATACATCTAGAGTATGAAGGTTATTTTGACAGACTACATCAGCACTCTGTTTCGGAAGCTTGCCTGTGCTTACAAATTGGGCAAATTTCAGTCAGGCAAAGGATCCAGCCCTGTTTCCAGGCCAACAAACCACACTGGGAAGTACATGCATGATAGATTTCTTGCAAAAAATATCTGGGAAATCCTTTGACATTTGCATCTATTTCACAATGTCATTTGTTCCGATTCTTATGGAACTCAGAATGTCAAAATTTCTTTTGCAGTCCTCTGTTACCTGAAGGTTTTGGTTTTTATCTCACAGCATCTTGTCAAAGCAGTGGCTTGCAATACTTTCTGAAAACAAAACTTACAAAAACTTCAAGTTGATAGTTTCCTCACCTCCTCTCCTTACAAACAGCCTTATCTTCAATATTAGCAGACCTGACTGTGCAGTTTATAGACTGTTCCTCTATCTGAAGATAACCTTAGTGATGTCCTTTATAAGTGCTGGTGTTAAAACCAACTTATATGGGAAATGATGACTAGTCAGTAGGATCACAGAATCACCAGGTTGGAAAAGTCCCACCAGATCATCGAGTCCAACCATTCCTATCAAACACTAAACCATGCCTCTCATCACCTCATCCACCCATCCCTTAAACACTTCCAGGAATGATGACTCAACCACCTCCCTGGGCAGCCTGTTCCAGTGCCAATGACCCTTTCCATGAAAATTTTTTTCCTAATTGGGTACAGATTTTTTTTTTTATTATTTCAACAAGAACTACTGGGATGTACTTTCTGCAACATCCAGCTATGCACTGTCTTGAAAGCAGGTGGTCATGGTCATTTAGCTGTTCCTTATAGTCTGGCAAGTTAGGGACAGTGTTTGTTACTGATGGGGAAACCAAACAGTAGGTCAAGTACAACAAAAGGTCATTGGAGAGGAGCAAGGACATTCAAAAGGGGATTCAATTCTTCCAAGCATATACAAATGGGGGTTTCAGCACCTTTGACATCCAAGACTACACCAGGGGAAGATGAAGTCCAACAAGTAACCCCTCTTGTAACTGCAGAAGAATTTATCCGTTTTATTCTCCACTATCCACAGTTACATTTTACAAGTAATCACACTATTTCAGTGCTACTGTTTCTAATTTAATTAATAAAATTATGTGCATTTAAGAAGCAGTGGTTCTCTAAAGCAGACTACTCTCTACAACCCATAAAACAACTCAGTGATCAATATGAGCCCACTGCTACACTTGCACTGCCATAAAAACTTGAAAGCAAAGACAGTTTATCACTTTTATGGGGAGTACTTGGAAAACAATTTCAACTGTCTGGAGAAGTAAAAATTAGCTTCATACTTACATACATACATTGTACGTGCACACTTGTGTGCCTACATCGATCTCATACCCACATCACTTACTTGCTTAAGTGACATGAAAGATAGTTTTGAGCAGCAGCTATGCCTCCAGTAACATATAGCACAAAGGACCATCCACCTCTGGAAACAACTCTTCTGTTTTTTCTAACTAAAGCTCCTACTCAACAGGACTGGAATGAAATCAGGTAAAAAATTAAGAATATCTGTAAGGAGATGAAGAGAAAAAGGGTTCCCCAACAAATATCTTACACTTGGTAGAAAACGGGGAGGGGAGCTTTGGTTTCTAGGTTTACTGCACAGCTTGACCTGGCAAATGCAAAATACCCTGTGGAGCTGGGGCTTCTCCCATGTACTGTGAGGAGTAGTTCTCTCTAGACCATGGGTTAATACTATTCTCTTCTGTAGCTTAACTATCTTCCCTTTCAGTTCCTCTACCTGAAATTTGAGAACTGAGGATGAAGGTGTCTGAAAGGTAAAATGTCCTGAGAAAATGAAATTAATCCCAGAGGATTTCCTGACAGAAATGTCTTTTAAAGCATTCTGACATGTTCTCAGGGCAAAATCACCGTCATGCCTAGCAGTCAGGTCTCGAGTGATGCCTTGGTGTTGCTTCAAGCTTTAGTGGAATGCATCACTGAGCTTCTCGGGGTTTGGGCACGCACCCTGCACTGCTTCAGCTCTGCCTACTCCCTCTCCTCACAGAGAGAAATGGGACACGCTGCCTTATTATATATTTATGGATTTTATACATTTTATATATATATATGTGTAGATAACATCTAGATACAGAAAATGGATATAATTATATAAGTAAGAAGGAAAAGTAACAAGAAAGAGACTTCAAGGGAAACCCAGGGTATAGCTGCATAAATGAGTGCAAACAAACCCAAGCTCACTCTGCTGTAGTGGATGGACCTAGGTTTTTTGTCTATTTTTATCAGTACTTTTAACTCTCTCCTATTTTACAGCAAAGGTTGGCAAAAACAAGGGCAACTATTTAAGTGGTTATAAAAGAAAACTATATATAAAATAAATGAGTGAAAATAGAAGACAATGATCTCTGATATTTTAATCGTTGCTTTACCATTCTGAAAATCTTGTACAAACTTGAAAGTGTGTTCAAATATGGAATGAAATACCGCAGATTTCAGCAGAGCTAAAAGGAAAAGAATTTGAGCATCTTTGCATTATGGGGAACTCTAGCAGAGTGAGGTTTTAAAAAACACAACAAAACTTTAATTTCCATTTTAGGTTTGTTAAACAGTCACATCATAACATTTAATTACAGCCTTTTAAAATGTATTTTCTTGCTATATGTAGAGTTATTTCTCTGTAAAAAAGAAAAATATTACCTACAGTCACAAAACACTTTTAAAGCCTCAAGTGACAGCATTTTCAGTGATAAAACAATACTCTTCTGCAGCACGCAACTGATTCTACTGCACTCTATTAATTCTTGCCCACTGACATTACAATCACTCTCTGCATTGCTTTTATTTTAATAAGCCTCTCCAGAGTATGCTTTTAATTGGATATATATACACACATACCATATTCCAAGTTCTTACTCTTTCATTGGAAGACTTTATTTAAATTAGCATTCAAGAAGCACTGGAAATTCCCACTCCATCCAACAAGATATGCTCATTAACACTAAGTGCATTCATTTGTGCAAACGTGCTTACAGTTCCCATCACTATGAGTCAATGACCTTATAGTGACCTTCCAGTACCTGAGGGGGTTACAAGAACGCTGGGCAGGGACTGTTCACAATGACTTGTAGAGATAGGACTAGGAACAATGGGTATAAACTGGAGAGGGGCAGAACTATAATAGACATTAGGAAGAATTTCTACACCACGAGGGTGGTGAGGCACTGGTACAGGTTGCCCAGGGAAGCTGTGGCTGCCCCATCCCTGGAGGTGTTCAAGACCAGGCTGGATGGGACCTTGTGCAGTCCGGGCTGGTGGGAGGTGTCCCTGCCCATAGCAGGGAGATTTAGGACTAGATTATCTTTAAGGTCCCTTCCAACCCAAACTATCCTATGATTCTATGAATGTACCTAAGAGCTGAAGTTTAAGACCATAGAGAATACAAAGAAAGGAAGTGTTACGTCATTGCCCCTTAACACAAATCCCTTTTTTTTTTTTTTGCTTAAAAGGTATTGTTTCTTCTTATTTCTAGAGCCATAAAACAGTTTTTCACAATGACCATACTCTTAAAGCCCTAACATATATTTAAGTGCCATAATGATGCTCAGTCTGTGGCTCACCAGAAATCCACATCCAACCAGGTGCAGTTTCCCAGCTGCCCCCTTCTCCAGGGGCCTCTGGGGCAAAGCCCGTGTGGCTGCCAGCAGCAGCCCAGGGTGGTCCATGCCCACCTACCAGCAGGTGCTGAGCACATATAGGATGGCAGAGCAGTTACCGGCTCCCTCAGAAGGAGGAAAGCAGGAGCTCAGTCTTACAGCCAGAACAAAAAAAAATCCCTCTGCATTTGAATTATGTATAATGAAAATACAAAGAAATCTGTAGTTTTTTCAGACTTCATTAGTATCTTTGTGAAGCTCTGGGAAAATCAATGTTATGAAAAAACTCATGGGGAGATAGGAAACATACAGTAAAAGAAATTCTTTCATTACTTTAGTATATTGGCTAACTGGATTAACTATGATCTTTGCAGAAGTGAAGGCAATCACACCTACTTCAAAGGTCTCTTACTCAGGACATGTTTCCACTAAGGCGAATCAATGATTACGTTGCAAAGATTTTTGTACACTACTCATACAAGGTTATGGGCAACATTCACGGACAGGTATGTTTCTAAAGAAGCATACAGCTTCTGAGAGATCAAAACGTACCTCATAAAAATATCACAGCCACCACAGATCTTACTGTCTTTTTATTTGCCTTTTTAAGGCCTCTGTCTTTTTTGATGCTGGAATTCTGATAATTTTCATCATTTACAACTTCAGTTCTTATATTTTTTCCTCAGACTTTTCAAGCTGAACAATGTGATTGCCATCTCTGACAGGAGAAGTTATGGGAAATAACAAATTAATACAACCTGGCAGCTTAACTGGAGTGACTTGAGCCTTCAAGGAAACAATGCTGTCTACTGACTGAGAGTATCTGTAGCCCTCTTCAGCCCATTATGACACAGATCCTCTCGACAGGGTATCCCTGCTGCCCAGAGCATATTCCCTCAAGCGCCACACTGAGCCACAAGCTCGCAGGAAGCTCACTACCAGACCTTGTGCACTGGAGCCCTTTCTGACCTGTCTACCCCATGAATATAAGGCAGCTGCATTACACATATATTCACTACTAACAGGACTGCTTTATCATAACACAGCAAATACATGCCTCTCTCAAAACCAGGATATTATGAAGAAGCTGGAACAAATATTCAATGATTTAATGCTGCTCTAGAGAGCACTGCAAGCCATTCTACACAGCATTCTGTACTCCATGAAAGTGGATTTTTAGGAATTGAGCAATTTCTTTCTTCCCAAAAGGCCAGAAGACTTTTCTTGATATATCTCAAGTGTGCGCATGTGTACACCCCCACACAAAGTAATTCACTGCAGTACAGGGCTACAACCGACAGCACGCAACTACACAGAGACCTCTGTTAGTGCAAACTATAGGCTTCTTTTCTATGGCCACAGTCAGGGAAAGACATGCTACAAGGTGCAATTTCAGATTATTTGTATTATGTAGCTATTGGAAATGTCTTGCTTTACCAGGTCTGCTGCCTCATACAATACATGCACACTTACACATAATACACTATATGATTTTAATGTTCTTTCTCAGCACATACATACCTTGAACGACCTCATGAATAGTTAAATATCCACCCAATATACAAGGAATACACAGAAATCACCAAGGCAAATTCTACCAGGCAGCTTCACTATGCTAAACACAGCTTTCTAGAATCTCGACATCTTCCTTGACATCTGCTATTCCATTAGTAGCACAGTGAAGCCACGGGGGGAGTGACAGCAGGAGCTGAAGATCTGGCCCTATTTGTTTGGGTTCAATTCTGAAAAGAAGGCAGGCAATCTCCAAGCAAGATGTGGGTATAGGTTAACCCATTTAAAGCATTCCTTATAACCACTGCGTGTAACAAAGTCCAAACTGAAGAATCTGCAGCAAGAATTCAAGGAGTACCTTGTCTTCCAGTGCAGCAGTATTACTATTACATTACAGATCTCACTGTGTTAATCATTAACAGCCCGGGAACTCATGTTGAGAGAGAGGTATGGTAGCAACGTGTGGATATAGTCACTGACATTTAATAGAGTCACTTTGATTAATTATTAAATCTCTGAAACGAAGTTGGTGCTTGAAATGGCTTTTCAAAAGGTCCAGCATTTCCATTAGCAAATTAACTTTGCTCTCAACAATTGGCATTAGTTGCTTGGAAATAGTTACATTATTTAAGACATCCAAACACACTTCATTTAATCCACCAACCCTTAAACTGGTTTCCCCAAAACATTATTTTTGGACAGCTTTAGGTCTCAGAACACTTGAAAATAAGTTGTAGACAGACTGTCACTTCTAAATAACTTTGTAATTCTTCCTTTCTGAATGCCTCCTAGAGCTAAAGATTATATAGAAGTTACAAAACTTTTTACCAGAGTGGACTCACAATGGACACACGCAGTACAGAAAACAATATATAGAGCTGGGAAAAAGCCCACCTATTTGCATCTATTATAGAATTATAGAATTATAGAATCATTTAGGTTGGAAAAGACCTTTAAGATCACTAAGTCCAACTGTAAACCTAACACTGCCAACTCCACCACTAAACCATGTCCGCAAGCACCATATCCACATGTCTTTTAAATACCTCCAGGGGAAAGCACACAGCATACTGCATGGAAAGAGAAGAATCTGACAAAATCACCAGGCCTCTCCATGAAATGAGAAGGTCATTAGGACTACAGCCTCCAATCACAGCAGAAAAATGCAGAATTAAGGTACAGAAATAAATTCTGAGATCCAGCTGGCAGGACTGAGAGCAGAACTAACAGGAACATTCTGCCCTGCTCAGCATGGATGCCACTGTCCTGTCTCTGGCACTTGTTCTCTCTATACCTCTGCTCCCAATTCCCATTGTATACAACAAAAACACATAGATCACCAATAAAATTTTATAAAGTAACAGCAAAAGTTTAAAAAGTCAATTTTTTCCCTATATTTCAATAATTCTTCCAGAAATTAAGAGATACCATTCGCTTTGGTATTTATCATTAACCAGGGATTAGTAAATATTAGTAAAAGAACCTGCTGATGTATCCACATGCTGCCCATCAGATCAGGAGTAGCACAGAAATACTCACTCCAAGGGACAGAGAGTCAGTCTGCTGGCAGCCAGACTTGGGAAAGAGATGTCCCCAGCTCACTGAAATACGGAAGAATGCATTCACATGAAGTAAATATTTATTTTCTTGTTCCCTATGGCAAAAATACAGAGCTAGGGAAATAATTCACAAATAGAAACCTAAAGATGTTTGAAGGGGTCATAACACTTGAGGATATGAAGGTTGCTCATTTTTTTCTCCTCTCAACAATTCAAACTGACTCACTGTGTGGAAATGCAGCTTATCTACACTTGAGAAGCAGTATAAGGGGATTTATTATGTGCCGTTCTTGAAGTTTCTGCCCCAATGATTCTCAAACCATATATATATATACACACACACATATTTGACATGAAATTTCAATATCAAGTGGTTTTAACCCTAATAATTGCTCTCACAGGAGAAGCTCAGTGGAAGGGATGCCCATTTTCCCCCACCCCCAACACCACCAAGACCTTCACACAGCAAAGATAGTTGCTCAGTTCTGCAAATGACTTGAATCTTAACTGCAGACACAGAGACCAAATCTTTGTATCTTTGTTCTCTGCACTGTGATCTGAAGCTCCAGTCTTCAATGACGTAATTGACAGTGACTGTACCTCAGAAATCTGCTTTGTTACAAGTTCTTCAGGTCTTGCTTTTCACACATCTGAGGAAACAACACTGAGCAGCTCTAGCAGAGATCAATATAAACACACAACTAATCTTTTGCTGCTTCCAGTCTTTTACACCCTACAAAAAAAACCCTCAAGCTGTCACTTACCTGCACATGCATTTCCTATGTACACGTACAGACATACTTAGCTCCTGTCCAAAACATTCTACAACTTAGGCACCCCTACAGGCCTCCATACCAAAGAAAGCACACATTTTTTTGCTTGGATTCTCTAATAACAATTGAGTTTCATACAGTAAAGAGCAGCAGTCAGGTGTTCTCTGAAGCTCCAACCTTAAATAATTTTTCTTGCAAGTGAATAAAATAAATAATAATTCAAATAAAAAATCACTGTACTTGACAGGCAATCTAATACATTTAGTATTTACTACAGTATATCTATCTGCTTCAGTTTTGTGCTTCAGCGGAACAGTATTTTGGAGTTAGTGTTAAATAAACCTTGCTTTTTTCTCTCTTTTCTCCTCCCATTTCCCTTTCCTTCTTCCCAGCAGTACTGCAATTTAAAACATTATTAATACAGGTTAAAATTTCAAATTCTTAGTGAAGACTCATGTATAAAAGATATTGGCAAGAATAATTGGCTTCTTCAAAGCAAAGAAATCAGTTGTAAACTGTACTAATCAATGATTATCGAATTCTGCGCCCCAGGCTAGTGGTTCCTGTCAACAGTGGTCCTTCAGACCCAGGTTTCCACTTCGGCTTTAATGAACAAAGTTGAAATCGTGCATTGAAATGAAATAATGCTGAACTAATCAACTGGCTTTGTTTATAAAGTCTGAACAATTTCACTTGTGAATCAAAATGACATAAAACTGCGCATGCTTACAGATTATCTTAGAAGAACCAATTTGAGGATTTTGATCTTTCAGTCAAAATATCATTTTATCTCTGCCAAAATGTGGAAGAGGGTACAGAAACACAACACAAGCAACAAACATTTGGAAGAAACTCATAGAATTACTCTTTTATTCTACCCATTTTCTTTAGGGTTCACTGCTACAGACCCTTATATCTAACCTTCACCCATGAGACTACTCGCACTAATGCAGTTACTCACATGCCCGGCATTTGCAGGATCAAATCTTTGTCTAGCCTACAGCAAAGCACAGCGGAGACAATATAAAAAAATCACAAAACCCACTGCCAATTCGACAAATCTGCTTGATAAAATAAACACCAAGCAGGAAAAGTGCAATCATTACAGACAAATTTTTGAAAGCTTTGTTTTCTGTGCAGCAGATATAAATAAACAAACAAACAAATCTTCTCTTGCACTGCAAGATGCATAGAAAAACACATTAAAACCCAAGACCACAACCTCTGAATAAACCAGCTGAATTTGCAGATGCAGAGGCTATTTGAACTTCACTTCCTCTGCTTCTTCCCCAGACAGCTCCCTATTCACATTGGTTTTGACCTTGCCTTAAGTTAAGGCATCCCCAGTGGCCTCAGGTCAAACCTAAAGGCCAGACACACATCTAGAGCTCAAGACTGTTCTGTCACATCAACAACCGATCATTCTCCTGGTTTGCCGAGCAGCACATATAACGCTGTTCAAATAAATAAAGAGAAAGCAACTGGCAGTCGCTAAACCAGTAACTTGTGTTTTTTTAAAAGAAAATTACATACTATAGACCAAAAGCAGGAGTTTTCTGCTTTATTTTAATAAAGGACACACATAAAAGTAGGCATCCATCCTTTCCAGTCAGAAGGTGAAAAGATACAGCCCACACTTGCATGAAGATTTCTGTGACTGCAGATGGGATGTCATACATTCCTCCCCTTTGCAATATGATTTTAAGACAAAAATACAACAAAGAAAACCTTTCATGAGGCACTGAGGTACTCAAACTGCATTTCAGGATATGTGAAGAGAAAGGAGATCCAGGCTTGTAGTTCAAGAAGTTCATGAAATTTCCTCTTTGGGAAAACAAACAACCAATAAAACAGGGTCACTCACTTGCCCAAGGCCAGGTAGAAAAACTGGAGAATGCATTAGTAAAGGCTTGGGGTGGGGATGAAGACTTTTAAAAAAAAGATGCCACAGTACACATCAGACTGAATTTAATACCAAATGTCAGTTTCCTCATTTAGATATCCATCACCTAACCTCTCCCTCCATGCTTTGGTCCTCATTACTACAATAGCCTGAACTTCAAAAACAGACAGATTTTCCAGATTCTGGAAGCTGAAATTAGGGGCCTACAGACAGATAAACTATCTAGTGATCTTTTGGGAAGCACCAACCATTTCCAGTCACTGTTACAGTGACTGGAATTCAGTATAGTTCATGTAACTATTACAAGTTTTTAACTACTGCTGGTTTCTTAGATTCTTTTAAGTCTAATTTATCTGTGCATTTTAAAAATAAAAATTGCTACCAAGAAATATGAACAGTATTTATAGAAATAATTTTAATTGCTTAGAGAAGTAGTTAAAATGAGAAGTGATCGTGTTAATTAATTAACTTCTCTAGGTTACTTAACAACAAGTTATATTTTTCTCCTTATTTGTCCATGTCCCTGTATAAGTTAGTGGCAGCCTGCAAATATCTAAGGCCATAAAGCAGCTGCTACTTACCATCCATCAATAAATCATATAAGACATACTTACCAAAACATCTAGATTTGAAAGATATTTTATCACAAAGTAAGAAATTGCTGACTAAAGCCACACTTTCTTCACTTGCAAACCTACTGACACTTTACTAGTACATAAAATACTAACATATTTAAGATATATAAGCATTCGTTCCAAGAAATTACTTTCATAGAATTTTAAAAATTGTCTTAATGAAACATTGAGAGATAAAGGATTTGAGTCTTTTCCATATATTAAAGCTATTTTCATACAATGGAGTATTGTGTTGTTACCTTGTCTGCCTTCTCTACTCATACTGATGTAACCTCATGAACAATTATGTCACCAGCACTTTTTTTAAGAGACTTAAACCAACAGCTAATAAACTTCTGTCATTATCTATGAGGAAGAAAACAACCTACTGTGAACGGACTTGTGGCTGCAAAAAGCCCAATTATCTGTGCAGCACAAAGAACCATCAACTCCAGGCTGTAACTAGAATGGCCTTCACAGCTTTGCTCGGTCTCTGGAAACAATTTGCATGGCACGATCTGCCCTACAAAATCCACAGCCATTCAGTTTCGTTATAAGAGCCCAAGTTAAGAGAATTAGTGAAAAAAACCCAAGAGAACAGAAACTCAAAAGGAGCGCTGTTTTCTAACCATCTGAGAACAAACCACAAACACCGAATTGCAGCACACAAATAGAGTACTAGCTACAAAATGGTAATGTTCAGTGCTTTCTCCATCCCTTGTGATATGGTGAGGACTGGTGGTATTTTAAAGGGAAGGCTGCACTCTTTCCAGCAGACAAACCTCTCCCTGTCTGCTCTCCTTCAGTGCTCGTAGGGCAGATCTGGGTATTCCCTGCCTGAACAAGCCAGCAAAGATACAACAATTGGGAGAGCAGAGGAATGTAACCCAACCCACGACATGTCTAGCTGTACTTTTACTTTTGTATTTACATTTAGAGTATATCAAGAAAAATGGAAGTAAATCATTCAGGTTCAGAAGGTTTCTTTCTGTTTTCCAGACAGGGCATAGCACAAGCAAACGCCAATAGATTAAGAAGTGCTGGGGATGCCTGCATATCTCCTCTAGAAAACTTCTGGGAAGCCCAAGTGAAATATGGGTCAAGTTACAAAGCAAGCATTGCAAAGACTACCAAAGCATCACTAAATTTACAGTGACTGCAGAAAGGCCAGCAGATCCACCATCTTGCTGCACTCCACTTCATTTAATTATTGATACACAGTAATAACCACCAGCCTAAACAGCTTTGGTCTCTCCATTTCAGAAGTCACTCCCATCTCCTTTTAGCTATGAAAGGGAATGTAGCATTTTCACAACAGGCCATGTGAAATTCTATCACCGCTCAATGGAAAATCTGTGTTCCTGCTTTCTGAATTGTAAATGCCACCAGATGTACTTTGATTTACTGACAACTGACCTGAGCACTGCTGCTGCTGCTGCTGGCAGCACTCTGCCAGAGGTCCAGGCTCTCTCCCAACTTTCCTGCACAGACATCTTCTCATTTTCCCTAAGCCAGGCTGTCAGATGCAACAATCCTTATCAGAGAGCATGCCAAACATCCCTTTTGACTTCCGAGCATTCAGCGCTAATAAAGCTGGCACTGCAGCCTGCAGCTCCTGCCGTGACTCATCTCTTGTCTGCTACACAGCTTCAGCTGGGCTCTTACAAATGAGGTGCAGATAGCAGGTCATCGGGGCTCTCATTTATTTTCTACTCTAGTTTGCAGAAAGGGCAAAAAGCCGATATCACTCTATATTTAAAATACATATTTGTGTACCATTGATTTTTTTTACTGCATTTATTTTAATACACTATGAACTCTTTTTTTTTTTTTCCAAAAGAAAGTATAGATGTTACCCACAGAAAGAATAGCAACAAGGTGTATTGCTGAGTGAGGGTTTTCCCCCTGTGGGAGAGGGGCAGTGTCATCAAAATTATGTAGAACTGAGCAGCCACAGAGCTTTTTAAATGTATCCAAAGGCAGCATTTGTGGAGGAATTTAAAAGCACAATTTACTGAGTTAACACTTCAGACGTTACCTGTGTACATTCGGTTTCACTTTCTTTTTTGTAGTTTCATTGAAACAGTATCTCCACAAGAGCTGTCTCGAATCGCTCTTCTCCATTCTCCTTCCACAATCTTTTTTATTTCTCCAGTCAAAGTTCCTTTAAATAAAATCATACAGTAATTGAGGTTGGAAGGGCTGTCTGGAAGCCCTCTGGCCCAGGATCCCTGCTCAGAGCACAGCCAGCTCGGAAGCTGAATCTAACATTGAATACGTAGGATAAAGTTGTTTGCAGTCTTGTGCAGCTAAGCTTCAACTGTCTCCAAAGAAATTTCTTGTTGTCCCAGAACTATCTTCCTTTCTGTCTTCTGGGTCCTCTGCAACCCTACATCCATGCATGACCACACACGTCTTGCGAGCATCAGGGTTACACCTACAAGCCTAATTTTGATACCCGGGAAACCATATCTGATAGCCTATCTCCAGTGTCAGCATTATACAGAAAACATTGTGGCCATGTACCTTACAGAGTGGGTCCAGATTTTATTTTGTATTTAGTGAGTGCAGAACAGGCTGGGCATATCTGAAGGGTTCAATCCTTGCTTTCCCTCTGTAGGTCTGAAGGAGCAGAGCAGCAAGGTCCTCCACAACCTGCAGATTCCTGCAGGGCAGTGGTATCTTACACCTCTTCTAGCACCCTGCAACACCTGTTCAGTTCAGCTATTCCCTTGGCCACCTTTCCAGGGCCAGATCTTCTCATATGTCTCGCATCACCTGTTCAGTTTGCCCAGGGACAGCAGAAAAATAAACCAAATTGCTCCCTCCTTGGTCCCACAGCTGCCCATGGTGTTCCCGGTGGTAGCACAGTGACTAGTTTTCCTCTCATTGGTCAAAGTGTAATTGCACGCCCTAGGTCCTGCATGTTATTCAAGCCCTTCTCTCTGAACAGACATTAAAACCTTCCCGAGCTCTGCCATGGTGCTTGTCACTGTAGCATTTGAGAGCTTAGCAAACACTAAATTATTTCCATAGCGTGTCCATGAAGGAGAGGTACCATTAACCTCCTTTCACAGGTGGAGAACTAGAGCATAGATAATCATCAAAGGTATTGCAACAATTTAAAGGTTGCAGCCTGACATGCCTTGCAACTGGATTTTCAGAGTAGTTATGCTTATACAATTTTTACGTATACAAACAGTACTTCCCTTGGCATTCCATAGGAACTTTTGCCAGAGGTTTGCAAATGCAAACTTTCAAGTCAGGAAAACGAGGGATGAGCCCTGACAGAAAGGGTGGTGGAAGATCAGGCACAACACTGTATCAGGACTCCGCGCAGCCTCCACCATGCACTGAACCCATTGAAGAGCCATGGGAAAATAAGCCAGTAATTGAAGGCCACACTTAAGTTCTACAGGCACTTTTAGTTCTACTGTCTTTTAAATTTGAGTAGCTGCACTCAGAACTCCAAGTCTTGCATGCTGATTTGTGTATAATTTCCTGGGTTTCAGAGGGAAACTCTGGAAAAAACGGGTAGCATTCAGGCGCCCAGATCATCAGCAATCTGGTCATTACAGACTCCTACACCCACCCACAGCGTTACCTTTGCTCTTTTCTCTTGAAAAGCATCAGTCACCTGGTAATTTCAGCACATATGATGAGGACTACCAAATTTGCCTTATACAAATACCACCTTCAGTAAACAGGTGTTTGTATTCATGCTGATGATTAATTATAGCTGCTGGCATGCCCTGCTGAAAAAACACAGCAATCATTCAATACAGTAAGGGGCTTATATTGCTGTTTCCTTCTTCACTCCACTAATTGCTTTAGGTTTTCCATTGGAACCAAAGGCAAATATTAAAATCGTAGTTGCTTTTACCTTTCTTTGTAATCTTAGTTCATAAAACCTCATGTTTCATCCACATCACAATATCCAAGGAGAAAAAATAATCACATTACTAAATGTTCACAATGTAAATTGATAAAGCCATGATTAAAAACATGAACTTACACATCATCTCAGGAAGTAGACAGTGCAGGCCTCTCTAAACTTCATTGTTTTACCTTTTCTATCATGTTTTCTAGATATACTAAAATATAAAGGCTGTCAAATTTTATACAACACTGGAGGAACAACTTCACACCAGCAGCCACTATATGAGAAGGAAGATCCATAACAAATACATTTCTTGAGCAGGGACAATGAAGATTTTTGCTCTGATAAATCAGCAAATAATAGGACCAGAAAATAAATGAAAGAAAAGTAACACAGAAACTGTACACTTGTAATGGGTAGCAGGGAGAAATGTTTATGCTTTGTGCAAACAATTATATAACTCAGGTCTCGTTATTTCAGTGACTTAAAATAAATAAGATGTTTCCCTCAAGTAGCTCTAAAGTAATATTTTACCATCCATGCTCTGCGCTGCCCCAGGAGTCTAAGGGACACTTGTAGAAAAGCCACAAAGGGTCATTTAAAAACGCAATCCAATTACTAACAAACAAGCAGGCTGTTGTACCACTGCTTTAGGAAAAAAAAAAATTCTGTGCCCTGTTTCATCGATAATGAAAATGTCTCACCAAAACCAGCACACACCTGCTTAGCTACAAGAAATCCATGGGTCAAGTCCTGTAGTGAACTCAACAGTCACAGGTACCCAATGAAAGATGCTGCAACTGGGTATCACACAAGTGCACATGTAACAACACCAATTTAATTACCTTTTCATTTGTATAAACAATACAATGACGCTAGAGCCACTATTCAAACAGCTTAAACATCTACAAACATGAGCCTCATTCCAAGACTTACAGGCTTTTATCTAATGTAAAACAGGAGTAAAATAAGATTTTAATATATGCATATTTCTTATGTCCTTGGGGGACCTAAATGATTTCATGGGAGGCTCAAGAGCTGCTAACATTCTCCTTTTACATTAGTCATTCCTACTAGTTTGCTACACCTATAAAATGAAAGGAATATGTAACTCTCCTCCACTTCTTAGTTTCTTCTAGAAAGGATACATTCACTAATGACCATGATGAACAAGATGGTAGATAAACAGGATCACCTCCAAAACACACACATCAGAAGTCAAGCACCCCTTTGAAAGAGGATGGTTGCCATGAAATACAAAACTGCATTTAATGCAATGACCACCTGTTTAAAAAACAAACAAACAAACAAACAAAAACCCAAACAAACAGAATCTAACACACATGAAGATGAAAAAGCAACAGAAAGAGCATTGAGGGTATTGTACTTATCTAACAAGTGCCTTAGTTTTATCCAAAATGGATAATGTTGTAATTGAAACCTATACAGTATAAGATTTAGTCTGGAAATGGATATAGAGACAATTGTTACTTGCTTCCACTTTTCATAGAATCATAGAATCACATGGTTGGAAGAGACCAAAAGGATCGTCGAGTCCAACCATTCCTATCAAACACTAAACCAAGTCCCTCAAGACCTCATCCACCCGTGTCTTAAACACCTCCAGGGAAGGTGAATCAACCACCTCCCTGGGTAGCCTGTTCCAATGACCAATGACCCTTTCTGTGAAAAACCTCCTCCTAATCTCTAGCCTAAATCTCCCCAGGCAGAGCTTGAGGCCATTCCCTCTTTTCCTGTCCCCTGTCACTTGGGAGAAGAGGCCAGCTCCCTCCTCTCCACAACCACCTTTCAGGTAGTTGTAGAGAGCAATGAGGTCTTCCCTCAGCCTCCTCTTCTCCAAGCTAAACAACCCCAGCTCTCTCAGCCCTTCTTCATAAGGCCTGTTCTCCAGACCCTTCACCTGCTTTGTCGCTCTTCTCTGGACTTGCTCCAGAGCCTCAACATCCTTCTTGTGCTGAGGGGCCCAGAACTGGACACAATATTCAAGGAGCGGCCTCAACAGTGCTGAATACAGAGGGAGAATAATCTCCCTGGACCTGCTGGTCACACCGTTTCTGATACAAGCCAGGATGCCATTGGCCTTCTTGGCCACCTGGGCACACTGCTGGCTCATGTTCAGTCGGCTGTCGACCAACACCCCCAGGTCCTTCTCCTCCTGGCAGTTTTCCAGCCAGGCTTCTCCCAGTCTGTAGCTCTGCATAGGGTTGTTGTCCCCCAAGTGCAGGACCCGGCATTTGGCCATGTTAAACCTCATGCCATTGGTCTCTGCCCAGCGGCCCAGCCTGTTTAGATCCCTTTGCAGAGCCTCCCTACACTCCAGCAGATCCACGCTTCCACCCAGTTTAGTGTCATCTGTAAACTTGCTAAGGGTACACTCAATGCCTTCATCCAGGTCATTGATGAAGACATTGAACAGGACTGGAGCCAGCACTGAGCCCTGGGGAACCCCACTTGTCACTGGCCTCCAGCTGGATTTAACACCATTTACCACCACTCTCTGGGCCCGGTCATCCAGCCAGTTTTCTACCCAGGAGAGTGTGCGTCTGTCCAGGCCAGAGGCTGACAGTTTCCGTAGCAGAATGCTGTGAGAAACTGTGTCAAAGGCTTTGCTGAAGTCCAGGAAGACCATGTCCACAGCCTTTCCCTCGTCCAGCAGCCGAGTCACTTTGTCATAGAAGGCGATCAGGTTAGTTTGGCAAGACCTGCCTTTTGTGAACCCATGTTGACTGGGCCTGATCACCCGGTTCTCTTGCATGTGCCTCATGATAGCACTCAAGATCACCTGTTCCATGACTTTCCCTGGCACTGAGGTCAGACTGACTGGCCTGTTTCACTCAGGAATCTCTGAATGGGAAAGTTGATACCGTCTGTCCCAACAACTTCTTTATCATGTGTCTGGCTTGTGAACTGATGGACAGTGGCCCTGTGATGACAAAGTCTCTCTGGACACAGGCATCACATCCTGTTCCTGCTGAACTCATGGTTCTGCAGTTATCCAGACTCAGGAAAGAACTGACTTATGGAAAACAGGTAGAAATACTTAAGAACTAAGATATATTAATGAATATACCAGGGCCCATCAATCATGAAACAATCATTAAGCAGAAGAAAATATGGAAATTTAATAAATTCTAATTTTTTTAATGGCCAGACATATTCTCTGCTAGGTTACAAAGCCCTTTTTCTTGTAGCCTGCAATAAATGTATTACTATCAGTTTCAATGAAAGCTGAGATGTTACTGTACTGACATGACAAGAACCGGGATGGGAGGAGAGACACCAAGCCCCTGCCCTACACATGCACACATCCAATTAAACTGCAGACTAGCAACACACGCTCTTTGTAAAATGAAAAGCAATTGTCCTGCATTCCTCATTCTTAAGATCAATTAACATCTTTGCAACCTGAGCTAGAGATATTCAATGCCCTTGTCACCACATTACTCACAAAACCATTAACTCTTTTACAACCCCAATCAAATCTATGAGACTGCTGCAAACAAGAACTATTTGTACCAATTTATGAAATAAGAAATCTTGACAAGAGCAATGCTGCTACTGACTGTAGCATCAAAAAGTCATAGGCATATCACTTCCCTCAGTGTTTTGTCTTAGTGCTATTTCAGTAGCAAGCCTCATCCATCAATATTTAATACAGCTTTAAAGCCACCCAGGGTATGAAATGCAAAGACATTTGTTATTAAGATTTTGGCAGCTGAGGGAGTTTCTGCACCATAACATTGAGTTCTGTCGGAGAATAACACACAGGCAGAGTTTTTTTGCTGACGTCACTCCAAATGGAATATCATAGATCTAATATTAATTTTAACTAATTATTCCCAGATTTCAGTCAACAAACAGGACATCTTCAACTTGGAGTTACATAAAATTTTCCAGTTTTCCCTTTTTGCCTTATTTGCAAGGCTATGAATCAAATACCTTACCTTCACTTTCCCTATGATGACACAGGTAGAGAGATGGAACAATTAATGGAAAGAAGGGAAAGATTACTATGTGCATTGTAGAGGCAAATTCAAAGAGATCGATATCCTAAGACTAAGGAACCAGATTATTCTCATATAAAAATTGTGGAATAATTAATAAAGGGTATCATAGAGGAAAACAATACATGATTTTACTGCAGATACATAATGTCAGGCTACTTTGTCTAAAATATCAATGCTCTTGTCAAACAACATATACTAGGTCTTGGAAAAGGATAGAAAAAAATTATTTGTGGGACTCCGGGTGACCACGTGGAACATCTTAAGGTCAGAGGTAAAAAAATTGGACCTTTCAGGTTACTGGGAGTTTAATAGTAGAAATTTTTAAACATTATTTTGGGGAATTATTCCTCTATATTTTCATTGACCAACACAGAAAATAAAAACCTTTATGCCAATAAACTATGCTGCTGATATCAAGTTGGGAGGAACAACAGAAGAACCACAAATGTAAACACAGTCTCTTTCAGGAAGACAGGTATGACAGAAAGCAGAGGTAAAAGAAATAAGACAATATTTAACAGTGAACATTCACAGTGATACCCTCTGGACCTGCATGGGCAGATCATGACAAGCTGAGAGGTTCCAAAATTGGTTGGAACAAACCCAAACCCTTTCAAGCATTTTACAAAATAAAAGACTAATTGCCAAAATCACACTGGGGTGCGGGAAGGAACTGGGTTTTGTTTGTTTTGGTCAGAGGTGACCGAATCAGGCTGGGTCCCCAAAACCGCTTCCTACTCAAAATAAGGCTGAAGCTTAATAGACTTGGCAAAACACCCTGACTTCAGCAAATGGACGTATGTCATTTCTGGGAGCATTCCAGGCAGCTATGTTCTACACATAGCACTGCTGATGTTCACTATCAGTCTTGGTAACAATTTTTTCATGCAAAGCCTCATTAAAAGGAACAGGTTCAATGGCAGTGCTGTAATGCTGTGCAAGATAAATATAATGATTTTTAAAGTGTTTTATACAATAAAAAACAAGATGTCTGAGTAGGTTAGGTGGCAACTTCATCACCCATTATGTTCACACTGCAAAGTCTCACCAACTCCTAACGTCAATGTTTTTGTGTACTATGATTATTAATTTAGTTGTTCTAGCATTACATAGCACAGAAAGAGACTTCAAAAAGACAGGTGAGTTGATGTTGCATGTCAAAACAAAGTTATTTATTTAATTGAACCCAAATGGATGAAATGTCCAAGTAAAAAGACATCCAACAGAAGACCTGGACTCCCTTTTTTTACCCAGGAAGCCTCAGGCATTACTGCACCTTCTTTTCATCCAGCTGTGTCCCAATATCACAGTTAATATGTGTCCATGACAAAGCTTTAGAGGAGGAAAGACAGTATACCTAACAGCGGGAGCCACAATATCCCAATATGCAGACACAGCTGGGCTGAGGACAAATTAAAGTCACCTTTTCCCTGTGATTCCCAGAGGCTGATTCTATTTTTAACTTTGTTTTCTTTCTGTTTGATCCTTTGGTTGTTTTAATGTAGTTTCTGCATTTTGCCATTAAATCTGACTCTATACAAAACTAAGCAATACTATGAGCAGGGAAGAAAGAGTAACAATCTCATAAAGTGATTGGCTTAGACATCCTTCAAATGCACTGGCTAATTGGATATATAACTCATAAATGACAAAGGCAGAGGGATGGAAAACAATGCAGGGAGAGGAAACTAAACCTAAAAAAGCTCCAACTCTGTTTAGTTGTAGGAATAACAGGTCTTTGATTACATTAGCTCTGATATTCTGAAATTCATACCAATAACTATGATCTTACTCTTAAGAATGCATTCTTCTACGCATATGAATGCAGAAGGAATGGCTATTAAAGGCTGTGCAATTACTCTAAATTTGTTATGAACAATGTAACACCAGACCATACTTAAATTTAAAATTAAATATTTCATTGTCTCCATTATATGAAATTCAATTTCAAGAGAGCATTTGTAGAAGCACCAGCTGCATTTTTTCACATTTTGTGTATTACTTTAAGTAGCTACCACACCTATCCAACCAAAACAGTGACAGGAACAGCACATGGGACACGAGACAAAGGCAGCCCTTGAGGAGCAATTAATTGTGTTTGATGTGGTATCTCTATGAATATCTCCACATCTCAAATCTCCTGTGATATATTTGTTGTAAGTAACTGCAAGGAGCTGCAAACTCAAACTCCTTGTGCATCCAGTTCCACACAACTGTTATGACCATTCAGTCTGAGTGTTATGATCACTGATGTAAACACCACTTCAAAATCTGACACATATCATCCAGTCTGAAATACTTATGACTTCCACAGACAGAAGTGTGTACTATCCATTTATTTTCTAAATAGAATAAAAGGAAAAATCTATTAGATACTTGGCTCAATCTTAGTGGCTTACATTATGTCAAGAGTTAATAATTTATTAATCAGCATTCAAGAAATCCTTATTACTTGTGACAGGTTTTGGAGGGTTTTTGCTTTCTTATTTAAAAGACCTTCATAACAACATTAAGCTAGGGAAATGTTTTGACATACTACTTTGACACATTCCTTCATTTACATATTAAAGCAAGAAAAGTTACATGCTTTCAATAACATGTATCATTTTCAAACTTTTCAGTGCTAAGTAGAAATTTTTAGTTCTTAATGGAGAAGATTTTACAGTACCGTGACCTGCTAAAACTGTATTGACCCCCAATTCTTATAAGAACTCAGTCTTAACAACATAGATGAACTATATAAGATTATCAGCGTAGTACATTACCTTTAAAATGGAAAAAGATCAAGACTGTTTTAAGGAGAAACCCAGTAAACAATCAAAAGCTCTAAATTAATTTACTTTTGGAGACAGGCAAGCATGGTGCACTGGAGAAAACAGGTGTAAAGTATCTTGCTTCCTAATTTTCCACAGGATAGCAGTACTCCAGTGCTGTTAATCACAATCACATTAATTGTTTTATATAATAACAAATGCAAGGTCCTTACAACTTTTTTCAGCAAACTGGACATGAAGCCAAATGATGCAGAAAGATACCATCACCTTCCCACACACTATGGAACAACAAAAAACGTGCATCAAACTTCAGCTGCTCAATAAAAAAGCATAGTTCCACTGCAAAGCTCCCAAAACACCAGTCAGAACAGCAGAAACCTTTTAAAAAGGTAATTCCTGTGTATAACTGGCACTACTGCCATGACCTCACCCTGGCAGTGCTGCACAATACTCCAGGCAGGCGCTGAGTATGGCTTTCCTACCACCATCCCTGCACGCATCTCTTAGCAAGTTGCCTCCTCTGGGAGATGCCCAAGGTAGCCAGGTTGCTCCGAAGCCTGACAGGTACAAGGATGAACCCAAACGACCAGAAGGGTATGGTGAACAGTTTGTACAGGGACTTCCTAGCAAGCAGTTTATTTTGGTTTCAGGCAAGCTGCTGCTGTCACGTGAGCCCAAGCAAACAAAACCCACCACTTAATTCTTCACGCGTGGTCCTGGACCTGCAGCGAGGAAGCAGCAGTTGCTACTGAAAAGACTAGGTCACAGCAGAGGCTCAGAGGACTGACTTTCCCTTGGCACAAACATTAACAACTTACAAATGACTGATACCTGCTTTTATAGTGATTTAAAAATACCCACAGCGTGGCTTTCCAGAGGCATTAAACAAGGGCTACCACTACCCTATACTTCTCAACACAAAGTGCTTTAACAAAAGGTTTCCAGCAGTCAGACTCAATTAACTGCACCTGAAATCTTACCCCAGTTTGCAGACAGACTCTGCTTACTTTGTGAGCGGTTGTGCCACTTCAGCTGCTTTGTATTGTTCATCAGCAGTCACAGCCACATAAAGCCCTAACAGGAACCTACATTTTAATACTTGCATGAGGATGAGATTCTAGCAAGAAATATTGTTTGCATTTGGGGGGGTTAGGGTTTTTTAAAATCTAAAAGCATAGCACAGACCACAGTTGAAGGAAAATGAGGTTATGCAAAATACTTACTTCGAAAATGCTCTGAGGCATAATAGTAGACATCCTCATAGCCCTCGTGGTAATCCTCCTCTGGACGGTACTTTTTCCCTTTTCTTCTTCTAGATCTTCTTATCTGCTTGACGAAGCCCAAGAAGCGCTCCATCTCCTCCCTCAGCAGCACCAGCCCACAGCCCCCTTTGCCCTCTGCTTCACAAAGAGCTGTCCCAGCATGAATCAATTGCAAGCACCGAAGCAAAGCTGCAGCCTCAGACGAGCCACTCTCGCATCATGAAAAACCCCTCCCTTATCTCAGCTGTGACTAGAAAGCATCTTGTTTTCCCTTTAAACAAAAAAAGGAGCCGGGGGTGACAATGACTTTATCAAATCTACTGACTGGAATGTTTCAACATGAAAACAAAGGATGAAAATTCTGAAGTGAAAGGAGAAAGTCAGGATTTCAAGCAGTTATTAAACAGCAGAGGACAAAGTTGTGGAGACCTGCCTGTCAGCAAGGGGAAGCCCAGCACTGGGAGCTCCCTATCCTGTGTCTCCATCATTTGAAGAGGGGCTGGGAGGCGGGGACAGATGTTAGTCAATGGACTGAACCATATCTCAAGGCAAAACAGGTTTTCATTGGCCAGTTAAATACTACCCTCATATTTAACTGAGCATAGGCTCAGCAACCCGCTTGATTTCATTTGTTGTACAAAGAGGAAACACGCTGATCCATTTCTGGTATCACATATGCTAGATGAATAAATAGCAAAGTGGTTTAATCCATACACACAGCCCACTCAGTGGCAAGTGTGTGCTGAATGTGTTAATTGGAGCAGCAGGCAGAAAGCTCGGCAGCTGTTAAAAAATGACACATATACCCACTGGGCATTAATGCATTCTAGCCACTGCTAGATCTAAACATTAAAAGGCACTCCACAGACAGGTCCCCTATAGAGCTGGCCAGGATATATAGCAATAGGCAAACAAAGAAAGCATCACAAGCATAACATGACAATACTCATTTAACACCTTAGCAGAGTTTTAAAAACTTTAGAATTAAGGTTTCGCAGACCATCCTTTGCACAGGATGATAGAAGCAAAAAACCTGAAAAGGTGCTTGTTCTCTTCTCTTGCTGTGTGCCCAAATTCCACACGCATTCCCTAAGATAAGGCTGGAATTTCATCCATGATTCTGATGAAGTTTGCCTCCCGCACAAGAACAAAAGCAGTGACTGCTCAAATCCCATCACACTGACATCTGCCGCGGGGCTTTTTTTGTAACCATGCTCCCGCAACGAAGTGAGGGCTCCAGTCCAGCAGGACCTTGCCCGTCTGCTGGAACAAGTCCCAGATCTATCAGTTGCCTTGGTCAAACTATGTGCCAAACATGGTCACCTGCACACATACTTGCAGAAGATACTATTTTGCACCTATGAGCATGGGGAGGTTAGAGAGCCTTCCCATAAAACAGATTTTACAGGATCATCGTCTGGAAAATGAGGAGCAGGCAGAGATGGGATTAGTTTCTGGTGATGCAGACACTTCAGTGAGTCATTAACTTGCAAGGAGCAAACCAGGACAGTTGTTTTTTTTTTTAAAAGCGTTAAGTAAAGCAAAATCCAGGACTGCAACTCATCCTGGTTTCAACAGAAGTACCCAGAAATTGATGAGAATGGAGTTGGGTTTTCTAGATTTGAAACACGTAAAGTTACTACTAGAGGTCAGCCTGCCATGTGCAGGTCTCAAACACACACTGAAAGCAGGCACTGGAAATCTTTTGGCCTTGTTCCAGCTTCCCAGGTATTTTAGAACAATATTGTCACAAAACCATATCCATTTTATCCACAAAAGCTAAAAAACCTCCAGATGTTCCTACCAAGCTCCCCACAGGAATACACACTCATCCTCCTTGACCCTACCAGCCCTGCTTTTCCACTGTGAAAATTCAGCCGCTGTTGCTAGCTGACGAACACCCTGAGGGTACTACCAGAATTATTTTTAGTGTAACTTCTATAAGGAGGTTGTGTTTTATTACAAGTCTGTTTTTATCACACAGCTTTCAACTTTCAAAGGGTAAAGACCTTGGAAGACTATTACAGGCATATTACAAAAAATAAAAAAGCCAATAAAACTTTTTATATGGATCTTTAAGAAATGATCACTCTATGTTCTGAAGATTTTAATTCACGTGCTTTTCTGTGCTCTGCCGCCAAGCAGCAAAATCATTACATTAGTATCATGAAACATAAAAACTAAACAAAGACTTAGCCTACAGCAGAGGTAGCGCTGTCTCTTTCCAGAGAGGGAAATCTTGCTTTGATACTATATTTACTCCTGTAGAGCACTCTACCTGACAGATGTGCAAAAAGTTATTTCTAGGTGTCAGAAACATTCATCTTGAGTTCAGAAGTCTTGCAGCCATCACCTTCTCCTAAAGATAAATGATAAAGTTCAAAATGATAGAGCTACTTTCTTAACAGGAAAAAATGTAAAACTTTCTTGCTTTCAAACTGTTCTGTAAATGAGAGCTGAAAACTGTAATTGAACAGACACTTGACTTTCATCAAGCCAATACACCCTTGCCTAGCACTGCTGTTGCTAAACATGCTGCTGCTGCAGAAGCTCCTGCTGGAGAAGCAGCTTCTCGGCTCTCAGCGTACCCCAGGGAGACTTCAGTCCTTTCCATAACAAGGCCAACACAGCAAATAAGCAGAGAAGGGAGCAACCAGAGGATCTCAGCTATTACTGCAAGCGCCAGATGTAGTACAGCAACTGCCTGACCATTTTCTAGGAAGAACTAATGCAAATTTTGAGCTTTGGAAAGCATGTTCATTACCAATGGATCTTCTCTTTTCTCTCTGTGCTCATGAGGTGCATCACATACATGTACAACTATTGTAAAGCAGAAAAAATGTACCACATGGTATTATTGGTCAGTGGTAATGATACCTAACTTGTATGATGAATACGCACAGGAGGTTCAATCTCTGCTGCTCTCCACTGTATCCCACTGGCTATTTCCACCTATAACTGATTGACTCCAGCTCTCACACCACAGGTACAGAAGCGGGTCCACAGTTTCTAGCACACAAGCTGACAGTCTTGCCAGCATGTAAACAATACACTTGTTTCAATACACTTGTTTCTTTCTGCATGAATGCAAACAGCAGAGACAACAGTTCGGCATTTTTATAGTTTCTTTTTTTAAAAAAACACCTTGAACAAGCTGAGCTTTTTATAGGATTTTCCCCACTCTGAAACATTCTCGTATTCAGGGCACTATAAAGAGACGAAAATATCTTAACAGAGGGCAATGTTGTTATATATTAATAGGTGTCAGAGTATTAAGTGTTTTATTATACTAATAAGATTTCTGAACTAAACTTATGTTTCATGTGCATTGCATACTTCCTCTGCTGCTTTGCTGAGAACACTGGAGACACTCATTAGCTACTCCTCATGCCATACCTGTAAATATTTTATCATAGTCCTACTTTCAAAGGTATAAGCAGAGAATTCAGTTTCACAAACACAGTTTACTGTAGTTAGGGAAAAAAACCACCGAACAGTTAACTACTGCTTCCCCCACTGCTCATGATCCACCCTTCTGCAGCTTCTTCTGGTGAACAACTCATTAATTCATGGCAATGAACATGGGTCTTGCAACCTTCCACTTGGACAGAAACAACAACAACAAAAAAAAGCAGAAATGTAATAGAGGCATATTGCAATTCCAGAAAGGCATATTGATTTTATGGGAGGAGCACAGAAAGAAACAAATATTGGCTTTCAAATTTTTAAAACACAAAACACCAGAGATGACAATGAGTTTCATCCCTTAAAAACACAGAAAATAGGATAATTACGCCCAAAAGGCATAAAATAAGGTGTCCATTGATCTTCTCTCTACAAACTAGAATTTGGAGAAGCAATTTTCTGATGTTATAATGCCACAACAGAAGCTGCAATGTAAATATGTCTCCATCTCATTGCCTCATCCTTTCTCCATGAATACGCCTACTCCAATCCAAGCAAGTACTCTATTGCTGTTTCCAAGGTGGCTTCCTTAGAAAAAAATAAGGATTGTCATACTGTCCCCAGGATGATTTGCATAATAAAAGTTTTGCCAAGTGACACTAAATAAAATACTTGTATCCTCTGTTCTGATAATACTTGTATCCTCCGTTCTGATAATTAATTTGTTTAACTTAGGAAGAAGCTCCATCAAACTGGTTCTGTCTCAAGTCAGTGACTTACTGGAAAAGACTTCATGGTAGTAATAAAACAAATATACCACTAAGATACTGTCCTTTTAAAACAGTTGAGCTGCAGCATAAAAGCTTTTGCAGTCATGGATAGTTCTCTAGAAGGCAAACCAGTATTTAAGTTTTAACTTGCCTTTGTACCCATAGCAAAGATTAGGTGTCTCATCATGTACAATACCCATATTTAATATTTCACTTGCACAAAATTAGCTGTGTGGCTATCAAGGTAAACTTCCACAGGTGACATACCTATTTTCTTCCAGTCTTTGAGGAAAGCAGTAGGAAAAACGTTTTGGTATCCAAAGATAAGCTGCTAAAGTAGTAAATATTTAACGAGGATTTCTATTTGACTGGGCTTGCAAACATGATGCTTTGAAACCAGAGGCTGTGTATGATGCAAGCCTCTCTAACATTTTGTATCATAAATAAGGGATGGAACTAGCACCAAATATTAACAGTTCTAAGCAGGTACTGTGCATCCTGTTCATAAGCATGCTTCAGTGTTTAAAAGAAAACATTTCAGATGGAAGAACTCTCTTGCCTCTCCCTCTCCTTCTGTGGGCAGCCCCTAAAAGCCTTCTGCTGTGAGAAGAATCACTCCCACTGGGAGGCAACCATGCAAAAGAGTGCACAAAAGCAGCCTCAGAGTCCTACCTGCTTCAGGTTACTGTCTTGGGGAAAAAACAGAAAAAACCCTATAAATGCACAACACAAAAAATTAAGATGATATAAATTGTTCTTGGAGGTTGGCTGGAGGCAGAAATTAGTTCTAGTCCCTCCTCTCTCAAGCCCTTAACCATAAAGATACTGTAAACCTCAAAAGGGAAGAATTGCCTCTTATTTTAAGCTGAAAGACTGTAGGCCTATATTAGACATTAGGAAGAATTTTTTTACTGTGAGGGTGGTGAGGTACTGGAACAGGTTGCCCCAAGAACCTGTGGACACCACATAACTGGATGCGTTCAAGGCAAGGTTGGGCGAGGTTTTGAGAAACTTGCTCAAGCAAGTGTTCTTGCCCTTGGCAGTGGGGTTGGAACTGGATGATATTTGAGGTTACTTCCACCTCAAACTGTACTGTGATTCTATGACCTTTTCTTCTCTGGCTCTCTTTCAGCTGAGGAAAGTCCTTGATAATCTGCTGTCATTGTTTCTGGAGACTAGCACTAACAGATGAAAGAACTATTCCTCTTACTCAACTCGCAGTATCATCTTGCCTGACCACCTAGTTTTACAAAAGCAGATATCATAATCACTCACATTAAGGCTGCAATTTTCCACTCAAATTTTGCCCTATAAATCTTGGTGTAAAACATGAGCTTATCAAATTGAAAATTACCAAATGTCTCTAGTCTGCAGTCTTATAAGCACTGTAAGAACATATGGGCCACACTGCAGAAGCAGAGCCGTGTACAAAGTCAGTGTGTGTGAGGAGAAAATAGCAGCCCACCACCCCTCAAAGGTATCACAGTACCACCTGAAACCCCTCTGTCTGAAACAAGTTCTGTGCTCTTCTAAAAGACACACACAGAGACCATTGAAAGCATGGGACATACTAAACGTTACACTGCACATCCCTCTCATCTGACAGCAGGAAAAAAAATGCAAAATAGCCAATGCATTATCTCTGGAATGTTGCTGCATGGGATTTGTATGTTGATAAAACACTGCTCATCTACTAGAGTTATTTTCAAGACCTGATACATTTTCTCTATTCTTAAATGGCATCCTGGGCAGAAACAGCTTGGCCAGCAGGACCAAAGAAGTGATTCTGCCTCACTGCTTAGCACTTTTGAGGCCACACCTTGAATACTGTGTTCAGTTTTGGGTCCCTCAGTACAAGAAAGACATTGAGGTGCTGGAGCTTGGCCAAAGAAGGGCAATGAAGCTGATGAAGAGGACTGAGAAGAAGCCTTATGGGAGGCAGCTAAGGGAACCAGAGTTGTTTAGCCTAGAAAAAAGGAGGCCTTATCATTGTCTACAACTACCTGAAAGGAGGTTGTAACAAAGTGGGTGTTGGGGCTCTTCTCCCAAGTAAATAGTGATAGGACAAGAGGAAATGGCCTCAAGTTGCATCAAGGGAGGTTCAGATTAGATATCCGGAAAAATTTCTTCACCAGGAGGGTTATCAGACACAGGAACAGGTTGCTCAGGGAAGTGGTTGAATTACCATCCCTGGATGGATGTTGTTTAAAAGACAGGTAGATGAGGTGCTCAGAGATATGGGTTAGTATTGAACAGGTACAATTGGACTCAATGATCTCAAAGGCCTTTTCCAACCAAATGATTCTGTGTTTCTAAATTATCAGTTCACAAGCCATTCATTTATTCTTGTTACTCTTTGTTGACATATAATCATAGACCACTGTTTCCTTCTGCTCCTAAATTACAGAATGCAAGACTTAAGAGCTAGAGTTCAGCTTTACTGTCACCTAGTTGTATATTAACTTTTTTTTTTTTTTTTTTTTTTTTTTGGCAAGTGAACACACAGATTTTCAAGAGAAACTTGCAACTGCCAGCGAATACTTGGAGGAGTTCTTTATTGCATTTTATCTCATATATGTTATTGCATACTAACATGCCCAATGGTTTTGCTTTCTGCAACATTTTCTCACATCTAAGTTTCCAGATTAAACTGTGAATGCCAATGCAGTGAATGAGGATAAAGTAGAACACAAAGGATAGAGGAAGAGGCTACATTCATTTAAAGGGAACTCAATGGCTGCTTGTGGGTTTAATACAAGAATGTTGCCTCTTGTATATGGAGAACGCTGAGAATCTTTGTAGCACTGTTTTAAAAGGGTCACTTGTCAAGTTCAATTTCATGCAGAATGTATGCTTCAGGGAAAAGAAGCCTTTTTTATTATTATTCCTCTTCAATTCAGCCGAAACAGTTTGCATACGTGCTATTTTTCTTCTCTTTCTAGCCTACTTGGCTTCAAATAAGTGACTAATTATAACACAAAATATGCAGAAACAAATGTTAACTTGACCACCACCAAGGAAAGGCAGCTTAGGTAAAATCAAGCACAAAATAAGTTTGACTTTGCTATTTTGTGACACCAAAATTCTACAAGAAAAGCTACACAAAGTATTACTCTAACCATACTTACAGCCCCTCAAGGGCTGAAGCAGTAGACTGGTATTTTAAAATACTAAAACTAGAACATAATTCTTTGAGAAGTCTGAATTAAAGGTGTTTTCATCTTTCTAAAGAAACGTAGCAAATGGCTAGAGGGAACACTACCAAGATTTTGCATACTGTGTCTGTTTTATGCACGAAGCGCATCTCAAATCAGCTATGAAAGACATATGGAAAAGTGGTTTCGAATAAGGATATGGTTTTTATTCAGTGAGTAGTGGGTTTTTAATGCCTCACAACCATTACATGTCCCTAATTTTGCCATCTTCAGGAACTGCACATTTCAATTCTAATCACAATTAAAGTGTACATAAAGCACTGGAAAGAACGAAGAATTCATTACTTAATTAAAGTAAAGTTCAGTAGAACAAAAATACCTAGTGGATTCATTAAGTGAAGTTCTTGCACAAAAGCATCAAATTCTTTTCTTAAGCTACATGCCTGTAGAATTAGGGATCTATAGGTACCATCAAACAAAGTTGAGGTAGGTGGGATTTCACAGATAATTGACAGTAGACGACCTGAATGTGATATGTGAGATTTAAAGTAGGCTAAAGGAGAACCCATCACTGCACATTTCTTTCCATGCAGAATTTTATGCGAGACACTTTTTACTAGGTGACATTAAATGGATTTAGTTTCTTTTACCTTATAAGATTAGTAAAAAGACATATGGAAAAGCTTCCTGTTCATCCTCCCACAGATGCATCCTATCCTACTCACTTAGATTCTCCTCCTTCTTCCATGGCCACAGACTCATCAAGCAGCAAGCCCACATAGAATCATAGAAAACCAGGTTTGAAGAGACTCAAAGGATCATCAAGTCCAACCATTCCTATCAAACACTAAACCATGACCCTCAGCACCTTGTCCACCCGTGCCTTAAACACCTCCAGGGAAGGTGAATCAACTACCTCCCTGGGCAGCCTGTTCCAGTGCCCAGTGACCCTTTCTGTGAAATTTTTTTTCCTTATGTTGAGCCTGAACCTCCCCTGGCAGAGCTTGAGGCCATTCCCTCTTGTCCTGTCCCCTGTCACTTGGGAGAAAAGACCAGCTACCTCCTCTCTACAGCCTCCCCTCAGGTAGTTGTAGAGAGCAATGAGGGCTCCCCTCAGCCTCCTCTTCTCCAGGTTAAACAACCCCAGTTCTCTCAGCCCTTCCTCATAGGGCCTGTTCTCCAGACCCTTCACCAGCCTCGTCGCTCTTCTCTGGACTTGCTCCAGAGCCTCAACATCTTTCTTGTGGTGAGGGGCCCAGAACTGAACACAGGATTCAAGGAGCCGTCTCACCAGTGCTGAGTACAGAGGGAGAAGAACCTCCCTGGAGCTGCTGGTCACACCATTTCTGATACAAGCCAAGATGCCATTGGCCTTCTTGGCCACTTGGGCACACTGCTGGCTCATGTTCAGTCGGCGGTCAACCAATACTCCCAGGTACCTCTCCTCCAGGCATATTCCCACATATTCCCACAGATGATCCCACCCTGATTCAATGACTGTAGAGAGGTTTCTTCAATGACTAGTATGCTATGGAACACTAGAAAGAAGCAATTTCCATGTGCCATTTCATATAAATTCTCTTTTCTGCCCATCTTCTGTCTGGTATCACCTCTCTGTATCATATATCATATATCATATACCAGATTTAGATTTTCCTTGGTGCAGAGGGATGCTCGTACTCTCCAGCAGCACTATGATGGATGTTCTACCCCTTCCCTTACTAATATCCAATAACAGTAATCATTTGGCAGCAGTGAAACCCTTGTTATATTTCATTCTTGAAAACATGCACCAGGCATCCATTGTGTATTTCTCTGATCAAAGAACTACTGCAACAAGAAACTTTTCCAATTTGTTAAATAAACTGAAGGAGAAGTTAGAATTAATAAAGGATGGGAAACAGGAAAGAAATCTCACAGAGAGACTGCAACTAGGAAACTGGAGCAACAAAAAAAGGCCCTCTGGGAAAAAACACAGGCATCCAGAAAGTGATTTGTATCCTGAACTCTGTATGTTTTATCAGGGTCAAGATACAGCAGATAAATAGAAAGATTTTATCACAGGTGAGCTCTGACAAGAAGAAAATTCTGCTCCACAGTCATGAAAAGACAACTACAGACAAATTCTCCATGATGATTATGTGCATTTACAATTAAAGACTATTTAAATATATGTGCAAATTAAACCATCCATCTGGAGTCCTCTGCCCTACAGGCACAGGCCAACATTCATGGCAATGCAGAATCCAGTTGTTCAGATGGATTAACTCTTCTCTTTCTCTCTAAATACCCTCCACACTCAGTTAATTCCCTTTTCTTTTAAATCCTGAGTTTTAAGTTATTCCTGTTGTCCTTGCATAATTTGAAACCACAAAGCATACCAAGTAAGAAGAACATAGACTTGAAAGGCAAAGGGACAAGTTTACATGTAACCTCACATTAATGAGACCCAAGTATCACACGTTCACAGAACCGAAGGATCATAGTTTCCATCCACGAGCCCTCAGTACAATAGCAAGGCCCATTGAACATTAGTGTGGCACTTCATCTCCCTCACGCCAAACAGTAGTTTGGGAAATGAGAACGGCTGACACCTTCTAATGGATGAGGTTTGACTTCCCCTCTGTCCCTATCCCAAGGGCAGTGAGCAGGTTCTGCCGTTCTGCAATTTGTTTCCTAGCCCAAGTCCATCTTCTTCCATCTAGGGGAAAAAACAGAAAATGAGCTTTACACTGTTGCTTAGAAGTTAAAAAATAAAATACAGAAAAAGCCAATATATAGACTTCAAATTTGTCTGTTCTTTTCTTCTCCATGAGACCATAGTTCCTGGTTTTAAATGTTAAGAGACAAAGTATGGGGATAAAAATGCATTACATCCTGGGCTTGCAAAACTCGTTCACTTCTGCCATGAGTTTTGCCATTTTCTGCTGGAAATTCACTTACAATAACAGTTTTGCCATATAAAATTGTCAGACTAAATGTAAAATGATCATTTGTTCAGTGTTGCACACTTCGTGTGGTAAAGATAAAGGGCAGAACAAATACTGCTATTTTTGTCTGTAAAAAGCTACGAGATCATTGACCTCAGCGTACATTCCACAAGTGACAGGATTAGTCAGATGTCTTCTCTTCAAAAACTGATAGTTACCAAACAAAAGATTACTCGGAACTCAGCATTCTGTGGCACTTAGCAGAGACAAAATAGCCTAGTTTTCAAACTCTCCTTTGATGATGCATTGTATTTGAGGATTTATATCATTCCTCTCTTATTTCATTCCTTATCATTGATAAATACAAACGTTTACCAAGGTGTTCTCAGGAAGTCATCCCTAACACATCCACTTGTGTAACACACATTTTCATCCTCAGCCACTCTTCAACCAGACCCATATTTTCAGGCATCGTTACCTGTCTACAGGTAAGGCTGCAGGAATCTGTTAATTTCAACTATTGGAGGTCTTGCTCCCTAAGATATATTTGGACATCTGAGTAAAAAATCTGCACATCAGGAAACACATAGAATTCCTCTTGGTTAACTATGAAAGCCACAGAAGGTGAATAAACTCCACTAAGAGCAAGTTCCATATTCCCTAATGGGTGCATAAAGTGGCAGACCTCATATTTAATCACCTCAAGATTCAAGAGTCCAAGAGACTCAAAGACTTTAGTTTTCACCAACACTCAAATGATCAAGCGATAAAAGAAAAAATTAAAGACATTTATATCAGATCAGATAAATTATTATCAGTCAGTGTACAAAACTGACACAGCTAACTTCTCTATACTAAGGAATTTTGTAATTTCTTGGAGATATCCCAGCTGAGAAGCATTTTCACTGTTTCAGATGCTCAGTATATATCTATTGACAACAGTTCTAAAGGATGAAAATTCAGACCGGATGTGTATTTTACAAACTGACTTGCTAATTATTGATGTCTTGATTACCTATCTATTAAAATTTTGCTTGGAAGTATTAAAGTAACTCTATAAAAATACTCGTACATTCTCCCTGGTTTTGTACCACACTGTACAGACAGTATCACGCGGCATTGACTGACATTTAGGATTCTTCAATAAAATGATTCTGGAATTTGCAATTCTTCTTTCTTCTTAGGAAAAAAAAAAAAAAAAAGTCGGTCTGAGTTTAACCCTTTAAAAAATGTTATTTCAGATATTTACAAGTTACTGCCTATAAACCATTCCATGCACTACCTACTTAGTTAGCAATGACAGACTTTTTGTATTTCAGTAATAATCTCACACACTGTCCCAACTGACCTGAGCACTATGCCCAGTGCTAGAGCTTTACGATAATGAGCTGTTGCTGCGCAGGACGCTCAGGCCTGCATTGGTATTGCCACATCCTAACTTCAGGTGCACTTGTGCCAAAAGTTTTGTTTAAGAAAAACATAACTGAAATGAAAATAAACTCAAACTGATTTAATGTAGGAAGCGGAAAACTGAACTTTTGTGTTGGACCTAAAGATCACATTCTGGACTCCAAGGGTGAGAGCTTGACATTTCATTTTTCCAAGAAGTCTAAACAACCACAATAAATTTACAAATGTAGACATGCCGCACTGTTAAATTTCATTTCACGCTCAGTAAGCAAATATTACCAAACTGTAAGTACTGTCACACTCTGTCTTTTTAGTTAGAAATCTTGTAGCCAATAAAGGTCTGACCTTGAAATAATTCACAGATGGATGAGGTCCCTTAATTTGCTAGTCACTTCGTTACAGATTTTGCAGAACTGCAAAGTTAGGTCACATTTACTCTAATTTTACTTTACAGTAACTTTACAAACTGCATCATCAGGAAGAGTCACTGAAAGTGCATTACTGAACTATGTATTTGAACTGTCATGGAAAACTCTTCTTTTAAATTGAAAATGCTGATATAATAGAGCCTCTAAAGGTAATTATTCTTAGTACTCTTAGAATTATTTCTAGTGCCAAAACATAAAAGGTAAACTCATACACTATTTTTGTGGAGATTCTGATACATTGATAAAACTACTAGAAGTTTTCCTTTTATGAAGTCAGTGGAAATATATGTGTGAAGGGATGACTAACTGTTAGATTTTGTAGGCGTAAAATTCTGTTCACCAGGCTGTTTTAGCATAGGCTGAACCTACACGAATGTGTATTTTAAAGGGAAAAGTAAAGAAAAAATACCAACTCTATTTACTGAAGGGATAGCTATTATTTTCTCATACTCCTACTCTGTTTGATTTACTACACCAGAGTTGCTATGCAAAACAAATAATCAAATATATACAACAGCTAACTTTTTAATGATTTAGTTGGCTAAAAAATCATTTTCAGTTACAAGACATCATAACTCATTACCAGTACAAACCTCAGTGAATACATTAAATGATTTTTTTTTTCCCAAAGAAGAAAAATTCATTTTGGTCTAATTGCCAAATAGGAAACTGAGTAAGAATGGCAAAGCTCTGAAAAAAAACTTAGGATCTCTAATGAGCTGTAAACTACTGGAAACAAAAAGGGAAGATGAAAAGTAAGCATTTTGCATTTTCCAAGAAAAAAAAAAAGAAAAAAACAAACAAACAAAAGTTAATATGAAATACTACTTTGTTGCTTCTCAGAGCGGTCCTCTCTTGTACCAAATGATTCCCTTCTTAAAGGACCACCATCTCCGCTCCATCAACACACATGCCAATAACTGATTCCCCATATGGCACAGAGCTGCTCTGAAATCAGAAAGATTCTTCAGAGACAGAACTCAAACTCCATAGTCTCCATGTCTGGAAACAGTCTCTCTCACACTTTCCTTCTCTTCTGCCCCTATTATCACGCAGAGAAGCCTGCTCAAATGGAGCAAAAGGACTGCCCAGCACATTCATCCTGCTTTTTATTCCCACAGTCATGGCTTTCATCTAGGTTGTCCATGGTTTGACTTGATATATAAAACACAAAATGTATAATTTTTTTATTTTGATTACCTTACCCTTAAAAATGAGTCTCTGAACACTGTCATTTACTGGGAAAAACATTCATTAACTTTTAAGGATTTTTTTGTCAGACCCCAAATTCGAGCTTTAAGGAAACCTAAAGGAAACTGCAGGCATGGAAGGGCATTTTGGGGGAGACCCTTTCTTTTGACGCTAATCTCCTTGATGTCATTAACTGTTACTCATAAGTCCAAAAGCTGCAACCTGGCAAGTAATGCCAAAAATAAAGCCTGCAAGAGTTGGGGGATTAAAACGACATGCAGATCTGGCCTTAACAAACGACAGCTCTTCATAGAATCATAAGGTCGGAAAAGACATTAGAGATTATCAACTCCAACCATACCTGTCTACTACTAAATCACATCCCCAAGCACCTCATCTACCCACCTTTTAAACACTTCCAGGGATGGTGACTCAACCACCTCCCTGGGCAGCCTGTTCCAGTTTGATAACCCTTTCAGTGAAGAAGTTTGTCCTTATGTCCAGCTTAAACCTCCCCTGACACAGTTTGACACCATTGCCTCTTGTCCTATCACATGGCACTTGTAAGAAAAGACCAACACCCACCTCTCTACAACCTCCTTTCAGGTAGTTGTAGAGAGAAATAAGGTCTTCCCTCAGCCTCCTCTTCTCTAGGGTAAACACCAATTCCCTCTGCCGCTCCTCATAAGACTTGTTTTCCAACCCCTTCATTGTTTTCGCTGCTCTTCTCTGGACACACTCCAGGACCTCAATGTCCTTCTCACAGTGAGTGGCCCAAAACTGAATGTCGTACATCTGCGTTACAGAACTGATGACTGCTATGGTGCTATTTCTTTGTAACAAGAACACAGGAATGGGAGAATTCCTTTTGCTAATTTTGGAAGAAAGCTAACCATCTGGTTTGGAAAGTCTAGTTTATACTACTTAATAGTACATACACTAGCTGGGCGAAAATTAAGTCCTACTGTAATGCATGCACATTAATGACTTGTGAGCATTTAGATCTCTTAATTTACCGAGTCTCTTGAGGGAAAGATAAAAAAATCATTAATCACTTCTAAGTGTATCAAATGAGGATTTAAATTTGATTAAATAAGATGGGTCCTGTATGTCAATGAGTCAATCTTGCCAAAATCTCTTCTCATGCCACTTCCAAAAGGTGAAAGGCAAAACGTTACACTGAGTAGTAACTTGGCCACACCACTGCCAAAACCTACACTGTTGAAAGCACTCTATGCATACTAATATTTGATAAGCTGCTTTAACACCAGCTCCTGGACTAAAGTAAATGAGAATCTCAACTTGTTGTAAAAATACACATTTAAAACATAAAAAAATTAGGACAGCAACTTGACAATGTTACATTCCTTGAGTCAAAATCCAAATAAAGCCCAACTCTTCCCTACTCAGTCACCCCATCCTCCCATCTTTTCCACTTCTACAACATTTTGGCAATATTGTGCAGTTCATCAAGTAACTGTCTTAGCTTAAGAGTCCTTCAATCTTCATGCAATAAGAAGCTAAATTATAGTGTGAGTTATCATTCTAAATAATCTATATTTCTAAACAGGAGGTGGAGGGAGACAGGACAAGAAAACCAAAATACACATCCATGCACCAAATACAAGGTGAGAACATTTTCCATATTTCTGTGAGAAATCAGCTCAGGACTGAGATATTAGAGTTTGACTCCTGCTTTTTGCACTGGTCAGAGCACCAATGACTTCAAGCCAAACATCACAGTTACTAATGGAGTCACAATGGGTGCTAGCACCTTAAAACCTTGAAATTATGCATGCAGCTTAACCACTGCCTCATCCTACCAACTTCTTTCAGTTTCTCACTCATCTTCTTTTGCCCCTAGATGGGCAGTCTGAGCTCAAAGGTCCAAATACTGTCAACATCAGGAGTTATAAACAGATTGATAACTATTCATAGAATCACAGAATCACTGGGTTGGAAAGGACCCACTGGATCATTGAGTCCAACCATTACCGACCAAGGAAAAATATTCTTAAAGGTTTTTTACATTCTCAGCAAGCTAGTAGGTTCCAGCACATGAAGTCACAGTATTTGAAACAATATTAAATTGGCAGCACAAGAGTTGCAAGGGGTTGTCTAGAAACAGGGTTATGCTAATGCCTGTGTACATTTGCTTAAAAATTAATGCAGAACAATGTTTAAATTATGTTAAAGGCCTGGCCGCAAGTGAAGAAATGCAATATTCAAGCCACACGCAGGGCTTCATCCAAACTCATGCATATGTATTTGTAACAGGCACATCAACATCCGTTAAGCACAAAGAGAACTCTTTTGCCCAGTCAAAAACATGGTTAACATGTCTCAGACTCTTATGTTAGTTTAAAACGGGACATAAAATAACCAGTGGTGTCTTACATGGCACTTTCAGGTAACACAGGTGACTACTGCTGAAGTCCTGGACAAAATTGCAGCAACTGCTGGCAATTCCACTACATTTGCATAAGGCAGATTTTCCTCACTCTTGGAACGAGAGAAGCTACAGCTTGGCTTGTAATAAGTCAACAGTCTCAAAGCCACTAGCAGTAATCTTTGAGAACTCATGGAGATCCAAGACAACTATAAACATCAATTTCAGTCTCAAAAAGATAAAAAAAAGCAGAGAGAGGGAGGGAGGGGAAGATCTTTATACAGTTGACATTGAACTTTCACTCAAGGAAATACTGGAATTTAAAAAATGAAACAGAACAGTTTGAAGGCACTTCGAAACAAAAAAAAACCCCAATCTGGCTGTCTCATGAGTTACTTGTGTCAAATGAGCAGCAAGACAGCAAACCATACAGACAAAAGGAACACAACAGATGTTATATTTGCCACATAAGTATTTTGACAAGTACATATATATGTCACTCTCTTAAAGAAAGTTTGCCTGTACCAGGGTGAATGCAAAACTGATCGAAAGCTATGTTGAGTCCAAGCAGGAAAGAAAACCATTTGGAACTTTTTGGATTCACTGCTATTCAGTATTTTACTTTCCATACATATTAGATATTTGGTCCTTTATGTGCAATTTCAGTACTTACCTACCTAGGTCAGAAATAAATCCCAACCCATCGCCAGCATTAGACCAACTGCAAGTGCACTGGATGAGCAAATTAGAATAGAAAATAAACAGACTGAAGTAATCATCTGAAAGAATCAAGATGCTTCTCAATAAAAAGAAGTACAAGATATTCCAATAAGCAGGACTACTCATCTATATAATATATATAATACATAACATCATTTTTATAAAAATGTTTTTATAACTATTATGTATATTACATAACTATATTTTATATATAATAATATAATTGAATATTATATAATATGAACTGAGGATGATAAACAAGTGATTAGGTAGATATTACCCTAAAAAGCACATGGGAACCATAGCCATTTACCAGCTGAACCCAGCTCCATAATGTATACTACTTGCAAACTAGGCAAACATACAGATATATTTAATATGACTGTAGCAGACACAAAGTTATTTCTCTGCTCTGTTCTACACTGGTACAATTGGATGTTTCTGTCTGCAGTTAGAATCCTGCTCTTCAAAAAAAGGAACAAAACATACATGGAATAAAGATCTGTAAAATTTAATGTGAAAAGGAAACAAAAAAGAAAGCAGAGAAGACTGAGGTGGAGTAAACAGTACAGAAATGTCAAAGACCATGAAAGAGAAAGAAAATTCATTTTCTGTTATCTACAGAGAAGTCTGGGAGAGTCAGGTGGAACATGAGGTAAAACATTCAGCAAATAAGGGCAGTGAAGTGTGGGATGGTCTGCCAGAAAGCCCAAGATATTCAACTAAAGCAAATGCCAGGTCCTGCAGCTGAGAGGGAGGTAGCCCTGTTTAAAAGCCCAAGCACCAACAGGAAATGAAAGCAGCTCTGCAGAAAAGGACCTGGGGGCCCTGGTGGACAGAACGTTGAACATGAGCCTGTATCCTTGCAGAAATTAAGACGGAATCTGTACTGGGCTGAATCAGTAAATGCACAATCAGCAGATAAAGTGAAGTGACTCCCCACAATTCAACACTTGTGAGACTGTATCTGCAGCATTTTGTCCCATCTGGATCTCCCCAGTAGAGAAAAAGAGAGATATCGTGAAGCCAGTGCAAAGGAGGACCATCACGTTGAGGCAGGGCCAGAGCACGCAATGTATGGAGTGAGGCTGAGAGGCTTCAGTCTGTTTAATCTTCAAAAAAAAAGGTCAAGGGAGAATCTAGGTCCTATTTTCCAGATTATGGAGAAGACAGTCAGGCTCTTCTCAGAGGTTCACTGTGAGCAGACGAAAGGTAAAAGAAACAAACTGCAGAAGGGGAAACTCCAATTATTCCAATTAAAGTAGACAGAAAGGGCTGAAAAAAATCATAATAAGAGTGGCAAAACACTGGAACAAGTTGCTCAAAGAAGACTTACCATCCTTAGAGTTATTCAAAATTCAGCTGAATAGAGGCCCTGAGCAACCAGACTGAACTTTGAAGGCAGTCCTGCCTTGAACAGAGGGCTGGACTAGATGACCTCCAGAAGTTCCTTGCTACCTAAATTATTCTATAATTCTTTGTGATACAGTGTCTGTGAGGAATGACAAAGATAGTGCCTTGGGCTAGGAGTCCGACTGAACAATCTCCAGAGGTTCATTCCAGCTTTTTTTTTTTCTGCAATCCTGAACACTGAAAGGTACTAATAAATCTTCAGACAGAATATGTGTTTTCTCCTCTTTGCATGAACAGTGCCTCATTTATTTTACTTAACAGGTTATAACCATAAATAAATATACAATATTACATACTTAGAAATTTAATACTGACAAACTCAGAAATTAATTTTAGATACCAGACACCATGAAAAACGAGGGCAGGAAGAAATGACAGTGGAGAATGTTACCACAGTCAGCATATAAAACATGTTCAAATAACTTTCTTATCCCCCCTGTAATTCCTAGAGAGGCTCAGAAGCACTTTGCTGACAGCCAAAGCTGCAGCCTCCATGGAGTACAGGGCTGACAGTATGTAGTGACAGAGGAATACCCAGTGCACAATCATTGCAAGCAACTTTAAAATCCCTTTTCAACTTGCAAGGCCTTTGCAGCACAAAAGACAAAGGGAGATTGGTTATATCACATGGGGAATTTACCTGTGGATCTTCCAAAAAGATTCCAGGAGGGTAAAAAATCTAATCAGCTGATCTCCTATAGGCTTTCTAAAACTAATTTCACACTGGAAGCACGATCACATAGCCTAATTTTCTGTATCTCAGAGTCCAGTTACCACTGGTGATACGTGCAGTCCACAGAGGAGAACTAACCCTTGAGCTGATACCTTCAAATAAAACAACTGAAGATATTTTAAAGACAGAAAATTCTGTGACATCCTCACTCATATCTGCATATTGGTTTGAATGTTCAGAGGCAAAATAAAAATGCTTCTTTAAACTTAAGACGAACACTGATTTCCTGTAAGGTGCAGACAAAATGCTTTGTCCTCATGACAAATAAGCTGTTGATAAACGTGTCATGAAAAAAAATGAAAGAGCTTGGAACTGCTTATATTAATCCATTAGCGGCAGGAGAGACCACAGTAATACCAATTACCTAATCTGACTTATTTTGTCAGCCTAAAAGAAGAAATGTTACTTGCACACCCATAGTTTCTGTCATATTTGTGTATGAAAAAAAATATGACTACCAGGTAAAATATTGGCCAGCAGTCCCTTTTTCATAACTCTTTTAAAAGGTAGTATTTCCCTTCCTTCAACTAAGCCTACAGAAGTTCTTAAAAATTACAGTTCAATTTATACTGAATACTCCAGCATAGTTACCAAATACTGTGAAGAAAGCTCTTTACATGCACCTCATTCACAAGCAAAAAAAAAATTCGTATTTTCATAGTTGCAGGAAATCATAGAATATTCCTTTCTGAGAAGCCCAAAATCTCAACCTGCATGTAAGAATCTATTTTCTGTTTATACACACACATATATATCCTTTTACAGCAATTCTCATTATTATTGTTGATTCAGCTATGTAAAATACACATATATGCATATTAACCGCAGAAAATAAGGCAAAAACTGGTATGATCTTAAAACCTGGAAGTCAACAATTCTGCTAATATATATGTCTACATACTCCAGAATCTACATACATATATCTAAAGACAAGCACAGAGAGACCTCTGATAGAAATATGAAATCTAGTTTTTAAAAGCTTAAGATTTACTAAGAGTAAGATAGTTCCATTCTTATCTGAGATTAACTTTTCAGACTTCTACCACGGTAAAAATTTGCTTTTGTAAAACATGTTGTTACCTAGGAAACAAGAACAAATGCATGTGCAACAGGAATAAAAATTCAAAAGACTTGGGTGAAATTACATAGACTAAAAATGAGGCATTTTTCTCTCACTTCCCTACATCCAAGTCAAAGATTTCATCATTACTGTAAACAATGTCTTCATGACCTCAGTAATAATTTAATGGTAAAAAAAAAGTGTTAACCTTCCTAAATAGTATGGGGAAAGAAATTATTTTATTATTTTATACTTCTTATACCTTTTTTAGTAATCATTAAGGGAAGTTTTACTCTTCAAAACCAAGTAGCATCCTGTTACAAAAATTTTAAACTAATGGTATAACAGACCAATATAACTCTTAGAAGTTCACAGAAAACTAAATAAAGTATTTCCAACATGACAAATTGACAGAGATCCCAAGATGTTTGGCAGAGGCTCCCTCTAGCATGAACACTTACCTACACGAAAAAGAATTACTGCTTCAGCTTACACGGGAAATCTACTATGTGCAGGTTTGAGGTTCCAGAGGTGTTTTCCTTTGTACAATAGAACTCCCATGAAAAGTAGAAATTGTCACAACATTTCTGTGCACTATCTGAACATGACATTTAGTCACTGACAGAACAATGTATACAGCCACACAGCAGTCTTTGTCAATAAATGACACTTCTAGCATAAATGCTCTTTGGTTGGGGCTTTTTTTAGATTTTATACACTAATAAACTATTGTGCTTCTGACAAAATCAAAATCTCATTTTTCATACTGCTTATTCTAACGACATTTGCTTTCCAGAATATGGCAAATGCGTAATACCAATGACTAACATATTTTTTAAAGTATATGCCTTAGCAAACAAGAAAGTCAAAACAACTGCTGCTGCTAGAAAAATTGGTGTAACCTGATCCCACACAATATGGTATTTAAGAAACAGGCAGGAGAGGATTCTGATGCAATGACTTAGGAAAGGGATTAAGCTAATATCACTTCTCTTCTGAACGCTGTGTTTAACACACTTCAATTATATATCTTTGTTAATTTATGAGTTCTTCTGTCTGAGCTAAACCTGTTACTAGATGAAGAGGGGTATGAAAACAGTAATGGGATTAAATTAACTGTTTTAAAACTAAGGTGGATTACTTTCACCTAGAAAATTTCAAGAAACTGCCTGGACTGCTAATTAGATTTTCTAAGTGTAAAACCAGAAGTGTCATCTGACAGAGGTGTTTTGTGGTGAGCTCTGCATTGCAGAGGTAAGGAACACATCAGAGGGTTTGTTGTTCTCGTTTCTGAGATATAAGAATCTTGATCCATCAGGTTTTCTATTCAGCAGTGCTATTCTAACGACTTCAAACACTTCCAACATCAAAATAATTGAATTTTATCTTTTCAACAACCTAGGAAGTATTGAATTCTTTTGCATGGAAAATAGTAAAAGGCTCCAGATAACATCAAAATTAAATGCCTATCAATTTGGTGTATTCAAAAGGCAAGAAACTTTAAAAGCCATTCAACGGACTAGAAAAATAAATCATTAAAAAGTTAACCATACTGTTTACAAACACACTCAAACATAAACAGTAAGCATTGGTGTTTGAAGATGTGGTTTTTTCACATTTAGAACAATCATGTCAATTGTCATAGTCTCCAGTTTTCTTTCTAGTTACCATTCCAATAAGTGTATGATGTCTTTTTTTATTTCTCTTTTTCAATTCTCCAGCCTTTCTCAACCATCCCTACCTTCTCCTTATTCTCCAACAATATTTCTTCACTTACAAACTCAGTCTTCCTCTTGTAGTTGCCCATACCGTTTTCAAACACCCACTGCTTTTCTTCCCATGGAGAGGTTAAACATGCTGGCAGAAACATAACATATACAAAAAAGAGCCACTGAACATCTTGCGTTGCCTTTGTCACAAGAAAGAAGCCAAAGGTTCTTCCAGACTAATGGCATTTCAGCCAACTCCTTCAGCATCTGCCCTTCCTCCTTGCTTACATCACCTCAGCTTCCCCTTCTTGTCCTTTCTCTTGCACCACTGCCTCCCTATACCCTCCACATTTGCCTTCTATTTTCTACTATGTTCTATATATGCATTTACTCTTAATCCCAATACTCAGATATATATATCTGTGCATTGACCTACATTTATGTAAAAAGATAAAGCCTCTACCTTTCCTTACTACCTTAACTTTATTTCTGCATGTATTTTTTTTTTCTCGAGATGACTCATGGTAGATTACACTCAAGAAGCACAAACTAAGCTTACATCTCTTATGAGCTTGTAAAATTTACACAGTCAGATTTAATTCCTGGGTAAATATTCTAGACATTGCAACAACTGTACTCATTAAAAGAGAACACTGCTTCTGAAATAGTAATTACAGCTGTTTTAAACCCAAGAAAACTGCATCCCCAGCTCAAAGTCTTCTCATTCCTTTAGCGCTGAGGTTAGCAAACTTTCAAGGCAGGATGACAGGCAGCTGTGCTTTTGTTTTTCAAGTTAAAGGTTAAGTATGCTGATAAAAACGCAGCAGGAACTGGGAGATGCTTACGAGCATCTCATCTCGCCTGAGCAAAAGACAGCAGCTCCTGACTCCTGCTGAACCAGTGTCCCTGACTCCAGGGATGCTTCTGCTGGTTCTAAGACCAGGGCAAGCAGCACTAGCTCTCCTCTCCCGCTCCCCACACTGCCTCGACAGCTCCAGTCCCACTGCCTCTGCACCCCTCCTGTGCTAAGCTGGGAGATCCTTCCAGGACATCAACCTGTGAACCAGGTCAGGGATCAGATACAGATTAAAAATAAGCTTTCCCAGGAGAGTATAGCACCCACACATATAGGCAGCTGTCCCCTCCTCTTGTGTGCCTTACAGAAATTCTGAAATGGTGGCACAGCTGTAGTTTTAATGTGGCCATCTGCCACTTGAAAAGACATTCTCCATCATTAGACTGTACTTATTTTGGAAGGAACACTGAAATCTACAATATTAAATTAATTTTCTCTTATTTTTCTCCACTGCTGCTGCAGCTGACATACGCCACTCAACATACTCTTTGTAAAAGAGGTTTCAAATTCACCATTTCCACATCCTTTTGAGTACTATTTTCTTCGTAGAGCTCTATAAAGGCTGCCTGATGCAGATCTCTCAAGTTGCTTTCACTGTCTTCTTTGAAACAGATTCATTTTTCTTTCCTCCCCCAGTTCTCGCTCTGTAAGACCAACTATAGGTAAAACCAGGAGGGTATTCATGCAAGCAAAGATAACATTGCCAGGAGTGACTTTCACCACCATGAGCCAACAGGATCTTGTTCCTGTGCTGAGCTAAGCCATGGGTGGCAAGGCAGCACCTATCCATGCCAGACAGAAGCCCAGGGAAGGACTGGGATCTTATCGCAAGAGAGAAAACAGCTGTTGCTAAACCTGTCTGAGCTTCCTCAGCGGAGGACAGATTATTCAATAATAATTTTCAGGCATCTGTCACTTTTGGACACATCTCAGACAGACAGAGGAGGGCTTAACTTTCCAACTTGATGCATTGCTGAGACAGGTACTTGGAACGTTTGTTAATTTGGCTTTGACAAGGATCTGAACAACAAAAACCTAAAATGAATATGAAACCTGGGATCTCTGTCACTGAGCCTTTCTCTCTGTCTCCTACCTGATTACATATTTGTCCTGCTTTTTATGTCTAACACCCTCCAGGAAAACATTTCCATACCCTGCTACCTCAGGAAAAGGGTAATCATGCTCCATTAAGCTGTTGCCCTACTTGTGAATTGGCCACAAGACTTTTTAGAGGATGGAGACACTGGGCTGATGGGAAGCTGGGAACCAACATCCTTAGGATGACACACAGTGCTGTGCTACTGGCACGGGGTAGGGGGAGAAAGTTCTTTTTTCTGCACTTCCATCTTGCACAGACTTTTTTTGGGCTTTTAGTTTTGCTGCTGACCACCTGCCCAGAGCAGATCTCTTTGACACTGCAGTACACAAGGCAGAAAGGATTCCCATTTTTTTTTAAGAAGTCATAAAATTGCCATGTGAGAAGTCTAGGTTTTGGTGTAAGATTCTTGGCTAAATACTCCTGAACTCAGAGAGCTCCCTTCCAGAAAGCCTAAGTCCTATAAGCATTTCTTCAAGGACAACATGACAACAATAATAATGAAAAACACTAACCCATGATTTAGTTTGGACTGGATAACAAAATGATCCTCGCTCACAAAAATGTTAAAGCAAGGTGTGAATAAAGCTAAAAATATCATTTGAGCAGAGCAACAATATTACAGAAACTATAACATGAATTCATGAAGCAGCTTCAGTGTCTGCCTTGGAGACACTTGCTCACTTGCCAAGTCTGTCAGAAAGAATTAACTTGTCAGCAAAAAAAGGTTATAGTATAGGAAAAATATTTGTTTGAAAGTTATATTACTATTTTTCATCCTTCCACAGACTACTTTAAGCTTTCAGGCATGATTTGCTGTTTTTCATCTTGTTAACTGTAATTCTATCACATGGGCATATCCATCCTGTCCTTGATGCTTATATAACATCACCCCCAAAAGAGAAGAGATTAAAAAAAAGAGATACTTTGCAAGTTTCTTGAAGGCTAAGAACACGCAATGGATTATATTAAAAGCATTACGGATTTAGGGATAGAAGTTTTAGGTTAAAGATCTGTTAAGAATAAAGAAGATTGTCTGAAGCAATAGATGAAGATGTGATGACCTGAACAACCGAATTACTGTCTGGGTTTCAGAGCAGGGGCCATCATGATCACCTCCACCAGCCAGTAAAGCCATACAAAACCCCAACTATCTAGTAAAAAGATTTGATTATGAGAGATTATGAGGGAATAAATTAAGAAAAGGAATGTGCAAGTGCAAAATTATGTTCTAGGTTAAGGGTTTGGAGTTGGCTTCCACTGTATGAACTATCTGATGGGATAGATTTTCACTCAGCATATGAGTGATGTCCTGTGTGCAAGGACTAGAAAGAAGAGAATGACAACATACACATGTAGAAACAGGTAATCCCACAAAAGAGACCATTTTAAATCTTTTGGCCTCAAAAGCAGACACTGATAGAGAAAGGAAAAGAAAAATGGAGCATATGGCTTATTGCAGAGATGCCTTCAGCAAAATCAGCTATTAAATGAACATGCAAGAGTATATTAAACTGTAATGAAACGGAGACAGAAGCTTCATACCCAAATGTCAAATAGTCATCTTACCAAAATTTAAGATGCAAATCACTCAGAATTTGCTAAAAAACAGGTTTACATGTAATTTCCAGCAGGAAAATCTCATCAAGGTTGGCCTCAGCCAGGGGGTTCATGCAAACCTGCTTCTCACAAGGGATCTCTCTTCACATGCAAAGGTTTTGCAGGTAGTAAGCCTACCTGAGGCACTGAAAGAGACAGAAGAGTCTTGCCCTGATACCAATGCCTACCAGCTAGAAAAAGACCACATCTTTATCAGTTTCTGAGAGGTGTCCCACAGGCAGTCAGCTTAATAGGGTCTCAGGTCCCCCTTCTTCAAGGCTTGAGCTATTATATTCAACAGTACATTTTGAAATATCAAGCCAAATCCCTTCAATGTAGCCTTAAATGCAAGTATTCAGTATTTGCTTAACAGTGAACCAAATTATCTTCTCTATCAGCCAAGATATTTGTTCAGTCCACATCTGGAATTAATCACTCTCCTAGACCAAAGCAGATCTCCCATACATCAGACAATCTGTCCCCTCCTGACACTTAAAAAGCTGACAGTCAATAGAAGGTGCTTTCCAAAATTATTGTCAAAATAAATATGGCTCTAAATTAAAACATCCTACCACTCTGTCATAAGTAAGATCAAGCAGGCAAAAATAAAATCAGCAGTCTCTGTTTCAGACATTTATTGGATTAAGAAGTTACTGACTATCATTACTGGGGAGACGCACAAAAGTAAAAATTAAAAAAAAAAATAGTACAAATTCTAATCACAGTTTCTCTAACAGAGTTAAAGCTTCTATTATCTCATTTTAGTAGAATCCATGAATGCCTTAGTTAAAAATAAAAAAAACCACACTAGCAGTTCATTTTCAGTAAACTGGTTTCTACATCTAAGGATATATACAGAATTAACAGTAAAATTACCAAGCTGTGACAACAGAACCACTATTAGATCACTGCACCCTGTAGAACACCATCTTAGATACTGGTACTTGGATACAGCCCATAGTTTTGGGAGAGAGAATAAAACAGAGCTGGCAAAAAAAAAAAAAAAAAATCAGAAAGGGTATCCATTAAAAATTTAATAATAACATTTGAAATCAAGACTGCACATCAATACCCTTTCCCCAATAACTGTATTTTTAATTTTGCGAGCTTTAGGTGATATTAACAAATAATAACGATATTTATCAGGAGTCACTTCAGTTGTTTAATGTGTTCTTAACTTTGCTCTGAACTGAAACCACTATGCTTTCCTCGACTGACCCCACAGAGAAACTAATTGTCTTTGGTTCATCAGTCTTTACCCCATTCTCCAAAAAAATAAAGTGTTTTCCTTCAGTTTAATTGAATACAGAAGAGTATCCATGCAGCATGGCCACAGAAAGACCAGGAGTTGCAGTTTGAATGCGTCATGTCCCATCCTTCCTTCAACATTATTTCGCATGATAAGAACAGGATTATGGGACAGGCTTGACATTGCACTGAACACAAAACTGCAAGGGAGGCATATTCCAGACAAGACATGAGTCCAGCCGTAAAGAATCAGGTCACAAAGTCACTGAATGGGAAGTCCCACCAGACATGGCATCACTCCTGGTAGATTCTGTTCAGATTCAGAAGACCCCAAAATAAACACTTTAAAATGGACAACCAGTTTTCTGGTACTCATTAGCTCAATGCAAGGCGCTCCCTGTAAAACAAACAAACAAAAAACCTCAAAGAATAATAATAACAAGAATACTAGAAGTACTTGTACTGAGTGACACTTCCAAGTTTTCTAGAAACTCTTAATTTTTCTGATCTGGAAATACAAAAAGACAAAGGATAAATACTTAGAGTTTAGACATGGTACAAAGAAAATCTAGAACTGTTCCAAGAAACAGGGAAAAAAGGACATGATACATCCAACAGCATGAATGGTTCTGATTTGGCAAGAAACTGAGAGCCTTGTCACATAATTTTATTGTCCTGAAAGATGATACCTAATCCAGCTAACCCTCGGATGGCCCCCTTAACATATTTTTAATAATGTCACCCTCATTCTTGCATAGATATCAAGGATGCAAGTGGTGGTGACGACCTCGAGAATCAAATGGAAAAAAAACTATGGTCCAAACTGACTCAAGAAGCTTGTGGTTAAAACAAAAGAAAACCAAACCCCAAAAAACGGTGAATTCTGAGTAGAAAGTTAGGTTTTAAGAGATTATAAAAAATTTTGAACATACTTTATTATTACCGACTTACTAAAATGGGAAATTACAGCATTAGCAGTTATAGCTAACTTCCAAATGTTCCGTTCTAATTCATTAAGCATAAATTAACTGGAATGTCTAATGTTATTTCCTTTTGGCATAAACATGACAGTTCTAAACTCCACTAGTACATGTGCAAACATACACTTTCTTTTAAACACACAGAAAAAACCCCAATGACGCAACAAAATAGCACCAACCCATTTGACAAAAGGGCTTCTCCACTGCTGGATCGACATCTCACTTCTTTCTGCTACCTAGACAGTTGTTCCCTGAGCATTCTCTGGTCTGACAATGGTTATCTCCTAAATCCACTTGGCCTAGGTGATGTTTTCACTAGGTATGCCTGAAGTGTTTCACTTGCCATTTTGACTGGGAGATGGTACTGGGGATCACGAGAATTTTCAAGGTAAAAAGATGCAAACAGAAATACAAGGAACGAGACACAGACAAAGTCGAATCCAAGACCAGAGCTCAGTAGAGGTTTTGGGAATGATGAAAAGGTGGCAAACAGGTCTGGGTTGCAACACATGAGTTCATATGCAGCACAGACTACAGTTAAAATTACAGCCTTGCCTTCACCACATTAATTGCATTCTGTGTCATACTCTAACATAGATATATGATAAATATTTTCTTCCTATCCCTTTCACTCTCTTCATACCCTGAGATCCAGCTACACAGTCTGGTGCATCTTCTGAACAGTAAAATGCACTGCATGAAGCAAACCTGGCACAAATATTGGTAGCTGACCAACAAGTCCCATTTTGTCAGCACTGTGAAATCACTTGCCTGGCAGCCTGAGGAGCTGCACAGTGCCACCACCATCCTTGATACCCTGCTGGGGCACACAGGGGTGCGAGGGATGTTGTTGGTTACTTTCCTTATGACAGGAATTAGTATTTGGAGTATTTCTAGTGGGCTGCCACCACCTTGCATAGCAGTATCCAGCAGTTTCTATCCTCTTTGCCTCTCATACGCACTTGCCAAAAGCCCTTGGCCAGGACTGCACAAAGAACTTCAAGTGCAGCACCAAGGAAAGTCACAGCATCTGGCTGAGATCAAATAGAACCCCTGTCACTGCAAAAGCCCTTTGCAAGCAGACAGGTGCTTGTGCCTGGCTGGTCCCCAGTGCCCTTCTGCACTTTCTTCACTCATATCATCAGCAGAGCAGGGGGAAAAAATGAGGAAGGAAAAGAGGAAGGGAAATAACAAGCCCATGTCCACAGGCCAGTTGCCACTTAGGAATGTACAACTGGTCAGAGACTGGGAGGAGCTGTCCATGCGGGGTGGAATCATAGAATCACCAGGTTGGAAAAGACCCACTGGATCACAGAGTCCAATCATTCCCATCAATCACTAAACCATGACCCTCAGCACCTCACCCACTCATCCTTTAAACACCTCCAGGGAAGGTGACTCAACCACCTCCCTGGGCAGCCTGTTCCAATGCCCAATGACAGTTTCCGTGAATTTTTTTTTCCTAATGTCCAGTCTGAACCTCCCCTGGTGGAGCTTGAGGCCATTCCCTCTTGTCCAGTCCCCTATCACTTGGGGGAAGAGGCCAGCACCCTCTTTCCACAAAGAGGAAAAGAACGTGCAGTTGAGTCTAAAAACTGGTCAAAATACATTAAAGGAAGCAAATAATATGGGGACAGAAGCCACCACTCTGCTTACAAGAAAATGAAAAAGAGAGCAACTTCCACACTACTGTTTTCCCTGGAAAGTTGGAGGTTCTGAGAACTTTGTGAGCATCCCACCAGGGAAAGGCCTCTGTGCCACCAGCTTCTGATAAGCTGGGGGAAATACTGATATCAATAACAAGCTTATTCACATCTATAGTTACCCAGAAATCTTCCAGTTAATACTTTACGCAGAGACATAAAACTGAAGTGAAGGGAGGAAACCCTACCTGGTGGCAAGGATACCACCCAAACTCTTAAATCTCAATGAAAACTTTGCAAGTAATTAACACTAAGTCAGCTGTGAAGTAACAGCAAATACAGAGTTGGCTCCTTAGGAAAGCCATGGAGAGCAGCAATAGAACTGAACCTCTGGGATCTATCACCTTTGTACAATTAACACTGAAATCATTACACAGCTTTTTGGCAGAATTCTCAGCAGATCAGCAGCAGTATTTCCCTGAAGGCAGTGAGAAGCCTGCTGATGCGTCCCAGGACAATGCTTTCCCCTGTGCTGCTCAGCTAAGGGGGGCAAAGTGTTACAGGATATCTGCTTAACAAACACTCAGACCTCAGGGGATCCAAGTTAAAGGACATGACACAAAAGGTGCATGATGTTAGGTTACCAGTTTGTCAAAACCCTGACTTTAGGTGTACATTCAGCAGGACTCTTCAAGTCCTCTGAGATGGACCGTGTACCCCTGATCCCTGAAGCATTGCTTTTATTTGTTTAACAAGGGGACACAAAGATGGCTTATAAGAAAAAGCATATTGGTTTCAGAAGTTGACATATTACTGCTGCAGGTGGTGATGTTATGAATTTTTAAAGGAACCCAATTACATCACTTTCATTGCCCACCACATAGCATAAAGGTCAAATACACACAAACAGACATTTCCCTTTACAGGTTCAGCCCTGGGTTTTTTTCACTTCCCTGACACAGAATTCAAGTAAGGAATCAAAGACCTTTTTCCCTATCCCTGTGGCAATAATACCACAGCTGACTTCTTGCCCATCGTCTTAAATATCTATTTAAAGGTTAGCTACAGTCATAAAACAAGTACCCAGAGCAAAGTAAACGAGAAGAAGATTTAAGGAATAGGTTTTACAATTTATGAGGCATTATTTGAGCAAACGGCAACTTTCCAGTACAGAGATAAGGATTGGTGAAGAAATAAGATGCTATCTTATGAAAGCAAACCATAAAAAGAAACTTATACCAACCAAGAAGCTCGTCCATTAGTGACGTATCTAACTAATCAGTAATGGAGTGTCCCTCTACAAATCTAATTCTGAATGGCAATACCTGTAGTCAATTTGCTCCTCTCAGCAAGAAGAAACTGAGCAGAAACTTATCAGTGATAAGCGATTAAGACCTGTTATTACCATGAAGAGAAAGTAGGTTTGATTTTGTAGAGGAGACAGGTGGTAAACCACCCGTAGCAGCCTGGCAACCGGGCGGTTGTGCTACATAATGTATGTGTGGGGCCTTTGGAAGTGGTTTTCAGGCAGTTCTTAGAGAGTACAAACTTCATCTCATACAGCAAAAGCAAATTCAATGCACCCTGAACCTCTATTGTGGCTGACACATGCCAGTGGTGCTGGCATCTGCATCTGAGATGATAGTTCCGTAGCTTTTGGAGGAACCTCAAAAAATAGGAAATGTTTTATTTGAACACTTCTGAATTCTGTGAACACGAGGAAACGCTATGGTTGCATAAAGGCCTATAAATGTAATTTATTTCTGAATAGTCAGATCTCTGTTAATGAGCAGGTATTTAAAGTCCTTAGCTTTGTAAAGGTACTCATCAAATGGAGGAGGCAAGCAGAAACAAAAAGGTCTTCCAGATCTGATTTTGCTAGAAGAGACCCCTCATTAGCACAGCTACAGTGACAAACATGTGCAGGAGCCCAGCTCACATGTGATCAAGAATCTGCTCTTCCCCAATTCCAAATCCTCTTCTCTTCCAGCCCAGCACTTCTGACAGACAACAATCCTTTACTTGTACTCAGCAGCAAACATCCCGGTGTTAAAAAGCCATGAACACAGGGAGCAAGAAGGTCACAGACCCATAGATCACAGCTTAGAGCATATGGCAAATGCATATCACTGCAGATATATTAAGTCTTATGGCAATGATGGAATCGAATGGTGTAACGCAAAAACATACGTGCTCTACCGGAAACCAAGTGAATTATCTTAATGATTTTGCCTAGAGACATATGCAGCTGCTGCAAACTGGCATCAAGTGAAGCAAAATTGAGCTGTTTATGCTCAAAAGCTGCTTATTTCACATCCATTTACAATGGAAGACTGATTATTTCCATTCCAGGAAGAACTATATAATTTGAAATGTATTTTCAAAATACATCTTTGATAAGAGCACCCACAAACCTTTAAGGAAAAACAGAGTCCACAAGGATAAGTAAACTTCATGGCATAGTCCTTAGCTCTATAATCCATCAAAACAAAATGCTAAATAGCATAGGAACTTTGACTTGGATCCCAGCATTTTTGCCCCAAGCTATTTACAGGTTCAGACAACATTTGCTTTGTATTGTACTCTCTTTTGGAAGTACTTTTTCATACCCTTGTTTTACTTTGCTTTCACCATCAACTGAAGAACTGACACAACTATGAAATCTGATTAATAGAATTATTATCTTCTGGCACAATGATCTTTCAAAATAGTGCTTTAATCTGTCTTGGTGTCAAGATGAAATGCATTCAAAGGATGTGACTTATTGTTCTTCATTTAACCTCTGTTCATCAGCTAGACGTTTTTCTTCTAATCTTAAAAAATCGTTCTCAAATTCAGAATCAATAATCAACTCCTGAAATAATGAGCAAAAATTCTCCCGACAGCCATAACTTACTAATAAGGTATAAAAGAATGTCAGAGGTCTACTTATTAAAGACCATGCTCTGAAGCTGGCAGGTTTTGCCCCCTTCCTAAATAATGAATAGATTATAAAATACACATTAAGTCTTACTAAATTTTGAACTTTGTCACATGTTGTCTTACTTTTCCTGGAAAATTATAATTTTTTAGAATTCCAAATTATTTCACTCAAGAAAAAAAAAAATGAAAACATGTTTTCCTGAGGAAATTAATCTCCCAGAAGCCCTTTTGAATGAGAAATATTTTTATAGAACCAACATCTTTAACTGTCCCTTAGACAAACAATTTCCTCAACTACAATAAAGTCCAAATGAAAATTCTACATTCGTAAACCACATATGGTTGGGACAAGGCACAGCACTTTAAGAAACATAAAAGCAATTAATTTTCTAATTACTTTTCCAAAATAATACTTTTTTATAATTTTGGGGCTAATTAGAAATAAATCCTCTTTTCTCTCTGGTTGTGTTTTCCAGGCAGAGAGTTACCTAGACGATAAAATCACTTCCCCACTTCCCACACTTGCCACAAACAGGAATGGTAGATGGCAGAGAAAAATTTCTGGCTGCTTCCACATCTCAGAAGGTAAATGGTTATACTAAGGGGAGGCAATAGCAAGACCAAATTACTAGGAAAAGTAGTTAGATCCAGGAAATCTAAGTCATAGAAAGGGGCATCAGTCCAGTATAGACTCAGCCTCATAAAAATTGTGATTGTCATCACTTCAGGTAGAGATTGTGCCTAAATTGGTCCTACCTACTTCTTTTCAAACTCAAAGTAAGCTGGGGTAGGGGAAGGGAAAAAGGATCATTCTAGGTATGAACAATTCAAGTAATTTTTTTTCTGATAAACAAAAATGCCTTCTTACTAACATATTCTTATGACTGACATTTTCGTTGCCATGAAAAAGAAGCAGCAGAATGTGCTGGTTGTAGATTCATAGAATCATAGAATCACGAGGTTGGAAGAGACCCAAAGGATCATCGAGTCCAACCATTCCTATCAAACACTAAACCATGTCCCTCAGGACCTCGTCCACCCGTGCCTTAAACACCTCCAGGGAAGGTGAATCAACCACCTCCCTGGGCAGCCTCTGACAATGCCCAATGACCCTTTCTGTGAAAAACTTGCTCCTAATGTTTAGCCTAAATCTCCCCTGGTGGAGCTTGAAGCCATTCCCTCTTGTCCTGTCCCCTGTCACTTGACAGAAGAGGCCAGCTCCCTCCTCTCTACAATCTCCTTTCAGGTAGTTATAAGAGAGCAATGAGGTCTCCTCTCAGCCTCCTCTTCTCCAGGCTAAACAACCCCAGCTCTCTCAGCTGTTCCTCATAGGGCCTGTTCTCCAGATTCAGGTGCACAACATTCCTGCTTTCCTAGTTTAAGGTGCGTATTACTTACCAAGTTATTATTTAATGACAAAACAAATGCTTTAAAGCCTTCCTTAGGTTTTGGATATTGTCATTTTAAGGCAAAGAGATGATTTTTTGAACATATACAACATAATCGGTTCAATTAATACAAGCTTATTAGGGCCTTAGTCCTAGCCTGAATGCAAGGCACACTTCAACATATTGAAAAGACTTTTCCTCTTTTTAAGAAACCATGAATCACACAAGAAGCTCCAAAACCCAACGATGCAATGGCTCTACCTCAGAGGATCCAAGCACTGCAGCAACTAGGCAAAGCCCACAATGCAAAGATTGAAATGGAGACTATCAGTTCAGCAATATCCCGTGGAGACCCCATATAATCCTCGAGTCCTAGGGACACGGTCAGACAGCAGTGACTGCACAGAGACTGGAACTTAGTGTGCCCAAGCCATGCTTGAGATCACAGATGAACACCAAACCAGCCCAAAGAGATGATCCAAATTCACAAAGCTGAAGTGGAAACTTAACCAACTGGACAGCAATAGGGCTTAGCTGTTGGCCCATTAAATTTCCTGGTAGGAATCAGCCTTTGCCAAGCAGACACAAGAGTTCATCCAGGATCTCTTGTACATGAAGTAAATCCTCTGCAGGTTGGTGAGAAGGAACCCAAATCTGTCAGTATATGCCTTGGACGGACATTTGTGCCCTGCTCGGCAAAATTTTGCCACCTAAATTATTTATTTATTTATTTATCTGTTTATTAAGAGCTTCATTCCTTTAGTTAATAATGGTAACAGATGGACTGGAGGGGAGGTTGTTTGGGTTTTTTGTTTTACTGGGGGTTGGAGAGCTAATTTTTTGCTATTGGCCATGTAGGATGAAACACAGAAGTGCTTTTAGGCAAGAAAAGCAACACTACATACACTATGCACTCAAAACTGCTAGCATAGTGACCCTTTAAAGAGATTTCATACATTACCTCTTGGAAAAATGGTTTACCCCAGGGACATATACACATCTTTGAGAAGCTGTAGATTTTTGAGCATCTGCAGGGACAGCTGGCATGATGGTTACAGCAGCTGTCACACTTGAATTATGAAATTGTGCATTGCCCAAGGAAAGGATCAATGTCATGCAAATCTCACAAACCTGAATTCAAGTCACAAAGAAAATGAAGGTGGGAGAAATAACTGTTCTGATGTTGTGAGCCAGACTTCTCCGAATCACTCCATAATTTCAAATAATACTGTGCTATAATATATACTTCATCTCTAAGGCTTCCATCAGAACAGACATTTTATTTTGAAACATCTATTAAAATTTTATTAAAATCTTCAGGAGGTTAAAAAGAATATTGGGGAAGCAAGAAGGCTATGGAGTTTTTAAATCTAACTTTAGTAGAACATTTATTTTTTTTACTCAGACTAAGCAGGAGATATTGCAAGGCTTTCCTGCTTGAGAAAACTGTGCCTTGGTTCATAGCTGATTAGTAATGTGACTGACCTGATTTATTATGTATCACCGCTACTTCTAAAGAATAGCCCTGAACAAAGAAATAAAAGTTACATCAGTATAAATGACTTGTCCCTATTAAATGGTTAACAGAAATAATTACATTTATTATTTTTTAACTTGCTAGTCGATATTTACTGCTTCATGTGAAAAAAATTAACTTGATTCTTAATGAAATTCAGGTAATTAATAAAATAACAGCTGAGCTTGTCAGCTCACATACTGCATGCAGGATCAGCCAGCTTGTAAAAAAAGCCTTCTCCTAGGGACAACTTTGCTTTTGAGAGATTCCCACGAACCCAGGGAGACCCACAAGAGGCCACAGCCAGCTGCTCCTCAAAATCATTTAACTCCTTACAGCTTAGTCTGGCCTCTTTTACAGCACAGTTACATTAGACTTTTGAGGAATTACAGAAATCACACCATTTAGTTCCGCAGGAAAATATACTGGGAGGTTTAGAAAAAAAGAGACAGGTCACATTTGATAAGTAATTTTTTTTAATTATCCACTTTTATTCTCTCTTCTTTTCCCTAAGAAAAAGATCTCACAACCAAAGGTCCCCAAGTCAGGAAGTCAACAGTTCCCCCCAGCTCTGAAAGTGCAAAACTTGCTGAGGGTGGTGTTTCTGAATACCAATTCAGCAGTGGAAATGTGCATCTTTTAAAAAAATAATACTGAAAAATCTTTTATATTATTCATTTACATAAACATGATCCTCTATTTAAACAATCTAGGACACTCAAAACCAAAATCAATACTACTACTATTAGAAGACAGAAACAACACCCTATGCTTCACCCTATACTGTCTGGACACTAATAATAAAGACGACATGACTAGAGACTCATCATTGGACAAAGACTTGCTTTCCCTTGATCAGACCTCCCCTGGATCAAACGCAGAAAAAAGTCAATTAAGTACCTTATGTCTGGATCTTTTAATGATTTCTCCTCAAGTTTTCTCCCTGTCCATCTTCATGAAATAGAACTGAAAGATATGTTTCTTCACAATTATTTACTTATTGCAAAGTTCTTAGTGCTACAATCAAAATATATACAAAGTAAAAATGAATACAAAGCCTGTCTGATTTCAGCTTGCAATTGTTTGCTTATTCATCAATAAAACAACGTTTAGATGAATATATTTTTTATTCTAAAAATTACTCAATTCATTATTTTTATCAGAAGTAATTGCAAGTGAAGACATGTTCACTATCCATTAGTGCTAGCAGTACATTCCCTTGTCTAGAGAATTACGTCCACTTTGTAAAAGGGAATCATCTCCACTTATTGCAACAAATCTAGAGTGGACAAGAATGCTGAGCAAGCAAAATCTCATTTAACTATTGCTATGACAACTTGGCAAGCAGCAGAAATCAGAGGAATATATTCACGAGAGCCCCAAAATAACCAATGCGATGAACAGCTAAGCAATAAAGCATTTCAGTGCCCTTTCTCAGGATTGTGTAGGTGTTTAATTTACTAATAGATTTAAACCTAAGAAATCATCCAGATATATCGCTGTCAATTTTTAATGGAGGGTTCTCAGAAGTGCTTCGTCATTAACATCACACACCACTTTAGTTAAACAAGACAAGCCATTAAACTCACTGTAAATACAGCTTCCGTTAATCTCTTTAGAAGCACCCTAACATGCTTAGAAGAAGATATTCTTAAACAATACTAGGCATGCTTGGAGGACCTTATCTGCACCACACTCTGATTATTGACAACAAACAGTTAATTTCTCACATTCATGGCATTCTTGTTCATATTCCCACTTTAAATTTCTTCTGGTAAAAGAAAGGAAACAAAACAAACAGTTCTTTAAGTATCTTTTTTAACTCCAATATACTTAAATGTACAAGAATCAAACACCTTCCACTGACTTAAAGTTCTCCTCATAGTGCTAAATAAGGCTGCTATGAAATGTGAAACTTTGAGAATTGCTACTTTAAGTGAATGTAAGAACTAAGGACATTATGAAGTACACTAAGCATTATAGTCCACTACATTAGAATATCCCTAAATCAGAGATAAAAACATGAGACATGTTCCTGACCAACCAAAAGGATCTGAATTGGTAAATTTACCAGTGTTCAAACTGGCTGTTTCTGCAAGGGAGGCATCGGTACTGAAGAAGCTAATGACACCTTCTCTTTCATTTCAGCTTTACTTCTTAGGGCCCAGGCCTGTTCATTGCTTGATGCAAGACTCCTCAGGAAACAGAAGAATCAGGCAGCAGCTGAACCACGTCACCAGTAAGCTTCACAAAGAAGGGGGGTCATTTGCTGTAGCTCAGAACTTGCAGAAATGCTGACTAATTTCAGAAGACACTCAAATCATCATAAGGTCTCTAAAACATTTAATTTCTGAGTAATTTCTCAGTACCCTCAGTGAAAAGCTATTGACATTCATCAAGCCTGGGCAGCAGGTCCAGGGAGGTTATTCTCCCTCTGTACTCTGCACTGGTGAGACCGCTCCTTGAATACTGTGTCCAGTTCTGGGTTCACAAGAAGGATGTTGTGGCTCTGGAGCGAGTCCAGAGAAGAGCAACGAAGCTGGTGAAGGGGCTGGAGAACAGGCCTTATAAGGAACGGCTGAGAGCTGGGGTTGTTTAGCCTGGAGGAGGTTCAGGGATGACCCTATTGCTCTCTACAACTATCTGAAAGGAGGTTGTAGAGAGGAGGGAGTTGGTCTCTTCTCCCGAGTGACAGGGGACAGGACAAGAGGGAACAGCGTCAAGCTCTGCCAGGGGAGGTTCAGGCTGGATATCAGGAAAAATTTTTCACAGAAAGGGTCACTGGGCACTGGAACAGGCTGCCTAGGGAGGTGGTTGAATCACCTTCCCTGGAGGTGTTTAAAGGATGGGTGGACAAGGTGCTAAGGAGTATGTTTTAGGGATTGATAGGAATGGTTGGACTCGATGATCCAGGAGGTCTTTTCTAACCTGGTGATTCTGTGATTCTCCAATATGTACGTGTAAGTGGGGTGAAAAAAACCCAAAAAACAAATAGGCTGTTTGAGGGTTGCTGTTCCTTACCTGTCATCATTATCTGTATCACTCCCCACTGAAGGGAGCAACAAGGTTGAGCTGTTTCCTTACATGAGCTGGGAGTGTGGGAAGAAGAGAACTGAAGGGGAGATGAAAACACCTTCACAGAACAAACCCTTTCCCTGTAGTTGAATTTCTTTCTCATTCACTGATAAAATTTCCTGGTTTGGCACACTTCCTAGTGCCTCAATTGCCCCTACAATTCCAAGCAGCCCTCTGGTAAATCTTTTTATAGCATTTACCTAGTAACCTAAAAATGGCTGTGGGTTTGGATTTTTTTTACTTCTGGAGCAGACTGATTTTCTGACTAGCAGATGGAAGTCCTGCCATGCACAGCACACACTGCTCCTGAAAACCACTGCCAGCGTACAGGGCAGTGTCTTGTTTGCTTGACAGTGTTATCAGCAGAAACAACTTCCAAGTCTTTACAGGCTTCTTATCCCTTTCTGGATGAGGCTTAGGCTAGTGAAGTTTTCACATATTTGAGTTGCACAACCAGAACATGTACTTCTTTCACACGCTGTTACAACGGTTCTTGGACCAAAAGGTATTAGGTTGAGGGTGGGGTTCTCAGCAGATAATGGCACTGTTATTTCCCCCTTACTGGTCTGGTACAGCCCATTCCGTCACCTGAAAATTTGCTACACTTCAGCTTATTCCTTTCTCAGCATGATTTTCATTCACTGAATATATTTTTTCTTATAATACATGATAAATATTTATAGTAGAGTCAGTCACAAATCCAGCGAAAATTATGGTCTAGCACTATCAAATCTCTCACTCCATGGCAAAGAAATAGTTTACATCCTGGTTACCTTAAGTTTCACAAATCGTTGTGGAGGGTTTTGACAACTAATACTGACACACAGACCAATACACCACCACGTTACTTGGGGATATTGCAAAGCAGTGTTTATTTTTACTAGTTCAAGGGAAAGGAAAAACACCCAAAAAAAAAAAAAAAAAAAAATTCAAAGCTACCTGTTAAAGGCAGTTGTAAAGTGATTTTTAACCATTTACAATAAGTTCTCCACACCCTCTCCTGAGCTGAAAAGGCTCATGGAAAAATTCACTTGATTAAAATTTCTGCATCCCTTGAACTGGCTAGAGTGCAGAGGCAAAAACCCTGTGTGTCTTTGCTTTTGTTGTTTTTCAGTAAAACTTAAGGTCTTTAGGCACTTTGCACTACAATCTCATTGAAAGCTAAAACAATCACTGGAAACAGCACTGAACATCATTACTGTGAACCACCAAAGCTCTCCTTGACATGTATGCTACGCTAGTTTCCACAGTTCTGCTTTAAGACACTCTGGCCTTCTAATCTTCTATTACTGTTTACCAGAAAGTATCAATTCCATACATACAAACTCCAAATTAACACCTATTTCCAATCCAAGCTTCTCATTCTACAGTTACAGCACAGTGCCATCTGCTGTACATTTATTTATGTACAACTCTTGCAGTCATCAAAATGAAGACGAAAACCTCATGATGGTTATTTAAAAACTTGGAGCATAAGCAGTCCTATAATATGTAATTTTGCCACCAGTATTTTTATATGAAAATAAGATTGAGCACTGCATATTCCATTCTGCAAGTATACAAAAGGCTACACAGATGTACACTAGCATACGAGTGGCTGCTGAATAAAGAAATCAAACGAGACCATAGGGAAACACTACTTTTATTTCTCTCAGAAAAAAAGCTAGTTTTTATGGTCACAGCTGGGGCTTACATGAATCTTCTTCAATTAAATATTAATAAGCATTTTTAACTGCATTCCCTCATTAACAACAAATGATGCCACAAACTGTAAGAAAGCTGCCAATTTTCAGTGCACTGCAGCTCACAATGACCATCATAAGCACCCAATTTATTTATTTTTTTCTCCATATATTTCCAGGGTGAAACAGGAAGCAAAAACTAAAAGTGTGTCCTTGGAGACAGTTAAAAAAATGGTCATACTGAATCTTTGGGATAAAATATGTCAGCACCATTAGTTCATTAGCTGAAATAAATACTATAGCAAGATGCTCTTGCCTCAGCTGCAGATACTCCTACTCTATACTTCCTTTATCAAATGACCCATTGACTCTCTAGGTCTCCCTCCATTTCCAATGAGAATATTACCTTTCTTTGGAGTCCCTAAACAGATCTGCCTCTCAAGTGGCTAAAAAGTTCACTTTGGACTAGAGAACAGATGTGTTATGTCTGCCTTTCCCACTACAAAGACTATAGGATTGGCTGGGAAGAGCCACTCATACAGGAAAAAGACCACCCTCTGTCTACCACTTACATAAGCAGAAATTAAAAATATCCAGGGTCTCACAGTACTTCTAACCCTATCTCCCCATGATTTACTATTGTGTAAGAGCCACGGAAATGCAGCCAGGTTTTTAACACACCACCTCATCACAGCCCTGGGGAGCATCCTTTCGTCCCTGGGAGAGATACACCTGCAACATGAACAGGCACTCAGAGGTGTACAGTATCCTCAAGGCACAAGCCTCTGCTGCCGAGCTGCTACAACACCTAGAGATAATTGGAAATGTTGGTCCATGCTTCTCTTCCTCCAACATGTTCTTATTCGAGCACCTTAGTACCACCACAGTCTTCATGTTGCCTTCCATCTTAAATTAGAAAACTAATTCCTGAAAAAAACACATCTTTCATTACACAGACAGAGAATTCAATCCACTTCTTTACGCATTTTCAGTTTCTTCATTACAGAAACTGAAACGTGCTGCATGCATGGACACTTCACAGAGGTTATCCCAGAAGTCTGTGTCTCAGTTTTTCAAACACTTCTTACAATTTCATCCCAAGGAAATTTCTTATCAGATCGGGCCACCCTCAAGTTTTACAGTCATAAAAATGCTGAGGAACCTAATTTGTGCTCAGAAGCTGGGAGGTAGAATTCAAATAGCAAAGAAATTAATTTTACATTGTGATTTTTCAAACACTTGGGTTTGGCAACACTGCAGATGGTTAATAACACTGCAGCTGAACCCTCTTGACTATCTCAATAACAAGTGCATCTAGTCTCAGTTTTGGAAGGAGGAGGGAGATAGAGTTCTCCAATGTGCACAGCAATAGCAGCAGGCACAGAAAAAAAATTTTGATGTGATGAGAGATGCTACTGTCATATTAAAGGTATCTGATTTGGACACTGTGATATTTTATCGATTACAAAATGAACAAGCAGAAAAATAACTATAGAAGGGTACAAATATTTCTCCAGAGTCACATCAGCCCTGCCAACCGTGAAATGTATGCTGCTAAATTACTCATGCTGCTTGCAAATTAATGTTCTCTACAGAGAGAATTTTAGAGCAGTAAAACATTGTGAATAGCTAATTTGTGAGTTAAACAAGGAAAATAGATAAACCTAAGCTATTTGAGGAAAAACATCACAGCTAAGTCTTGAAAGTTCTTGTGTGCATTGTCTCAGAAAGGAGCAAAGGCTCCATGCCTCTTTCCAGCCAGCATATACAGAAATTACACAGACAAGTTTTAACCACAACAGGGAACTCAATCCCAGTTTTCAAGACAGTCAGAAACAACTACGAACAGTCCAAGAAAGAGAGAACTTCCTTTATTCAATAAAGCCCATAAATGAAAATGATAAAGAGGAAAGATACACTTATGAAATTGTACCTTGATACCCCCTTTGGGCCTCAGAAGCATAATTTGAAAATTAAACTGGGTTTTGTTTGTTTGTTTGTTTGAAATAAATGTATGTATAACTTGACACACTGCAGCTCATTTGAGAAGACAGCTTTTCAAACTAATTTGTTGAGAAAGCATTACTTTTTCCAATCAGGAGACAATTTTTTTGTTAATTAAAGTCTTGTTTTGACTAAAATAATAATAATCGAGATGTCCTACTTCCATCATTCTTATCTGAGTAATACAGCTCCAGATATATTCCCTAAGAGTGACTCTCAAGACTCTGATTTCTCTGTACCTTTCTCCAAAGCTACAGGCTGCAGCAGAGTACCCAGAGCAAGAGACAGACACCACCACGGCCCCCCAATTGCTACCTTTTGCTCTGCTGACTGTTACTCACAGCCACCCCTACTTTCAGCAAAAGTCAGCTATAAGAGTTTCAAAGGTGAATAGAATAGTACTGATTCCATAACAGCAAGGTTCATGTATGTTCATGTACCTGCCATGTTGCCAGTTCTTTTGTGTTCCCACTCATTATTGCAGGAAGACAGAACTGAACAACGTTGGTGTTGCCGAGACTGTTTGAACATTAACAGGGTTCGAGCGCGAGCAAGTGATCCCAACTCTGAAGCTCTTGGAAAAAGCAGCTTATTTCAATCAATAAGTCAAAACGCCAAAATCTCTCCACTCTAAAACTGTGAAAATCACACTTAGATAGTGTGAGAGCTGCAAAACCTATAATACAGATTTATCTAAAAGTAACACATTCATTCTGCAATCTGGATTGTCCTTTCATGGCTTGTATGTAGTAATTAACCATTGGTGCTAACAAATAATGTTAGTTCTTGAATTCAAGCGATAGAGGAATCTCATGATGAATGATGTTAGTAGTATATTTACAAAGTTAATTTCTTAGCTCCTTTGCACAGTAGGTTAATCCCACACTTCTATTATTGATCCTGTGATGAGGCTAACAATAAATGCAAAACTCTCAACCAGTTTCAGATGGCACCTTACATTATAACTGTTCCAAGTCACACATGACTTCAAAACAGTCCATAAAGCTCTTCAGCTTCATGATGTAACAACAGCTGAATTACCATTTTCTGAGGTTCTCGCATGAAACTTCATTTGTCCTTTGGGGCGGAAAAAAAGGACAACCACAAGATCTGCTTTTTATTCTCTACTTTGTTTTTTCCCCCTTTTCCCCCATACGAAGTTTCTCCCTACTGAAATTAAGGGACTCAGCACGATGTGGCTAACTAATTCTGTTCATATCACAAGCAACTTGGGCAGGAAAGGCACATTAAAAGTTGATCGAAACAACAGGAAATTGGGGTCACTGTATTGTGCAGAAAAGCCCTGGTGGACAATGTAGCATTTTGAGAGAAATTGTCTGGGCATTAGCTGAGCTGCTGCTTCGACTCTCTACTCTTAATAACCTCTCACTTAGGGAGGTTCTAAAATAGTCAAAGCTGAAGCTTTATGATTCTTCACTGCACACAATATTATTTGCTGAAATCTATTAGCCTGAAAGAGAACTGCTGGGAGGCCGGGGAGAAGGAAAATACAAATCCTCTGCAAAGACACCAGAAGGTTGTTCTTGAGTTTAGTATTTTTCATTTGTTTTGGCAGTTTCTGTTTGTTTGGATTTGCTCATTTGTTTGTTTTCTAAACAGAAAAACATTAACCCACAGATACAGATTCAGTCCACCAAGTTGATTATTTCTTTCTATTATATCCATTGTTTTTAATATAAAGGTATGTTTAAGACACCTAAGTTAGTGAGAAGTAACATTGTCGCTTTTTCTTAAGAAAAACCTTTCTTTTCCATAGAAGTGGAAGACTTCTAAGCCTAATGAAATATTATACTAGGTTCATACACTAGAGAAATCGCTAAGTCACTCTAAACTGAGAGCATGAGAGGAAAACCAAAGCTGCAATTTTATACAGTAAGTATAAAACTATTCCTGATTGAAAACTTATAGTTATAACAAGAGTAAGTTGTTGTCCAGATGTATATTAATACTACAGATAGCTTCATAATCATTTCTTCATTCAGATTCAAGTCTGGAACCCCCAGCCCTCCAGGGTAACCACAGTCTTTTAGTTTTCATTTGGGTAACAGGCTGAAAATCTTCCTGCTCCATAAATTAAATAAAATTGTTAAGCATTTCTTTTGAAATTAGGAAGCATTTCATTAAGTATTTTGATCAGCCTCATTATGACCCATAAGACCATCAAAAGCATGAGTTTACGTTCAGAGGACTGGTGATATTTTTCTTATTTCAGTCTCTGAAACACTAAGATCTAAAAGCTGAAAATTACCTTCTTCCTTTATTAGTTTTATAAAAATATCCCTAAGCACAATATATGCACATACATAATCCTATCATAACCTGTTTTGTTTTGGTTTTGCTGATGGTTTTACATAATCAGACAATCAGGAGGCTGACAGTTTCTATTTTCAATCCTGTCAGACACCAACGTGAAAAAAGGCATTTGAATTACTGATAACCCGCTACTGCCTTCTGACTAAGGCAAGACAAGCTAAATCCTAGTTCCCCAAAGACACTCCTTGTTTTTCTCTCCACAGATACTAGAAAATATCACTGCTTTGAAATGTGATGGCAACCTACAGTCTGCTGCCAAGTGCAACAGGAACTGGAATGCACAGAACAACCTACGTAAGATTGATACAGAATGATGCAAGTTGTGCTATAAGAGTATGTTTTCATACTTAACACAGCACTGTAAAAGGAATTTTTGAAAAGAAGAAGCAGAAAGATGATCGAAACAGCAGTGCAGCACAGGGCATCTTGCAGTTCTGGGATGATGACAGCTCCACCCAAGCCAGCCCAGCATGGGTAACCAAGAGCTGACTGTTCATTAAAAAAAAAAAAAAAAAAAATCAAAATCCTTGTTTTGTCAGTTTTGCTCTCTGCACAGTCAGCTGTTATCTCCTGTATTCAGCAACAGGGATGTTTTTACTCTGATTACTAGAGCAGCACTCTATTTTGAGCCAAAACTGGATGGATGTTGTGATATACATTACCCACACAACTGACTCAGCTGTAAGACTCAATTCCCCTTTAATTACTAGAACAATTTCACTGAAGACAGTTAAGTATCATCACTGTTGCTTAAATGCAGAGTTTAGCTTGCATTTACAATGTATCATCCAGAATTGATTACTCCAACTTCTATCTTCCCCTTTGTATTGCCCAGGAGCATCCTAAATCACATAACTGGCTGTGGAAGCCCCTCCAGATAAGGTGACAAGGTATCTAAAGCTGTTAGCCTTCAAGGACTCAGGAGCTGATAATGTTATTTGCTTTCTTAACCTAGGTGACCAGGGAAAACATAAAAGAAATATTTTTAAAAGAGGTTCCACTACATATAGCGGAGAAAGAATGAGAAAAGAGACTCTCAAACCACCAAACTCACCTCAATTACAGTCATGCATTTCACATTAATTTTCTCAGACCAGTTAAGAAACACAGAGCGTCATGCAGCCAACAGACTGAAAGTTTAACTAAGTTATACTTGGACAGGGACTATTTCTGTGCTCCGCAAGTTATGCAAAAAAGGGTTAGTCCATATTATTTTTCATGGGTGCGTACAGTTTACTCCCTGCTTTTCCATCAGTGCTGTAGACGATATTAGTGTTTGCTTGGCTCCTGCTTCTGCACCAGGGTCCATCGTCTGTATAGGTTTTGATTTCTTGTCATGTCATGGAAACATCACAATTAAGATGCTTCATAACACTCTTCTGTTCCTGGGGACACTTGTCAGCAGATGCAAGTATAGCAGACATTAAAATGGGAGAATACCTTCCAAGGGAATCAGTGTGTCACAGCTTTCTAGGGGTTTTTTTGTGCAAGATGAAAATGAAAAATTGTGACAATTTTAATATAAGCATTAATGTAGACACAGAGCACAGGTGTTAGTATGTTCAGGGGTTAACTTTAATAATTTATGGGTTAGTTCTGCAAAAAATGTTAAATTCAGGCGCCGAGCACCTTCACATACTGGTTTTCGGGAATAAAGGCAGACCATAATTACTTCTAAAGAACACTGCTTTACTCTCCAGAGCAACGTTTCCAGAAAGATACATGTGCAGTGGTGCTGTGGTAAGGCTGCTTCTTCTGCAAGAAAGTCATTACAGATGACTCTCTCAAGCCTGTTCAAAAATGTAGTGAAAGAAATGCGAGTGATCCCATTTAGTGATAGCAGACTTCAAGAGACGACTGGATCCACACACTGTGGAGGTTTAAAACTTCAGAGAATCTGGCTCCGAGAGGAGCAAATCTACAGCCTTACAGTGCATACCTAGACTCCTAAAGCAGTGCATGGGATGAGTTAGGAGCGTTAGCATGTAAATCACAGGATCAAGCAAGTGGAGTGGCAGGCCACTAAGGACCCTGCCAGCACTCCTGACAGTGAGGCATCTGAAACTGCTCCTGTCGCTAGAGTTAAAGTCTCTCTGCAGCCTTCGGTCTGACATCCACACACACCAGGGATGCAGGACTCCATCCCCTTCCTGATTGCAGGTGCCCAGGTCTTTTACATGAGCTTGGGCTATTTATTTTTTCTTCAAAGTCTTTCTGTTTCTTTTAGCTTTTGTTTAAAAAAAAAAAGAAAAAAACATGCTTCAATTTTTAAAATGCATTTTATTCAACAGCATAAGGGCTAGAGCACTTTAAGACATGGGTCAATCCCCAGCTTGGCAGAGAAGGGTTCCAGAAGTGGGCCACAACCACCACGGAGGGGAAGGAGGAAAGACAGAAGCAGAAGTGAATGAGGCAAGAGGCATATTATGCTTTAAGATCCACTTTGAAGAACACAGGATTCATGGAGCCACAAAGAGACAATACAAAGGGTGCAATTTGTAGCTTAGTGATAGGAGCACTCTGCTGACAGAGGGGATACCCAAGACAATTCCCAATACTATTCCCAACACTATTTACACAATTCACTGAACTGCCACTTAGAAGTAAATAAATGAAGTCCTTTAGACTGGAATCGAAGACTTATCTCCTCCAGTTGAATTCTCTGAAACAGCAGATTAGATTAGAGTAACACTATTCCACACACATGTTTTCTCTGGCTCTCTGCATCTTAACTTTTTCCTGCAGTTTTACTAGGAGGAGTTAAGAATGACCCTGCTACAACCAAGCATCTCACCTTAGGGTAAAATGTCTTTTGTGAGCCCCTCAGGTTGACAAAGGCACTGAATCAAAATTCCTAATTTCAGAACAAGCATTCCAATCACTACACAACATACAAAACCTATATAACCTAATCTGTATAAAAATAAGACCCTAGCATTATCTGAGTTTTCAACAGGAGGGGCTGCAGCTGCCACCATTCATGCTGACCGCGTTTGACACCAAAAGAGCAAGCCCACCACCCACAAGCCCCTCAAGAGGCCAGTACATAGCCAGCCAGCATACAGATGCTGGAAAGATTTTGATTAAACCCTCTGTAAGCAAGTGACAAATCAAATGAATTTCTGCAACGTTTTAACTGAATTTCATAAGCTCTCAGAGAGGGAAACAAGACAAGTACCATTGCCACTTGCACCTCTTTCCACTTCAGTGTTTAACTTCCTACCTCAGAATTACCAGACTTAAAATCCTGAAATAAAACATAAAACGTGTTAGAAATAATGATCATTAAAGAGTTGAAGAAAACATCAATTATGATAAATAAGTCATTCCCTTACCATTAGAGTTTCAGAAACGTGTAATTTTTGCTGATGCTTTTGAAAGACTCAATCACCATCACCTATTTGCTGTCTGCAAACTAAAAGTTATGTACAAGCCAGATGTCTGGCATTCATCAATTTCAGTTTATCTGGCAAATTATTTAACTTCATTTATGTGCTTAAGAAAAACTCCTTATGAACTTATTACAAAAGCAACATCTGTCTTGCCCTTTATTCTTATACAGACACAAGGACCAGTGTCTGTATTTTTACAGCAAGTAGATGTCACCGTGCTCTTCTATCTAGAAAGATGCAGTTTACCTGTAAAAACTCTAAGCCCTGGATTTTTTCCGTTGGCTGCAGTAAAATAACCACAGCAGGCACACAGCATATCATCTCTTTCCCCTCCTTTAACACTCAGGGAGGGCATGTTTCACATACATTTTATGATTAAAAAAAGCCAGCCACCATCAAAACAATATTAACAGCTATCACATTATCCTCATGAATTCTAAGAGTGTCTTATACTCGGCATAACCTCATAACTACAGTCTTGTCTCCATCACTACCTGTTGACTTTAGTTAAATCATGTTTTCTGCCTCAGAAGATGCTGGTCAAGTTGCCAGCTTAATATAAGCTAGGATGGCATTGACACTCATCTAGAGATCTAAACAGGCTGGACCACTGGGCTGAGACCAATGAGGTAATGTTTAACACGCCCAAATGCCGGGTCCTGCACTTGGGGCACAACAACCCTATGCAGAGATACAGACCAGGAGAAGTCTGTCTAGAAAGCTGCCTGGAAGAGAAGGACCTGGGTGTGTTGGTTGACAGTGATTGAACATGAGCCAGCAGCGTGCCCAGGTGGCCAAGAAGGCCAATGGCATCTTGATTTGTATCAGAAGCAGTGTGACCAGCAGGTCCAGGGAGATTATTCTCCCTCTGTACTTGGCACTGGTGAGGCTGCTCCTTGAATACTGTGTGCAGTTCTGGGCCCCTCACCACAAGAAGGGTGTTGAGGCTCTGGAGCGAGTCCAGAGAACAGCAACAAAGCAGGTGAAGGGGCTGGAAAACAGGCCTTATGAGGAAGGGCTGAGAGAGCTGGGGTTGTTTAGCCTGGAGAAGAGGAGGCTGAGAGGAGACCTCATTACTCTCTACAACTACCTGAAAGGAGGTTGTAGAGAGGAGAGTGCTGCCCTCTTCTCCCAAGTGACAGGGGACAGGACAAGAGGGAATGGCCTTAAGCTCCACTGGAGGCGGTTCAGGCTCAACATAAGGAAAAAAATTTTTCACTGAAAGGGCCATTAGGCAATGGAACAGGCTGCCCAGGGAGGTGGTTGATTCCCCTTCCCTGGAGGTGTTTAAGGCACATGTGGATGAGGTACTGAGGGACATGGTTTAGAGATTGGTGGGAATGGTTGGACTCAATGACCCAGTGGGTCTCTTCCAACCTGGTGATTCTATGATTTAAACATAGTAAATAAATTTGGCTCAAGAAGCCATTGTTTGGTTTGTTTTCTTCTTTCTTCTCCATTTTGTCCTACCACACCGCACACGTGAAGCTCCCAACCAGCTCCAAGACAACCTTCCTGTGCCAGTAAGATAAGTTGTGGGCAGCAGAGAGCTGGCCAGGGAGAGATGGGAAATGGGGTGGTATGTAGGAAGGGATCTGGGAGGTGCAAAGGGCATAACATGAGTTAATTTTAGAACAAGTTTCTCTACTTTATATTATTCAAGGATGGTTGACTGGTATAAAAAAAAAATACATCTGTAATAGATAGATCCCATCTGCCCAAGAAGATAAAGACTTGCTGCAAAACAACACCCATCTAAATCATTTAGCTCTTAGTGTTTCATAGCTGAGTACAGACATTAATTTTAAGAAGTGAGGAACATCTACAAAGAACCTCAGGTTTTTGCTGCTGTCTTTGCCTTCAGATCTCTCCTTTCTCCATCACTGAAGTCCCACTCCATAGCATCCTCTCCCTCCCTGCTCCCCTACCTGTACTTTCTGCCACCACTGAGCCAAATTTGCGAGAAATATTTCACAGCAGGCTTCAAGCAGCATGGCAGACAACCTTGGGAAATTTGAAACGCAACCCCAGGCACAATGGCTCTTAGTATCCTCCTTTTCCTAAAACAGAAGCAAGCAAAGGTATTCGAAGTCATCAGAATTTAACTTCCTCCTAGACAGTCCAGAATTTATCCCTAGCCCTTTAGAACAGACAGAAAAAAAAATGCATCACTGCCCTCCTCGTTTAATGGGTCACAGTCATATTCAGTAGCAAATTTCAATAAAGGAATTGTTAAATGAGTGGTTAATAAAAAATTAGTTTTAAACAAACATCAACAAATGGCATACTTTCATTCATCAATCAAAAATATGCCTTCTACTAAAGGCATTTTACAAAGGAAATAACTTCACTTCTTAAAAACCCGTTAACCTTTGCAGTCCTGCAGTTTGATACAGCCAGTTTCAGAGCTGGCTGCTGATACATTATTGGTTTTGACAAAGTCATGAAAGCTTAGATTAAGATTCTATTAAAACTTACAATTTATGACAGATTTGTCAAGTTTAATTTATTTCTGTTTCAGTTGTATCAAATAATTTCAATTTCAGACTTTACAATATAATTTCTACCAAGGGAGAACATATTATTTGGTAACAAATGATATAAACTACAGCAGTTCAGATCAGAGAAAAAGTCATCTAAAGTAATTTACTGTCAGAGGCAAATATGCATATTTTATTAACTCAGACCACCTTTTTCCCCTTTAAAAATAAATTTCCATATATTCTACATACATTTTATATATAAATATGACATTGAACACATTAATTACCTTCTGTATTCCTAAGTGCATTATATAGAGTTCCTTAGGTCAGAGATCTGGTTCTCCATCAATTCTTATGTTTTGCTTGCCCTGCCACTAATGGGAATTATGCACAAATGTAATACAAAATACCCTTCATAAGACATTGCCAAGAAGAAAGTAGTAAAGGAAAAACAAAATGGTGTAATCCGGGTTGGACAAGATTCACAAGACTCTCTCATATCTTCTGTCTTAAGGATGCCTGTCTTTTCTTAGGGCAGATCTCCTGGTTAAACATCTCACCAGACATTTAAGATACTTTGTGAATTATTTGAGGAAGACATGAGAGGCAGAATAACACAGATAAACAAACCTTCTATATTAAAATATGTAAATAAGACGACAAGAATTTTCTGTGGTTAGTATCAGCTTTGAAAAAGTGAACACCCTGCTGGCCAAGTCTTTCTTTTTGCTGGTAGCACTGCTAACCTGCAGCACAGACAGGTAACTCATGTGCGAGTCTCACCCCTTCTCCTCATCACAAAACACTATAAAGAAGGGATGGCTGAGCAACATAAGCACTGGTGTGGTTTCAAAAGGCAGAGAGGACAGCAAGACCACCTGGTAGTGACGTACATGGATGCCTGCACCTTCTCAGGCAGCATTAGCAGGGCTGGGAAGAGCTGGGGTTCTCCAGAGACTGACAGCAGCCATCAGATCTGATCAAAAAAAAAGAAAGCCTCGGAGCTTCCCTCTCCTAAAGTAAAATCCCTCTCAGCAAACCCCAGAAAGCAGCAGGAAGAAAATCAGCCACCAAGCTGACCCAGTAACACAGGGCATCAATCAGAGACTGAGTTCAAGATGGAGAGGACAGTCCCAGGCCAGACCTCGAGATGCAGTTTTTGCTGGACTATCAGTTGTGGTTTTCTCTTTTTTTTATTCTTACACACCACAACACACGAGTCTGTCAAAATGCTTAACTTGGGATTTTATGCCTAGGCCAGTAACTCTGCATTTACCTGTGGAAGATAATTTTCAGCACCATACAAACACTGTTTTAATTAACTTCTGTTAAACATATCACAGAATTAGTACTGGCATTTATATCTACTGAATTATCTTTCCTCCTCTTTTCTTAGGGTTTTTTTTTTTTTAATTTCTCACCACTTCAAAGAAAAAGCAAGAGATGAACATGCCACATACTAGCTCTGGTGCATCAGCTAAAGACTCCCAGTCACTTTCAGATACCCTCCTGCTAACTCCATGAACTACTGAGCCAGCCACTGAAAGGACCATCTTGGATGGTACATGGATATTTTTGATCAAAGCATCCAGAATTTCCTTCCCTCCAAACCTCAGAAATGTCTCTCTAGTGCCTGCCTACCCAAGGCAATGAGAATTACATGTGTATTTACCTCTTGCACATATGTGCAACTGCAGTAAATTATTATATGCAAGGCTCACTGCTTCTGAAATTCTGATTTTCCCATATAATTATATACTATTAACTGTTCACTTTACAACCACTACCTCTGATCATGGTCATGAATTCAACTTACCCAAATAAAGCCAAAATGCTAGATATGAGAAAACAGGCAATTGCACACACTTTATTACAAGCAAGAAGAAAATCTTACCTTAAGTAAAGTTTGTCAGTACGGTCTCTGAATTTGACTAATTCTAGTATTTCCTCTCTCAGCTGAGCTAAATCTTTCCTAGTATAAGTAATAATGAACTAGTTTCATTGATGCTTTATGGCTGTTTAGACAAAAACTGCATGCAGTCTCCAGAAATGCAAGACTTAAAAGACCAGCTCAGGCTTGCCTCAACAACACTGATGTGGGGTTTTTTTTCTGTAAAGTTTAGGTGATAATTGAACAGTGAAACTGAAAACCATGTACTACAGTGCAGGAGAAAGAAAGGACTAATCAAGTTGGACACATTTACTACATGTGAAAATTGAACACACTGAAGGGCAAGAGTGCTACTGAGTTTAAAAAGGATCCAAGCAGATATGAAGGGAAAAGAGGCAAGGTTTTGAGACAAAGACTAGCAAAAGCCACAAAACAGAGAATCCTGGAAAACACTGATTGGGGTACAAATATTTTGCCTTTTGCAACTTCCCAGTCCTTACATTTATATGTATACCCAACAGAATAGTATAGTTTATATTAAAAAAAAAAATATTGTTTGGTTGACTAAACTTCAGGAGGTATAAAAAAAAAAAAAAAACACCAACAAAATAATAAAAAAAAACCAAGCAGAGGGGGAAATTGTAAGTTTATGCAAATGCCTGGAAGATGATTTGACACCTGTTAGCTGTAAGAAGTTCCTACGTATCCATCAAAGCATGGATGCTGACAAGAATAATGGCTTCCCACACAGACCCAGAAGGCGTAGTTACTTAACCCATATGTCTAGTTTTTCCCAAACCTTCAACAGTTTTAGTTACACATTTGCAAAGACCACCTTGGTGAGAGTGAAAGAAAAGTTCCTTTTTTTAATGTATTTAAAGAAATCTGCTGAACTGCATTTCAGTACTGCAGCTGATGGAGGAAGCTCGCATTCCCCGAGAGTAGCTGATGCAGAACTTCACTGAACAGTGTGCTGGTGGTGGAGCATCAGTAACTTTGCCAGGCTCATCAAGAGAAATGCCTGACTCCCACCTAGGAGCCTGTATGACTAACAGTATAGAACAACAGAAGAACAAGGAATATGTGTTGTCCCAGGATGTCATAAAACAAGCAGTGACTTTGTGAAAGACATGTTATCTTATTTTCATCCACTTGAATTTTATAGCAAAGCAGTTTCTTTCAATTTGAAATAATTCTGAACACAGCCTGAAGTTCTGCATAATGGAAAATTAGATTGAGTAACAGAAAATTAAGTTTCACTTAAGGTGAAACAATTATACCGATTAAAATGTTATGTCTCTAATACAAACACCAAGTAGTGTCATTGTGTTCTCATACTTGAACAGACAGAACCTTAAACACCATAATAAACTTAAGACTCTACCATGTTGCAGTAGCTAATCAAGTTTTAGCCCTCCTTTTCATTTCTGTTCAGCTTTATTGCATAAAGGGAACATCCAGAGGAAAGCCATTATGTGAAAACCCTGAATATTTTGCTTCATTGTCGTCTACGCTATTTGTTACCTTTGATTATACAGCAATATCCCTAGCTCCTAGATCTGAAACCAAATCAGCCAAACACTAAAAATATTGCCTTCTTTCCTTTTTTTTCCAAAGAGAACAGAAGACAGGATATTAAAACACATTTCATCTTCAAATATGTAATTACCATATATTTAATATATGACACACAGAAATAATACTAATAAAAAAGCATCAAAGCAGAACTGAATAATAATTTGTACCATCCTGCAGTCTGCTCTCACGCTCTGCCACCTGCCTTCTCTGGGCATATGTTACCCAGTGAGAAAACGAGTGCTGCTCTCCACTTCCAACATATTCCAAAACACCATTAGCTCATCCAAACACAACACTGAAGAACACCATGTCTCCCTGAAATTATGTCAGTTACTAAAAGCTTTCTAAAAGTGGTTCTGCTATCGATGCATCAGAGCAAACACTGAGATCCATGGACTGTATTTCCAGGCCACGTGGCCTGAAAGGCAACTCAGGGGTGGCTTTTATCTCATCATTAACTGTCCTTACACTGCTTCAATTTTGCCAAATCTAAACAAGTTAATTTATCAAATGAAGCTACAGTTTTGCAAAAACAATCAGAATTGTATTCTTGAGGTACAGGAGTTTACAAAAAAGAAATTTTAAAGACAGTCTCTCATGCTACTATCTGTTTAAAGTCAACAATTTCAAAATCACACATGGCTTAGTGTAAGACCACAGCTGAAAGAAACCATGAAACAGGAGTTCTAGAGGTAAAAAACGCAAAACACTTGACTTAATTTTTTTCAGCCAGCTTTGGCAATTCCGCAAGTGTTACCTCCAGGAGAGGTGCAGGAGACCATACACACTTTCCAGGGACTAGCATGTGCTTTATAAAAAGCCAAAGCACCTATAGACTCATCAAGAGGTGGGTAGGATTCCACCCATAGTTAAGCGTCATCCAAACACATAGTTCTGTTCAGTCCCAAAGCCCAGTCAAATGATAAACCATAGCTCTCTGCAACGCAGAGGGAAAGTAAAATTTGAAGCAAGTCAAACCTCTCTGAAATGCCTGAAGTACAAACATATGAACTATAAATCAAATGAGATATCATGCACAGACGTGTCATCCAAAGTAATTGCTAAGAAATATTCACCAGTTCTGTCAGGAAGTTGTCTTCCACACACACCATCTAGTTTTGTGTCCCATCCCATTGCTCCCCGACCTCTTTCCCCTCCTCCCCCTTCACATTTAAAGATCTATTAATAAGTCTTGCTATCTTCTTGGTAAGAACCCTTTTGCCCCTTGGGGACAAAGGTGCCAAATTCTTGGACAGTAAACCTGGTGCTGTATAGGCCAACCCATGACCAAAGAACCCAAACTTCTGCTCCTCACACCAGGTTCGGAGCTAGGCACTTATTTCTTGTCTCTCTATCCCTCTTCTTGTCATTCTCTGTAGTTAGAACGACAGACGAGAGCACTATCTCTGCTCCCAGACCCATACATCCCATAGTCCTTAAGTCCCTTTTAATTACCCTCTGATTACCTTATGGATTTCGTTACTACCTACTTGGAAAATCAACAGAGGATAAATCCATGGGCCTGATCAGAGTTGGAAGTTTTCTTGCCACATCTCTAACCAAGGCCCTAGGTAGGCAGCAGACTGTCCTATGCTAGGGGTCCAGTCTGCCGGCTGAGTCTTCTATTCCCTTCAGAAAGGAATCCCCTAGGACAATGACTCACCTTTTCTTCTTAACAGAGGTTGTTTTGATGGACGGCTTAGTGTGTCTTAACCTAGGGAACATTTCTAGGCTGTGACCCATCATCCTCACTGAGGTTTGGTTCCACTTGCAGAGCTTCATATATATTGTGCAAGGGAACCTGAGAGGCCGAGATTGACACAGGTAAGATAGGGTCTGCTGTGCCATGCAGGGACCTGCTGCCATTCCCCTCTATCTCCTAAATTTTCTCTCCCTGGCAGAATGGAGAGAGCATGTGGAGTTCTCTGTCATAACAAGGCACGCCTGCCTGTTGGGTCTGAGACAGGGAGCATAAGGTCCTCCTTCTCACGCTCCCTGATGAAGTGTGGACAGACTTGCTCAGCAACAAAGTAGCATTTTCTCTGGAATACAGATAAGCACACTGTTGTGGCATGGACACAAGCAGCTTAACTGCTGCAGAACCACTCACTTTAAAAGCCAGGAACAGTTCCCAGATGACATAGGACATTGTCCTGAGGCAAACTAAGAGCAATTTTCCCATGTTCTCATACCAGCACTACCCTTTCAATAAACAGCCTTGCTGTTTCTGATGTTCAAAAAGGGATGGCCTAAATATCTTTATGCAGCTGCCACACCATCAGCTGTTCCATCTCTGCCTCTCAAATGCATTTTCCCCAAGTAAGTATCAATATCCTTCGCTCACAATAAAATGATGCGCACCCAAAATAAGCTAGTATAGCTAGCTAACCTAGCTAGCACACCTTAGGTTTACACGATATCATTATTCTTTCAGCTCAATGAACGTTAAACTTGATCCCTCAAATAGTGCTATGGTGATTTTAAACAATCAGAAAATAGGAGAACTTTGAGCTTTGAATGTTTTTTTCTTTGTATTTGTTCACTCTAGGTCATAAACATATCATTTTGTTCCACTTCAACTAAAGTTTAGATTTGGCTGTTAACGTAAACTTCCAGAAGCTGACTTCACATCCCAGGAGAGGAAGGCTGCTTTACCCTCAAGGCAGAAAGTGACAACAAGTGAGGCTGACTTCCCCAACAGGCACAGGAGGTCAAAATAAAGTATCATATACTAACTATAGTCTTTATCCAAAAAGCAGGGCTGCACATTGAAGACTGTCCATGCTATGAGAGCACCCATAGACCTAACTTATCGCAGGGCAGGGACATTCCAAAATACTCTGATGCTACAGCTACAAAGCCAATGCGCTATTAAAAAAAAAAAGGATGTGATTTGCAACTTGTGATATACGAGGTCTCAGACAAAAAAAAATGAAACTAACGCTATAGCTCTGGAACTAAGTGCGGGAGGTGAGGGACAAAGAGCAGGTTATAGGACACGTTCTAATCTGTCACAGTGACACACACCTCAACTTGATTGCTTCACTCAGTACATGTGGATGCATGACCAAATAGAGCTGTTTTACCTTCAATCAGACAATGTCGGTGTGCAAAAAGTGAATAGACAATGTGCCAGCCCACAGTGCTGTCTGTGAAGCAGGTTTTAGCTAATAACATCACAGTGCCTGAACTCCCACCCTGTTCACCAGACTTGGCCAAGTCTGGTTTTTTGCAGGGAGATGTGAAACCAAAACCAACAGACATCCTCAGCAGCATTTCAGAAAATGATCTGTGGGATTGTTTTGAACTTTGGCACCAAGGTATGCAGCTGTGTGTCAACTCAGAAGGGAACTACATTGAAGGAGATCTCAGGAAATTTTCTTAATTTATTAAGTAAAAAGACTAACAGGCAATCCCCTTTTTTTTTTGTGTCTGAGCTTGTATATCACAACAACTACACCAGGAAGTACAATAAAGTTACCCCGTCTTTACTAGATATGGCAAACCTATTCACACAGGCAACTGCTATCAAACAGCTGACACAAAGCTACAAGTATAAGAAAAGTTATTTGCATACCTCTGCCTTTAACTGAAAACAGCAAATTAGCATGAGCTTGGCAATGAAATCATGACTGAAATTCTAAGCAAGTAAAGTGGCTGATATAAACCTGTACACTCCAAATGTTGCTCTATATACAGATACTTGCCACAAAGGTTGTTTTTGTTGGTTGGTTTGGGGTATTTTGGTGGAGGGTGGTAGGTCTGTCCTAGCAGGCAGGTAAGGAGAGAACTGTTTGGAAACTAAGCAAATTGTATTTGTAAGTAACCTGACCTAAGTACCAATGCAGAAAGAATAATTCTTGCAATTGCTGACCTGAGCAAATCAGGACACAGGGGATATTGTAGAGGATAAATATACTTGAAAGCAATTTTTTTTTGTCAGTCTGTTTTCACAAAACAACTTCCACTAGGGAAACATCTTTATTGTGGCTGACTGTTTTTAGCTCTTGAAAGGAAGGTTATGTCATTTTCTATCAGACTATCAGGCACTGTACAGGAATGTTACAGGAAGACTTTCTCTCTCTATGAAGCTTTAGAAACCTTATCTTAAAGGCTTCCACTTCAGTCCACTTCTGAATCTTTCCAAGCTTTACTGATAGGATTTGATGTCTGCATCCAGCATCAAGATTTCCATCTAATAATGAAGTATGGACAAAACTCTCACAAACTAGCAATGTCATCTTACTGACAACATAGGTGGTATTTAGCTGAAAAAAGAATTTTATTTTTTTTAAGAATATATCATCTCGTAGAAGTCACATAACTTTCTACCCTCATATAGTAACACATTTCCACTGGTAGTCATGTAACTGGCTGTTAAACCAGTAAGAAAATCCCCAAGAAGGTTAAAACCACATGTAGCTGAGAAGTAAAATTTTCGCGTTAGGGACAATTTTTCACTATACCCATGAGTTTGCACCTCCAAATACTATAACTTTTTCCTGTCACTGTGGCATAAGTTGAATAACTTAAACTAAGAATATCATGTAATTTTTTTTTTTTTTTAAATTATCCATATGGTTTCTTAAGGAAATTCAGCTTATGTTATCACATTACCTGCCCACCCTTTAAATCTGTTGGTTGATTCTAGCCAAATTTTAAGAGGAATAAAACCCCTTCAAGACAATAATGCTGCTTCAAGTTTAACAAAAATCAGCTGCTGGGAAGCATCACTGACTAATGCAGCCACAAAGCCAAGGAGGAACTGCAGCAGCACTCCTTAAACACTGCTTGGCAAAGGCCAAGTGCCAGGCAGTGTCACCAGGTGCCGTGCCTGACACTTCAGGTACAAGGGCCAGGTTTTAAGGATGGTGCTGGGAGGAGTCTTCACCCCCATCTAAAAAGGACAGTAGCAAGGAGGATTGCAGGGGCTGGCAGACAATTAATGAAGTCAGGCTTCATTAGTTTTGATGCTTGCTATTCACCTCTTGTATGTTTGCTTTTTCACCAAGAAGTCCATTAGCCAGGCCCAGACAGCATCACAGAAAGGTACAGTCAATAAGTCCACATAGATTCTGACAGGCTTAAAATCTCACCCTGTGATGGATATCGGGGTGACAGGATTGAGACAAGATTTTTCCCCAAGTGTTTCCAGCAGTGCCCTAGAAATCCCCCAGAAGCAAACATCATCAAGCAAATCACAGGTTAAGTTGTAAATGTATTAAAGATGTAAAGAAGATGGAGTTGAATCTTGGGCAGCAGATGAAAGAGGGAAGCAGATGTAATATAAAGAAGACACATTTGATTTGCAGGCCAAGTTTCTGGATGCTCACAGAAATTTGATTGAGAGGTCTAAGAAACCTGATGTATAGAAATATGGAATTAAAGCTGTAAAGGCACTATATTCCTTTTACTGGGAACAGATTTTTTTTTTTTTTTTTCTACACAGTGAAGAATATGTCAGTTCAGAAACAACTTCAGTGTATTTCTTAGCTTTACCTACCAGGTAAATATAAAGTCCAAGTACTCATATGCTTGAAGCTTTTGAAAATTATATAAAAGTGACAAGGTCCATCACTGGCACTGGAGAGGGTCCTATGTTACTGAGGGTGTAACAGAAAGGAGGTTTGTGCTGAGGATGGCATCAAAGAACCAACATTGCTCTGAATAAGAACTTCTTTTCCAGAGGGGTTTGCTGTAATGCAGCTTAATCTTCATCATCATACTCAAATTTGCCAAGAGCCCACAGGCTCCTTTTTAAGAGTGCCCTCATGCTGGCCATGAACAGACCACAAAAGAGGCCACCTGCTCCTCTCACATGGCATTATCAGTCCAGGGTGCTCAAATAACTCTGTGCTGCAAGATGCTCCATGAAATGGAATTTAGTCTTGCTCTTTTGTTATTTTATTTTGTTGCTGATATTTTCACTAATAAATCATTTTAACAACAGGATGATGAAAGCTTATAATGTATTTTTTGAAAAAGGTCATGGATTGATGAGAAGAAAATGGACATCTATAAAATTTAAACTAAAAGAAAATTAAGTTTGCTCAGGGATTTCTTTCTTTGGTTTAATACAATATCTAAACAGATGAAGCAAAAGCCTCATTTTTAAAGGTGTATTTTTGCCACTTTCTGAGGACTAGCTGTCTCAAAGCATAAACTGCACTTGGCCTCAAGACAATACGTGAGGTTCAATGTGCTGTTTGTACAAATGCCATATGCACTTAAGTTCATTTATTTTTATTCTTCCCAACTCCAAAAAGTTATGCCAAAAGGTAAATGCTGTGAAAGAGATAAAGGAAGATCAGGCACCGTCCAAACAGCAGGAAGGATCTGCAAAGAAGCAAAGGCATGCCAGCACTTGCAGAACCATTCCCAGCTCTGAACAGAGCAGCAAAATTCATTCCTCATAGATACAAATCGAAAATGAAAGGAATCAATCAAAAAGTTTTAAAAAAGCATCTTCTGAGAGCCAAAACCGGTGGTACTGATATGGTTTGAAGAAAAATAAAAAGTTTTGAAGAAAATATAGCAATGCAGATTCAACAAGGCAAGTGAAAGTCTTTCTTCTCATCCTATTATTTCTTTACTGCGTATGCTGTGAACTCAGGATGCAGAAATATTTTATTTATTGGGGAAATAGGTTTGCCCAAATCACACATGCTTCTAAGGAAAAAATAAGATCATAAAGAACCAAACTCTGCTGAGTCAGCCAGAATATCACCACTATAAAATCAGCACAAGGCTTTTCTTCTCTGCTAAAACCACACACATTTGCCAAGGAGGTGGTGAAAGCCACCTGACTTTGCAGTGGTGGGGTTGATACAGGAGCTCTGGAAAGGGTCAGCAGCCTTTCCTTCCCTCTGAGCCCAGGCCAAGAATCATAGAATAGAATCATAGAATAACCAGGTTGGAAGAGACCCACCGGATCGAGTCCAACCATTCCTATCAAACACTAAACCATGTCCCTCAGCACCTCATCTACCTGTGCCTTAAACACCTCCAGGGAAGGTGAATCAACCACCTCCCTGCGCAGCCTGTTCCAATGCCCAATGACCCTCTGTCATAGGAAGAAAAACTTCCTCCTAATCTCCAGCCTAAATCTCCCCAGGCAGAGCTTGAGGCCATTCCCTCTTGTCCTGTCACTTGGAAGAAGAGGACAGCACTCTCCTCACCACAACCTCCTTTCAGGTAGTTGTAGAGAGCAATGAGGTCTCCTCTCAGCCTCCTCTTCTCCAGGCTAAACAACCCCAGCTCTCTCAGCCCTTCCTCATAAGGCCTGTTCTCCAGACCCTTCATCAGCTTCGTTGCTCTTCTCTGGACTCGCTCCAGAGCCTCAACATCCTTCTTGTGGTGAGGGGCCCACAACTGAACACAGTATTCAAGAAGCGGCCTCACCAGTGCTGAGTACAGAGGGAGAATCACCTCCCTGGACCTGCTGGTCACACCGTTTCTGATCCAAGTCAGGATGCCATTGGCCTTCTTGGCCACCTGGGCACACTGCTGGCTCATGTTCAGTCGGTTGTCGACGAACACCCCCAGGTCCCTCTCCTCCTGGCAGTTTTCCAGCCAGACTTCTCCCAGTCCGTAGCTCTGAGTGGAGGTGGCAAGAGCTGTAATTTATTCTCCTCTAGCAGTTATTTCCAAGGTTTTGGTAACAGGCCTCACAAAATCACCATTTCACTTCAATATCACTGCAAACTCAGGACCAAAAAAAGCCATGGGCCATTGAAGCTGAACTGCAAAATTACTGCTAGAAAACACACTTCCATAAAAACACTGTTTTTCTTTTCTTTTTAGGCTAAGGCTTGTGATCAAATGTACATTAGATCAGTAATACATTCATCAAATAAATAAGTATATACACATTGACACACAGAGTAGCACTGCAGCTGGGAAAAATATGGGGAAGTGCTTCTAATAAATACATTTCATAAAAGAAGAATATCTAGATCAGTAATAGAACACAAGTTTATCCAAATAATAAACTTGCAAAATGTTAATTTCATTTGTGTTCCTTTCATTTTTCTTTACTGGGGTTTCAATCCATGTAAGCATATATATGCTTATTTAGGTGCTGAGGGGCATGGTTTAGTGTTTGATAGGAATGGCCAGACTCAATGATCCAGTGGGTCTCTTCCAACCTGGTTATTCTATGATTCTATGATTTTCTAAAGACAGGCAAATGTTATCGAACCCAACTTCAAGATTACCAGTAGGTGGCACTTAGAAAAGAAAGAAAAAAACCCTCAAACTTGAAACACTGACTTACATATACAAAATAAAATCACATTTTAAATTTTTGATTCCAGAAAGACATATAGAAAAACTTTTATTTTTAAAAAACACTTATAAATGAGATCATAACATTTTAAGAAAAATAATGTTATATCTTAGCATGTATTAGAAAAGAGGGGCTATACCTAGTAATACTGATTTAAACAGTAAGTGATTTAGCTGGTGTTATGTAAACAGATATGCAGAAGACAAACACTCCATCACTCAGCAGACAAAAAACTTGTCTACTGAGTGAAATACATACACAGGGTGTTAACAGCTTCACTTAATCAATTACAAAGGACAGAGCAGAAAGCATGTGGTAGCTGTAAGTGCCACTAAGAGGAGACTGGGATGGGTGTGAAGAAGCTGCAGGTTCCCTCCACTAGGGAGCTTTTATCAGGTTCTATAAAGAGCAGTTGCCAGGGTCACCACCAGCAACTTCTTGAGGAAGAAAGTCTTGAATTCTGCTTTTTAGTGATAAGACGCATGACTACAAATCTATACAAATGGTAATCTATTTCAGAAGAGACCGAGTCATTTTCCAGTCTACAGATAATGCAGTGAAAACTCCTAACTGAATCTTGGAGGGAAGCTGGGTTTAATATACAAAAAACTTGAGATGAAACATCTGTAAGTAAACACACTCCATTTTAGCTTTCCAGTACTGTGCAAAAAGCAGAGCTACTTTGCAAGTAAATTGAACATGAAGCCAGAAGAGAGAATCTATTAAACACAGCGAAATACCATGTTATATTAAATTTAAAACTGGGCCTATTATGTCTAAGTGAACTATTAAACAACAGTAACATTTAGAAAGTTGTTTTCACCAGTACATTCAAGAGGAGCAGCAGTGTTAAGTGTCCAGGTAACTACCTCTCCCTCAAGGAATTCTCAGTCATTTAATCAATAACTCAGTTAAGAGCAAATTAAATTCATCAGCTACAGTTTGATGAAGCAGTATCGACTCTGAAGTTTTTAAGCTGATTACTTCCCACATTCAGTTAAAAACAGTGTCAACATATACACAGGTCAAGTGACAAATGTCCTGAAAAACCTAGTCCTGTAACATTACCTGAAGGGAGGTTGTGGAGATGAGGGAACTACCCTCTTCTCCCAAGTGAGAGGGGACAGGATGAGAGGGAAAGGTCTCAAGCTCCACCAGGTGAGGTTCAGGCTTGACATAAGAAAAAATTCTTCACAGAAAGGGTCATTAGGCAGTGTAACAGGCTGCCCAGGGAGGTGGTTGACTCGCTTTCCCTGGAGGTGTTTAAGGCATGTGTGGATAAGGTACTGAGAGGCATGGTTTAGAGATTGGTGGGAATGGTTGGACTCGATGATCCGGTGGGTCTCTTCCAACCTGGTGATTCTATGAGTCTATAAGCAGATGGCTAATTATTTATTTTTAAAAACAAAATTGCTGATTTAATAGACACAATCCAAACCTCATGGTCCATGAAGCGTAGTAGTATTCATTTGTATATGCAGCCCTTGCCTGAATTTCAACAGACACAAGACCACCTCAGAATTAAACAAAGGGGGAAAAAAAAAGTATGTAAACACATAGTTCAAATGCAGAGACTGTAATGGAAGATTTGTCATTCAAAACAAAATGTAATAGTCAATACAAATCCAGAGCAATGGTACTGTGTTGTTAAAAAAAAAAACCCTTCACAGTCAACTTTTTCTTTGACCATGACTAAATTTGCAACTTGAGGGTTTGCTGTATTTCTTCTGGACATATGGGCCTCAGCTGCAGCTTTGCACTTGACACCACCTTGAAAGTTATAAAAAGAAATAACTTGCAGGATTAGACTGTGATAAAGTATATTTTCAACTCACTACACAAGGCAAAAATCAAACTGCTGATAGACAGAGAATCTGGCTGCTGACAGGAACCACTGTCTCTGTCCCAGGGATGGGTTTGCAGATTGGCAGGAATGGGATGGAGGGTAATGGAGACAAACAGGAGAGGACAGGGATTAAAAATGCACTAGGCTTAGGGGAATGGAAGCAAGGTGGTTACACTGCTCTTTTTTAATCTGGGATTCAGGATGAAACAGGGAGCAAGGGGATGGAGGAAGGATAGTGAGGAGAAACACCAAGCACGAGTGACAGGAAATGGAGAGAGGGAGAAACACTGATGCTAAGAGCGGCTTCCAGGGACATGCCAGGATGTCCTCAGGAGGGCTTCCTCTTCCCAGGGACATTCAGACTTCCCCTAAACTTCTTAGCAGAAATTTCATTTTCATTAAAAAGTGACAGGACTGCACACTTTTGAATGGTGCTCAGAGACAGAGCTGAGGAAAAGTTGCATGATGCCAGAGGCAAATTGTTCAGCATCCTGCAGAGGATGCCCTGCACTGCAGACCATAATTCAGAGAATTAATGGCCCTTTTCAGTCTTTCTATGCCAAAAGAGAAGCACTGAGCTGCAACAGGTCTGTAGGGTTTGCACTGTATGCTCCCCAGCATCACCATATCAGAGCACAGCTGGGGAAAACAGAAGCCACAGCCTTTTGCTACAAAGGCACTAAACAAGATTGCCATGCTCAGTCCTAGGCTTTTAAGGCTGAAAAACATAGCAAATTTGTTTAATTCTTCAAAATTCCAAAGGTTTAATGATACTACTTTTTGAAATTAAATTTATGTTTAAACCCCTGTAGCTGTACAGAAATCCTTCAAACAGAGAGACTCTGCCCGGTTCTCAAATCCAATTTTTCAATTATGAATGTCCTACCCAGGTTATAATTTTGAACCAGAAAACTTTTCACATCGCTAATTACATGAGCCTTTTATTTCAGGCAGCAGTTCTGCCAAATTCAGGTCACCCTAAAATGTTTGTATCCTCCAAACTCAATGTTGTAACGTCACAAGAGATAAACTTTTACCATAGGAAGAACTGCCACCTGGCCACTGGCTAAGAACAGTATCTCCCCTCAGATTCACTGCTTTCTGTCCAATGCATCCTTTGAAACTAGGCACGTGCAGCACAGCTGTGCGAATACTGACTCTGTGCAGCCGTGTACCACAGGACAGGGTTCTTCCTCCATGGCAGCTCAGGAAAATCACAATGGGGGGAAAAGAAGGAAGAGATTTCCCTCTTCAGGAAAGAAGGATTATTTTGAAAAAAAAAAAAAAAATTGGCAAAAATATTTCAAAGTTTTTGTTGCCTCTTTCATAGTAAAGACAAATCAACATTTAACTAAAACACTGACCCGCTGCATGTAGAATCATAGAATCATAGAACAACCAGGTTGGAAGAGACCCATCGGATCATCCAAGTCCAACCATTTCTATCAAACACTAAACCATGTCCCTCATGTAGAATGCAGCAACCTCCATTTAGTTTTTAACTTCCATCAACAGAGCCACAGAAGACAGTTTTGGGCTGGAAACACAGCTGCTTGCTGGTCCTGCGGTGTTGCCATGACTGCAAGAGGAGAAAAGCTGCAGGGGAGCAGGGAGGGAGTTCCCTCTGTGTGCCTGATAGCACACTGCAGCCTCAAATCCCTCCTTTTGTCCCACACTATATCCACATAACAGCACTACTGACCACGGAGGCAGCTTGGGATGTTCCATCTACACCAAACTGGCATGTTCTAACTGGTGCACCAGGTGGAAGCAACTACAACACTATCTGTCTTGGACACCTCAAAGGGAAAAAAATTCATAGAATCATTATTTTCATAAATGGAAGTAGTACAGAAGTTTACATGACATTAGATCCTGAAAAAGTACTGATTTCAAATTATGACTAGTTCTATCTGACAGCACAGTAAGTGCCATAAAGTGGGATTTATCGCTTATGCTAAAATGTTCGGGTTTTATACAGATATACACAAGGCGAGGAAGAATATCTCAAGGTAAATCTGCACCAAATCGTAAACCACAAGAGGGAAATGGAGATTCAAATTCTGGAGGCACTGTGTATTAACTGAGCTGAACTATTAAAGAAAAAAAAAATCAATTGAAGCAAATTTGGTATTTCCACAATTACTATAGCACAATAACTGTCATTTTGAAGGATGAAGGTTGATTATTTCAAAGGTTTCTATACAGCATTTCACTGCCTACTTGAAATGTGCCTGAACTGCAGCATCAGCCAGCCAAATAAATGTATCAGACACCTTTGAGCAATGCACTTAAATGAGAGAATATTCATAAAGGATTTAGAAATACATCTCAATTCACTGACCTAAATATTACAAAGAAAATCACCAGACTGCCTTCTACATGCATCCATGTTAGAAAATTTCAATTACTTCTTATCTTATAATTAAACTACTGGCTTAATATTTTGCATTTCTGTGGTACCTTTCACCCAGGGAGCTTAACGTGCTTTACAAACATTATCAGCTTTTACAGTTAGCTGACTTTTATGATGAGACACTATTGCAGACTTCCAGTTTAAGGTTTTATGTTAATTGCATACAAGTAAAAGGAGAACTTAAGCCACACCAGGTAATGTAAAGTTTATCTAAATAAACTGAGTTACTGTGAGTTCATTAAGGAGAAAGTGAATGCAGAAAAGCAAATAGGAGGAACACAACACAAACCATTGCCTCTTTGGATATTTTGCCACATCATAACTGCCATTTTAGAAATAGTATTCCCTAATAGTAAAAAACCAACAGGATTTTAAGCCCTTTTAAAAAAATCCATACTAAATAAAGCAGAAGAAAAATTAACATGAATTAATATGTTATTCCAATCCTTCACATAATAAGATAAGAAGAAATGGATGGCACTGCAACATTACACAACCAATACTCCTTTTTGGCAAAGTATATTGACTCAGCTGTTTAAGGTTTCATTTCTCCAATAGCACAGTTATAACCCAAGTGCTCTGAGATGTAAATCATCCTGACTTTTCCTCAAGTAGAGTAAAATGTTAGAAATCTTGCCAGCTCAGGAGGAACCAAGCAATGCACCAAAGTCTTTTAAAGTTCAGCTGAAAAAACCTGCAGCAGGAAGTACTGCGACTACTACTATTGGTGCTCAAACCATGAAGGATAGCAGACAAGCGCAGAATTCAAAGTTCAGCTTGTTGCACTATTAACAAAATAAAATATTTAAACAAACCCTTTAAAGCAATGAATAATATATCTGTACAACTCACTGTTGCAGAATGAATCATCCTTACAGTACAAAATGAAAATATATTTTATAAAATTAGAGACTCAAAAACCAGAGGATGAGTGCCAAAGCACTGAGGTACTAAGTACTAGGCTTTTCTAAGAGCATAACCTCAATATTCACATGAAGTATTCAGTTCATCTCACTTTAGTCCTGATTAGAGGCAGGGAAAAAAAATCTTTACAGTCCAGTAGGATACATTCTGCAGACACCACACACTTTTACTGAAAAACTACTTGAGCAACGGTTTAGAGACTTTTGAATATTTTATTGGGACCATTTATTTTCTCTTTCCATCTGCAAAGTACAGCACTACATTCTACCATATGTCCAACACTACTGGATTCACAAGGAAAGAAAAATCATAGTAAATACCTTTTCAAAAACTCTAAGGATATCTTAGAACAGCTTTTCTGAATATAAAAGCTGCACTATTTTAAATTCAGGATTTGGACCCTTCTGAGTACCGCCAAACATTGCATCCCAATAGAAAATAACTATTATCTCCCCTTCCGAAGATATAAAATTATAACCTTTTGCCATTTAAGATCACAAGATACTAGACCTGCCAGAAAACCCCCAACATAATCCCAAAAGTCTACCCAAGAAAAAAACCCACAACCTAGTGGAGGAACTGATTTTTGAGGAAAAAAAAATATCACAAACAGTGGGGGACAACATTTCGCTTCCAGATTAATTTTACAAAGATACTACAAAAGGATGAAGATCTAGAGACAGAGAATAATGAGCAGAGCAGATCAGGCATTGAAACAAGTATACAAGTCTACTGTTCATCATGTGAATCTTCAAGTCAAATATACAGATCTCTCTTCCATCCTCTCTTACCTCCCTTCCCGTCTCCAACTCACTACCATTAAATTGCATCATGGTACTCCCCCTACACTCTATAAAGCAGCTACACAATGATATTGAAGGGATGGTGGTGATGTTTTCTGGACACATCTACAATACTGAAGCTACCCCACCCCAAAGGCAATCAATCCGCAGTACACCCCTGCATCACCCACTCCCTCTGTTCACAAGACCTTAACAAAGACTTGATACCTCCTCATATCAACAAAACATTTCAATTTTCATAGTCCATTTAGTTGAAGATATGATCTGTTTTAATGATGCTGAGGTTACTATTATAGTTTTGAATGACAGTAGTTAACGATAATTATATATTTTGGGTCTACCTATAATCTTGTGCATTCATAGAATCATAGAACAACCAGGTTGGAAGAGACCCATCGGATCATCAAGTCCAACCATTCCTATCAAGCACTAAACCATGTCCCTCAGCACCTCATCTACCTGTGCCTTAAACACCTCCAGGGAAGGTGAATCAACCACCTCCTTGGGCAGCCTATTCCAGTGCCCAATGACCCTCTGTGTGAAAAACTTCCTCCTAATCTCCAGCCTAAATCTCCCCTGGCGGAGCTTGAGGCCATTCCCTCTTGTCCTGTGCCCTGGCACTTGGGAGAAGAGGCCAGCTCCCTCCTCTCTACAACCTCCTTCAAAATCTCTTCTAATAATTTACAAATCTGTCATGTGACTCAAATATTTATGTGCCTACATTGAGTTGATTTGAGACGAACTATGTTAGAAAACACAGGTATGAAGGCAGGTAGGAGCAGTCCTGACTTCCACCAACTCCTACAATGCAGTCCCACCTGGCATAATGAAACAAAAAAAATGGATAGCAGATTTAGCAGAGTAACTGTTCGGGAACAAAGAAAAAGGGTAAGTATAACAGCAAACCCAAGCCTTCTCACTTGAACATGCTTTGTCCCTATGGCCAGAGATTGCACACTGCTTTAAAAAATGAAGCCAAATCAAAGAAAGCTGTTCTCCATCACCATATTTGCTCCTGGTGACAAGTTCCTGGGGAGGAGGGTGCATGTATGCTTAGTCCTGAAGGGCTGCCAGAGGGACTGAGCCCAGACGCAGCACCCAGCACTTGGAGGCTGTCCCAGGCTTCCTCTGGTTCTGCCTTAGGAAACTTGCCTCCAGGCATGACAGTGGCCAAGGATGTGCTCGAAGTAAGAGAAGGGGGCAGCAGTGTAGTCAGTCCCACTGCACAGCAGGCATACTTTGCCATTTAAAACTATTTTATATCTCTCCATTACTTCCACTGAAGGGCAAGCAAATATTTATTTTTTTCCTGCAGCTAGGTCAAATGTATCATCAAGCAGCTTCGAGTAGCGTACATTAAATCCGCTAAATTGCACTGCTGCAAATTATGAGGTTATATGTGGCCTAAAGCAACCTTTTTTTTTAAAAAAAAAAATCTCTTTCAGGTCGAGTGGAAATATATGACTCGTTAAGCCAGGGTAAAATCAGTTATGGCCTGGAGATGAATCTTCCCTTCTGTCTGAATAAAACTGACATTTGTGTTCCACACTACAGATTCCACAAATAAAAGTTAATTAAGTTCGGACCGTAACTCTTTTAATGCTCATGGCAACATCCTAAACTAGTGAATACAAATTTAAGTATTTATGATGTTCTAAAATCTTAGAAGAAAGTGGTAGGCAAAAAAATTCAGGAGACACTAAAAATAATGCAAAGAGCTAGGTTTGGGCCTATACCGCACTCAGATTGCCATCATTTCATTCATTTGCATCTAGATATTATTCTTTTCCAGCTAAATGACTCATATTGCTGCTTACTTCCTTAAATTCTTACTGCTGCAAGGATCAGTTCAATTTTATAACTGATGCCATTTGTTATCTGTGAATTATGCCAATAGCTTGCAGTACATTTAGAAACACAAATCATCATACGCATTTTATATGCACACATATAAAGAGACAGAGAATGAGAGAAAGAATATATTAGAAAGACAATAATGTGTTGTAACATTTACCAGTCGCTTGCCAGAATCAATTCTTGATGAGAAGAGTGGACTAATTTCCCCAGAGAGAGATCATACTGTATTCTGCATGGCTGTAGTCTTACTGGCCTGCAAATAAAGTAGAACTCTTCTACCAATCCTAGAGATATGAAACAACACCTCAAGCTCTAAATTGGCCCGTAACTAGTGTCATTTTTTGCAGATGTGTTTAGTATTGCTGCAGCTAATTCTGCTCAAGGTTATTTCTCAAATGAGGTTCATGAAATTTAGTATTTCATTGCCTTTTACATTCCAGTAACATCATTAGCTTTCATTAAAAAACCTATTCTAATTATTTAATCTTTTCCCTTCTCAAAAGCTTCCAGCCTAAAGTTACGCAGAGTTAAGTCACCCTTTGCTTCAACCAACTATCTTTAAAGAGGGAAGAGCAGAGCACGTTCTTGCCTAGTCTTGGCCTGTTCTGTATAACCAGTTTGTAAGAACAGGCTCTTTTTGCGTGTATGGCACACTGCTTACCACAGTGAGAGCTCGATCTTCCTAAAAGCTTCCAACTGCAATCTTAGCACGTGTTTTTCACTCAGTACACAAGGAGGTACATGGAAGATCAGGGCTCTTCAGATCCACAGTAACAGACTCTGCAATACCTACAAAACCAGCTGCAAGGTGACAAAAGGCACTCGGGCCCATGAAGTCACTACAAGAGCCTGTATATTAAAAGTATTTCCAGTTCTGCAAGAACTCACCCAGACCAATCCCGTTCTATGAAATATTTTGACTTATAAAATCTCATTTACTTCAAAATCCCTCCTTTATCTCTACTCACAAATGACAACCAGACCTCCAAAGGAACCGCAGAGAAGAACTCTGCACTTTAAGGATGCAAAGCTAAAGCAGAAAAGTCTGATCGAGAAGAACAAAACCCAAGGCTCAGTAATGGCAGAAAGAAGCATTTTTGCTTATGAAACCAAAAGGCAGCAATTCTGAGGGACTGGGCACAGGCGTGAAGATCAGAGATTCAGGCGTTTTTGTGTCTGGATGCTGCCACTTGCCCCACACAGCACAGCACACTCATTCTTCTCAGCGGGACTTCAGTGGATGGAGAAGCATGTGGTTGCAGCACTTGGCTGACACAGGCTACACTTTCAATAACAGAAAGGTTACAACGTTTTTGTTGGGAAACCAAACTGACAGACACTCAGCCACCCTCACAGAACCAGTATACTAAGTTTAATAACCAATTATTTCCAGAGCCCCAGGCAGAATTTTATGGGATTCCTTTACTGGAACATGTTAACTCCCCAGTTCGATTCTGGCTGAGAGCAAGCCCACCTCATCTCCAATGACAAAAACTCCAGTCAGGAACCGATCACTAGTAGCCTGGGGTCCGGAAAAAAGAAAAATCCCCTATATGAATGTTTATTAGTGCAAAGGACTTCAGTCCAGTGGAGCCTTTTGTACCCGCCTCTGCAGCAGTGCATCAGCCCATAAGATGGTTTCACTGCCCTGTCTCTGTTCCCAAAGCGGAGTTTGCAGGACTTCAGAACAGACTGATCAGAAGCTGCAGATGCAGACACAGAAACACAAAAATATTAAATATTCTTATACACTGAAGAAAAGGAGGTGGAACAACTGGAATGGAGTGAATGCAGATACAGATCTGATATAGCATGATCAAGGGACGCACATTTCATCGTACCTTTACAGAACACAACAGTTTTGCAAAAATAAATCAGGGAAAAGATGAGAATTAGGGATGCTCATAAAGGAGAAAACGACAATGTAAAACAGAATCATTTTCTATTTGTTTTTCTCAAGACAGACACTTGTAGAAACTGTAAGGAAGCAAAAACTGTAAAAATTACTGTGGTTAAGGAAAATAACTTGTCTGTTTATATGGCTATGAAGCTTGCTATAAAAAATTTCTAAAGAAGGCAGGCAATGCTTTTTTACAATTAGTGTACCATACCTGTGGGTTTGTCCTTAAGCAAAACAAGGACCAATATCAAAGAAAATATAGCCAAAACCAGCCAAAGATCACAACATGGGGAACCCCAAACTTACTAAAAAAACAAAGTGGGGCCTGAGATGCATTTCTTGCAAATGAGGAAGAGCCAAAATGCAACAAGGCACTCAGTTCTGCTGGATCCTGGTGGGCAGTCTTTAAGACAGGAAAAGTGACAAAAAGAACTGAATTTATGAAGAAAAGTCCCAAAAGCTGAGTATATTTTATCTGCTGAACAAAGGGAACTCCTTATACTGAGGGAAAGAGAGAACTAATTAATGAAATTACAAAGATTGGGGAAATTACGGTGAATAACATAATAAAACTGTCGAGAAAATAAATTCTGACAAAACAAACGGTGCTAAAGTATAGAACAATTTCCAAAAGAAAATGACAGAAGCATTGTTGCCAATGACAAGCCTAAAATTATTCCAGACAAAAAAACTGAAAATAAAGACAGGCAATTTCTGCGCTTGATAAAGAGAAATAGATCCTAATTTAACCTTGCACAGCTAAATAAATTTTAAAAATAAGAAAAGATGAGCAGTAATCACCTCTCAGAGGGAGGTCATCAGTAGTTATGCAGGTCTGTGTTTGAAATCTATACTACACAATATAGTCTTAATAAAACCAGAGGAAAAAAGGTGAATAGTGAGGTATAAGATTTGATGACAGTATTTAAATTTGCCAGGGAAGTAAAAATATGGGCAAACTGGAAAAAAAAAATTAGTGACATTTATGAAAGGTCTTGCATATAGGGGAAAAAAGAAATCCTAGATTCACAGGTGAAATAATGGGCTCTGATTTGACCATTATCACCTGGAATATAATTTTATGATTATAGTCACATTCTATCTGCATAAACAATACCCCTCCACAATACTCCCAAGGGCCATAAGCCCATCAAAATCTCACATCTGCAGACCAGGAGGAGCTAAGACAAAGCAGCAAGTGGAACCTCAATGACCCAATGGCTCATGCTGAGGAACGTGCTATCTATGCTGCAAGAGCCTCAGGCATGGATCTCAGCAAGATGAGTTGTGCCAAGCAGCAAACCTTATCACCTTTTGGACTGAGGAAGATTGCTGTCTCAGAGTGAGGCATGTGTGCACTACTCTGATGCAGGATGGTTTGGCAGCCTGACCTTGTGGAGTTAAAAATACACAGTGAGTAAGAATCTTCAGAAAAACTTGTTTGTTGAAATTATGTTTTGGCTTCTAAACTGATCACCGTCATAAGTGATAAGGGACCTCAGGTTTAACTCAATATGAATAATTCCTATGTTTTATTCTTATTTTTATTTGTAAAAATAAATTAATAACTCTACAGAGGACAGTTCTACACAATGCTCATTCATTTCATATTCTATTAGCAAATCTGTTTCAAGCTTCTTCCCTTTTTCCAATCTGCAGCAGCTCCTTTTTCTACCTGCATTATTTCACAGATCAAGGTTAGAGGATGGGCCAACACAAGAACTGCCACACCAAGGAGAACCACAATGCTTCTCTGAAAAACGTAAAAAGGCAGCTGCAGAAATGAGAAATGGAATAACAAGGCCAGTTTAGATAGAGCTGAAATTGACAGAACAGTAGTGTGGAACCAAAGCATCACTTTGCTTTGCTATACATATTTAGCTGACAAGAGTAAAGAAAATACACATGGGAATCCCTCTGCACCCCATTTACATAGCAGCGGGTCTTCCGATAGCCCTTTAGAAGCAATCACACATGTAACAGCTTTGAGTTTCCCAGCAATTTGTAACCTCAGTGTTGCCTGTAGTCCTCGTGGCAAAACTTCTACTGGACAGCAAGATAAAAATGAACCCTATACATGGCTGAATGAAATAAAAAATCGTGATCTATTAATTGAACTAAAAAATGCCTCACCTGAGCGCTACCCCCATCCCCGTACCCCCCTACCCCCACCCCATACAACAGAGGAAATCCAGTCTGTAGCTCCTCACACCCACAGGAGATACAACTCTTTTTCCACGCAACATATCCACCTTAGTCAAGCATAATGACAAATGGCATCTGTTCCAAGAAACACTTAAAACCCCAATCATGCACCACAATGTCAGTGAAGCAAGAGATGGAATTTCATTCAGCTAATTTTTAAACAGTTCTCAGTGTAGAGGAAAAAGCACAGTATGAACTTCAAACAATTATCTAAAATGGTACAATTATACCCAGTCACCTCAGGCAAAGCTTTGGAAGCAGCACAGACTGTTCACCCATACTGCAGACAGCAACTCAGTCATCCAGACAGCACTTTGTTGTTATTATTTAAAAGGACAGAGTCTAGACCAAAGACACAAAATTACCAACTCTAAGCTCACATTCAATGAAATAAGACAATTCAAATGCCTGCAAGTAAATAAGCAATAAAGAAAAGCAAGGGGGGGGGGGGGAACCACAAGGTAAATATGCATTTACAAAACTTCCTGTCAATAATGATATTATTTCAGAGAACAAATCTACAATACAATGGCTACTGATTGACAACAGCTTTAAACAAACTTTAATTAAGTCTGGTCAAGTAAGAGCTCCAGTGTATGAGAAAATAATAAGCACACATAATAAAAGGCTTCAATAAATAGAATCCATTCCCACTTCCAAAAATTAAAGGTAAAATAGCATTAAGATATACATAAAGTACAAATATGAATACTCTTCATAAATCTGTGACTGAATCTGATTTATTTATTTATTTTTAAAGAAAAGCAGGACAAAATGCTCTAACTCCTGACTGAAGAAAAGCTCTTCAATACAAACTGAAGCTCACCGCACTTAGAATCTGATGGACAACTGCAAGAAATGAACTTCCAGAACAGGTCCAGATCTTGCAGAGCTCCAGAGAAGTGGGATTATTGATATGTACAAACCTTATGACTAGCCCTGGAACAAATCATCTTCCAAAAGTTCTCCAATGCAAATACATGTCACAGGGAAACAGAGCTGTTACACACAGAAACCCAAAGTGGAGTGACTTGTAATTCTCCTGTCAGTGTCCTGCCCTTGTCTAGACTTCCTCTTTCTCTTCATAGGGTTAAAAAGAGCTGGCCATCTGCAAAAGCGTAAATAAAAGATGCAAGAGGAGTGGTTTTTTTGTTTGGTTTTTTTTTTTTTTTGCCAGCGGTTGTGAGCAACAAACTATTTACTTAATCCCAAGAAGCAGTGAAAATTGTTTTGCAACATACATGGAAGGGAGGAAGCAGGAACCCTAAAACCACATAGCACCTCAAAGCAGAACACAGCTATCCCTGGAAATACAGTTTGTTAGCACTGAGACTCAGCTAATAAACCTCACTGAAAGCCTTGGCTCAGCATCATTCCTTTGAGACATGGCATGATACAGAATGTCCAACTGAATTTTGCTACCAGCCAAAAACCAAGCAAAGCAACTGGGAAACAGGGGGGGTTTTTTTGCCAATAGTTCTTATATGCACATACATATATTTGTGTGCACGTGTGCACAAACCTGAGTGTCTACATAGTCAAAATCCCATTTTATTTTGCAGTTCTGGCACAAAAACTTTGACCAGCTGTATTCTTGACAAATTAGTTGCTAACAGAATTGAGTTAAATACTAAATAATAATAAAAAAAAAAAAGCCATGCACATCCAAGATAACCAAGTATCATCCAGAAGTGGGAAATCAGTCCACAGTGTTAAAACATCAAAACATTTAATTTGCAGCCAACTAGCATTAAGTGTGATGACAGAAATAGCTAGGAATTACTGAAACGTTCAATCCTTGAGGTCAGGTTAGTCTCCATAAATGGTATGCAGTTGATTTAAGCGTATGTAGAAATAAATCTTAACAATGTGTAGCACTAGTTAGTGTTTTAATAATACCTTACTCTCAGATGGGGCTCCTGATGAATCCTACATGCAAAGTAGGAGAACATAATCTCTTCCCACGGATGCCATCCAAACCTCTTCTTTCCAAGTCACCCGACACATTGCTGTCTTGCACAGAGAGAATGCAAAAGCAGCAATGGAATTTACATGGCCGCAACTAAAGCCAATTCAACATACCCAAAACATACACAGATAAAAACATAAAGTTACCATCATTAATTAGACATATTTCTGCCTCTCAGTTTCACAAAATATTCTGTATTAATTTCTTCTACATCTAGCAGTTGAAACCAGTCAAAAAGACGTGTGACTGGAAATAAACCCACACTATCATATCATGTGTTTAAAAGCTTGAGATGCACATTTTTCTTTTTAAGTGATATACAGATTATCTTTAATTGCTTAAAATGAAAGCCACCAGAAGAGTAACTACATTAATCTTTCCCTTACTGCAAGGGAAAAACTACAAATAAGAGAAGTAAAATATTATTGTAGAGTGTTGTCTTCAATTGTATAACAAAAATTAAAGTTGGTTAAAACCATGAATTTCATCAAAGCTGTTTTTCCTGAAGGAAAACCAAAATCTGAATTTCTGAAGCAGATCCTAGCAGAAGGCGATACTGACACATGAAAGCAAGTCCAGCAAAATCACAGGTAAGACGATTTGGAAAAGTACAATAGATGAAAACCCGCCCAAAGCAGAGATCTAAATGTTAGGAAAAGAATCTGTCATATAGCAACTACAAAAATAAAATCTAATACAGTCAAGTCACTCGCTTTGTAAACTCTGCACAAGCTAAACAGTTGGCTCCCAGTCCAAGACGGCAGCAATCCAGTCGCAGTCTATAAATGCAAACTCAAGTCCAGCTGAGTTTGCAGTTTGTCTAGTCTCAAACTACCAGCAGTAAGCAAGGACGACAGCCAAAGCTAAAGCCAGCAGCCAACTCTCACGTAAAAATACTGTGCATAGTCTAAATTAGCTGTATTCCAGAGCAGCAGCTTCCCCTAAGACCGTAACAGCGCTCAGTATCAATAGGTAGAAAAAAGCATTTAGACTAGTCAGAGAAAATTTGAGAACAATAAGGCTTATGAAGTTTGTTATTTAAGCAAACAGTACATGATAAAATTGCTTAAAAATCTGTGGGAAATTAAAACAATCTGCACTGAGCCCTTAGCCTACTATTCCTGTTAATTTAAAAAATTATCTGACATCAATGCACATCTAATGCCAGATAGCCTATGTTTTTCAAAGTGCTTGGTTTTCTAAATATTGATAACTATACTCTTCAAAAATACTAGAACAAGTTTTTAAAGCAACGTGGTCTTTTTATTTTTGTTCTTCTAATAATTGCATAAAATTATAGTATTTCAAAAATCAGGTAGAAGTTGTACAAGGATATTTTTCTTTTTGCATCTCCTCTAGTTTCTGAATGCTGGTTTTGAAAGAAATCCACCCATCAAACAATATGTTCCACCAAATAAGCCGTAACCAAGAAAAACAAATCTACCGCCTCATACACAGTTTACAATCCAAAACATAACTTCAATAAACAAGTTTTCCTGAAGACTCTTATGCACTGTGCATTTCTTCCTTCACAAGGAAGCAGGGCATGGGAAGAGCACCCTGGACAGTTTTGCTTTGGAATACCATGAAACACTTGCACTTACTCAATAACAGGTGGAAGAAAAAGACTATAGAAAAACAAAATGGATATTTGTATTATGCTTAGTTTCACCCATTACCAAGCTCTTCTTTATTTCAACTTCCCAGCAGACCCTTAAGTTTCTAAGGAACCTGAAAGATCATTTTCAAAAAAGCACTATTTGAAACAAACGTATCCGAGCAAGGTATACTAACTTTGAACTTAAGTAAAACTAAATACTGCCAAGCCCACTACTAAGACCTATACAAGTAGCAATGTGCAAGTTCCATTAATGCTGCTGTAAAAAGAAACATCCTATTTTCTCATTTATTTTCAGAGAAATGACACACCAACTCTCATCGCTGTCTCTGGGAACCAAGACTGATGTCATGAGTATCAGTTCCTCAGGGGGCAAGAGAAGTCAATCCACTCTTTGCTAGAGACTAAAACTTTTCCGATTGTAACCTTTACATATGTATTTATTCCAGTTGGTATCAGTGCCAATGATTAAAATTGCACTGCTTCAATGTGCCTCTTGCTTTGCTGGATTTTAACTGGTGAGCTGATATCTCTCATAATATCATGTTCAGACTTGAACGACAAATTTCTTCTGTTTTTAATTTTTAATAGACTTTCTGAGAGAAATGGAACACTTTGCATGGCATTAAATTTCTTTTCAGGCAACCTTTTCATTTAAAAATCTTAGACATTCCCTTTTCAGGGACTTGAAGTGAAGCAGAGAGGGCCCTGAGCTAGTTTGGGTAGATTTTCCAGAGAGCTCAAAAGACTTACACAGCAATGACTGACAGATCAGATAGACCTCTCATAGATCTTAACTTGCACACATTCACTAAAGCTCTAAGTTCAAAAAGTAGTATTTTTGCAGGGTCCATCCATTTTGTCAAAGCTTTTGAGAAGCTCATCCACAGCCCTATCACCCACAGCCAAACACAGCAAGGGAACCCAAGGTCATCCATTCCCATCCACTCCCATCAAGCTTGAGACTGCAGGAAAAAAAAGACAGAAAGTCTTCTTCAGAGATGGTTAACAGTTCAGGAGCTAAAAGGGACATAAATGATTCTTTTCTGCCCATGAGACAAAATACAAAACACAGCCACAAAATACAGTCCACCTGTGGTACACCAACTGGACATGTCCAAGAGCACACATTCACAAAGCACTGATTTGTGAAACCCACTTGGATGACACCCTTACTGCTGAGACATATTCATTCTGTATGTTGTGGCTGTAGTCTTCGTGACCACAGCCCTGAAAAAAATCCACAGAATGTAATGATGCCTAGAATATACCTGATACCACATGATTTTTGCCTGAGAACTTCGCAATATTTATCTCTTTATTTCCTAAAACAAATTTCCCTGTTCATGCAGTTGGCATAACAGCTTTTTTTTTTTTTTTTTTGAGAGAGAGAGCAAAGCCTCTGCTCCAGGTACTTTTAGGAAATGAATATGAAATGAATCTTTCTCCTTCAAACCCACAACATTTCATGCATTGCCTGCTCTTATTCAGAAGCTCGCATTCTATTTTAATTACATCTTCCCAAAGCAGAGTGGAGAGTAATGCCAGGTTCTTTTGTGGGTCCTAAGGGGAAATATTTACTAAAAGAGTTCTTTATCAGATCCTGCTCATTTTGGATATCAGCAATTTTAATTATGTTTTTGGCCTTTATCAGAAAGCAATTTTTTGCATTGGATAACTTTTTCTCCTTGAAAGGATAAAAGCAAAACCACCTGGATTCGTTCATGGCAATTTTCTTTCTTAATACTGTTGAATTCCTTCTCTTGGAAGATGGGGAGTGACTTCTATTCCTTAACACATAGGGGGAAAAAAATCATAGATACTAGAATTTGTACCAGTTGACTGCATTCTCTATGATATGATTATCACCCTTCAATACAATGAAAATCAGCTTCTAGTTACACCACAGGAACTACTTTCTCCTGCAAGTCTTTCATTATTAGTACTACCTATTATTAGAGTTGCTACTTCTCACAACAGAACTTCTGTAGGTATCTGTTTCTTTGCCAGATCTTAACTGGACTGAAAACTGCTAATTACTTGCCTCTGGGTGATTTATTGCTCCAGCTGTTCTTGTTTCAACCAAATGGGTTGGATATGAGGAAGGTTTTTGTCACACTTGAAAAACAAGTGAATATACCTGAAGTTACATTTTCCAAAACATCCAACGCCTTTTCTTTAAAGCGTCCTCCCATTTACATGGTGTAAGGTAAGGACTTCAAATCTGCATCACAAATGTGTCATGGGAAATTATCCAAATTTAACTACAGTTCAAAACCAATCACAAAACAAGGTATTTGGACACGCTCATTAGAAGGAATTTAGCACATTAATTTCTCAGATTTCCAATGCATGCCCCTAAGAAAGTATCAGCCCTGATCTCATTAAGCATGCCATATTCCAAGGCTACGAGGACAAAACTGGACTTCTACAAAGATTCCTGCCAAAAGCTTTACACTCAGATACAGATGGTACATGTTAGAACACACACGATACTGTGCTTATTATGACCACGAAAAGCAGCTTGACTGCACACATGAAGAACACAGGAGAACAGCCCCCACACCAGGGTAAGGAATGGCTTGAAATGAAGCACAAGGCTGCAAAAAAGAAACATTTAAGACTTAGGATTATCAGACTAGGGGGGTCTAAAACTATTCTAACAAGCAGACAAGATGTTAGGCATTGAAAGCAGCTTATCATCACTGCAGGAGACCTGGACTGCAAGCCAGAGACAGTGACATAGAATCATAAAATCACTAGGTTGGAAAAGACTTTTCAGATCATCAAGTCCAGCTGTACTTGTCCACTACTAAATCATATCCCCAAACACTTAATCTACTTGTATTTTAAACACCTCCAGGGGTGGTGACTCAAGCACCTCCCTGGGCAGCCTGTTCCAGTGTTTGATAACCCTTTCAGTGAAGAAATTTCTCCTAATGTCCAGTATGAACCTCCCCTGGCACAGCTTAAGGCCATTCCCTTGCGGGAATGAAACGACGAGATGGACTCCAGATAGATGTAAAAGCAGAGACCTTTATTATTGCAACTTACAGGTTTATATACCTTTGCTCATCTGTCCACGTGCTTCCCATAGCATCCTGATTGGCCCAGGCCTATTGTCCATGCGCTTGCAAGCACCAGCATCAACATTTGGTTGGTTGACCTCCAAAACCCCACAAGCTGCCCCTAAATGTTGTCTCCACCCTGATTTGCATCTCTGACGTTCACCTCTTTGCTCAGTTTCCCACTCTTACAACCCAAGGTCAGTTCAAGGACCCCAAGTCAAAGAAGTATCAAACAGGTCTACCATGCTATTACCAATTCCTACATTGCCTCTCATTGTATCACCTGTCACTCGGGAGAAGAGGCCAACATCCACCTTTCAGGTAGTTGTAGGTAGTGATAAGGTCTCCTCTCAGCTTCCTCTTCTCCAGCCTGAACAACCTCGGTTCCCTCAGCTGCTCCTCGTAAGACTTGTTCTCCAAACCTTTCACCAGTTTTATTGCTCTTCTCTGGCCACACTGGCCTCACCACAGGGGTAAATCACTTCCCTGGTCCTGCTGGCCACATTGTATCTGATACAAGCTAAGATGCTGTTGGCCTTCTTGGCCACTTGGGTACACTGCTGGCACATGTTCAGTCAGCAACCAGTCAAGCAGAACTTCTCCACTCAGTCAGAACTGCTGGTAGATGATGAAAAGGGGTTTGGCAAGCACTTCCACCAGCTCCCTCAATACCCTTGGGTGAATCCCATCCAGCCCCGTAGGCCTGTCAATGTCTAATTGGTCAAGCAGGTCTTTAACCATTCCTTCATGGATCATGGGAGCTTTTTTCTGTTCTTTCTCTGTCTTCTGGCTCATGAGTCTTAGCACACAGAGAACATTTCACCTTACTATTAAAGGCTGAGGCAAAGAAGGAATAAGAAAGCTTGACTAAGAAAGCTCAAGCTTTTCTATAGGCATCACAGGAAGTTGAGAACAGGGCTACCTAATATTTGGGTAAAACAGAACCTTGACTAATTCAGAGTTGGACGGCAGTAAACATTTTAATGAGGCTTTGACAGTAGCTGGGAGCCAACTGCTGATTACGCCTGCCCACCTACTCGGACACAATCCTGCTGAGCATGTGGGAGTGTGTGTGCACGCGCCTGGGGCATTTTATAACAGTTTCAAGGACTATTCTACAGCAATTTATGGACCAGCCATGATTCATGAACCACCAGCTGAATAACACTAGATAAAATGACCTTTTCAGTCTCTTTTGGCATTTTTCTTCATGATTCTATGTAGATGCAGCAGTTTGCCCATACACTCAGTTACTGTTGTACTGGTGGGGAAAGTGAGTCACAAATTATGCCCAGATAACAACAAGCATACATCTTACTTAGTTTGTCCTCACCATCTTTAGAGTACAACTTATTTGTAATGCACAGCTAAAGAGGTAGCTAAATAATAAAGTAGTAACAAGGACAAAAGATGGCGGAAAATGAAGTGAAAATTTAAAAAAAAATTAAAAAAGGAAAGAAAAGTAACAAGGAAGAAAAGGTGAAAGGAAGAAAAGAAAGAAAGGAAGGAAGAAAGGAAGAAAAAAGGAGAATAGGTGAGATGGAAGAAGAGGAGTGGTTCACAGAGCCTTTGCTATTAGGAAGCAAGAAAGAAGAAAGCAGGGAAAAGCCCTGGGATGGCAAAACACATGCAGAGAATCTCAAGTGGAAAAAGCTTTCTGACACCTCAAATAAATCAACAGTTGAAACTGCTCAGGAAGCCTCATAGCTATTGCTGGAAAATCCTCCTGCTGCTGGGTGCTAACTGCGGTGATTTGTGTCCATTCAGCTGCTGAAACAGGGAGGTCCTTGCCCAGTGCTGCCAGGCATACTCCTTCATGCTACAAAGCAGGCCAGAGAAAAAGCCAGATGCAGAGTAAAATCAAAATATATATAAGCTACTATATTGATTTATTATTCATTTTCATAAATAATTACTCACAACAATTTTTAAACTTTTAATACCGTGGCTGCCACAGTACTCTCACTGTGCTGCTCCAAAGCAAGGCATGGCCCAGGAACACTGCCAGAGTAGCAGTGTTCTGCTCTGTTCTACCCACTACAGAACATGTGTTCTTCATAGCAGTCAACCTTCAATCAAAGACAAAAAAGTAGCTTTAGAAAAAGCTGTGCACACTTTTGCTGCCACCAATCACAACACATGCAGATGAAATTACAGCATAATGACTAGATCAGTGTAGAGCCTTCCTCTAGAAGCCACCCTAGGGCACATCAAATCACCTACCCCTCTTCTAGTGAAATGATCCTAGACAATATCAAAAGGACAATTCCAATTATACCAACTTCTGGAGTAGCAATGGTCTTTTATACTTGAGTTTCCTCCTAGTTCTCTCTCTCTTTCATCATTAGACGTAAGCATTTCTGGTACGATCATGAGGTACTTTTCTTCATTACATTCTCTCTACAGTGCTATTGAACATCCATTTCTTGGTTCAAATAGTAACTCCGTATCTTGCCAGTGACAAATTTTATTTATTGTCAATCCTTACAATTAAAAGTTTTCCAATAAATTCCTGAAGTGTCAAAAATTAAATATTTCAATTAAAAAAACTATAAAACTTCAACAGAAACTATTATTAAAATATATATATGTGTGTATTTGGTTATACCTGTGTTAGGCTGCTGGATCTGTGGCTTTAGTATACTCCACCATGCAAAACAGCAAGTGACAAGGCACTCTAGAGCTCCTGCTTCAGATCTGCAAATTATTTGAGGTTTCAAGGCTTCTCTATTCCCAGCTACAGATCTTAGAAATCCACAGCTAGAGTTGTTGCTCTAGCTGGAACTCAACAGCCAGGAATCTGGAAGCACAGTGCCCTCAGTCAGAAGTCACTAGGTTTTCCAACCACGACAAACAAAGCTTAGGAAATAACTCAGTGGGTAAATTGTGTTTACCTGTTCAAGAAAATCAGAACATTCATCAGAATTATGACAAAACAACACAACAGCTTTCTTCACACAGTACAAAATTACACTGTGAATTTCACTTCCTTACAATACTGCTTTGACAACAGATTACAGGATTAAATCAGGCATTTGCAGAGATGACAACAATACTCACTCTATAATAGTAAGCAGTAAAATATATACTAAGGATTCAAATGCAATATAAATTCCCAAAATTTAGGGCAATAATGAATTTCTAACCAACATCCCCAAGAGGAAAGTTACCCTGCATTTCACTGCTACAAAGTTTATTGCCTTGAAGTGGGAAGCATAAGGCATGGGTACAGATGAAGCAGAAGCCCCAATGAACATGGACAACAGTGTTGCAGTTTGAAGATTATTTTCTCACGCATTTTCTTTCTATTAAAACAAAAGTCAATCAAAATTTGCTTTTCAGTAGCTGAAGATCGTTAAAGGAAACAAGCAATTAATTGTTGTATACTCATCCAAAAAAAGACTAGCAACGTGAAGATATCAAGGTTAATATAATAAATGGAAATGCAAAATATTACATAAACTAGGGGCTTACTTAGTGTTATTTAGGTTGTTGGAAAGTCGATTTTTGTTTGTTTTCCTCTTAAGCAATACCTCATTTTAATATAACTAGGAATAATAAATTCTAAACCCCCATTTGGATTATGTTTATTAAACACTTCACCACAAAAGAAATTAAAATATTTGCAGAATGATATGCAGCATAATCAAAGTGGTTTCAGTTTCACTCCCTGAATTTTTGCCTACTCCTAAGTTTAAGCATCCTAAATTGACTCCTAATGAATAAAATTTAGAAATACTTTTTCAAAACAAATGATGTTCTGAATTTCAAATTATGCTTATGAAATCTGTACCACATGTAAAAAGGCAAGTGAAGGAACCACTATACCTTTCAGTTGCTCTTTTCTCTAACCAAAGTGATGCTTTGTTAGTGTTTCCTTGAATGGGCAAATATCAGCTCATATCTCTCAACACCACAGCACGACCCATTCACTGTATAACATTTTGCAGGTTTTGCCTTTTTTCAATTTTTGTTTAATAAAACATCTTATGAAGAAATATTAATCTGTCTTAAGTTTTCATCATTGCCAATTTAATAAGGCTTCCATGCCAATGTATCCTACCTGCTTGCCTGCCTGTGTTTTTCACTGACCCTGTACTTTGCCTTGCAGATCCAAATTCTTCCTGTAACTTCCCAAACTCGTTTCAATCTTGAAACACCACAAAAATGATTAATGCCCAAGATCAACCTCCACTAGAGTTCAAACTACTGGGACATCAAGAAGGGTGAAAGATTACCGGCTAAATCTGTCATTTGCAGATGAACTTAGAATCAAAGAATCATCTAGGTTAAAAAAGACCCTGAAGATCATCGAATCCAACAATAAACCTAACATTGCCACATCCAGCTTGGTACTATTCTTCTGTATACGCTCACATACGATGGAATTCACATCTCAGCATGAGCCAAATAGATTTTTTTATGAAATTAAATGTAAATTGTTAGGTTTGCATGCAAAGGAAAAAATTGTCTCCTTTCTCAGAGACTATCAGCCCTCAGACTCTGCAATGGCAGATCATAAACTTGCTCCTAAAAGATCAAATAAGCAGAAGTGCTTTTATTCTCGCTTGCTTTTATGCGGCACCTCAGTTCAAGGAGAAAGATGACATTTTCATTATGAAAATAATGCCTCTCTCCCTTGATTGGACATTTATGTTCAAAAGACATTATTTGAGGACTTTTTTTCAGTAAAACCTTCAATAAACACACTGAGATACACCACTAGAGTAGGAAACTAGCACACACAAATAAATATACATACTGTTTAATGACTTACACATCAATGTTCCTTACCATTGAAATACTACAGTCTGTTTAGAGACAAATGCTAAAGTATTTTCTGTTAACAGATTTTTATTTTTTTTTTTAACCGACTGGAAAGCTAGAGCAGAGAAGATATTTATAGTAGTGTCATATTGCACAGTAATATTGGTTTTACTCCACTTTTTTAATTACTTGGCTTACTCCAACATGGCAACAAAGAGTTTCCATTTGATACCGGCTTCTTGCGTCTAAGGATGAGCAAGTGGACCTGCAATCCTTCTGATGTATTCTATTCACACAAGCACAGCTTTTTCCCCCAGAAAAACCTACTCTTTCTTCTAGTTATATTTTCTAACGAACTATTAAAGACAAATCTTGTACAATTCCTGCAGACAGGAAAGACAACAGACTGCACTGTTCCACTGACTAAAGAACCAGACATGAGAAAGTTCAAACTGCAAAGCAGACACCTGCTGTGATCTTGCACCAACCACACCTCTGTCCCAATTTTTTCTTCACAAAATAATACCTACTTCATGGTAAAGAAGGGAGGCTAAGGTTTATAAACCAGTGCTAAAGATGAAAGGTACTAATTAAATTAAAGTTCTCACTTCTGCTGGACAAAGCAGAAAACATTAAGATTTGTCTGGGAGCTTTTCATGTCTTTCTTCACAAATTTTAATATTTCTATTACTACTTAGATGTCAGTAACACCTGCCAGGTAGCAAAGCATTTTCAAAGCACAGACAATACATCAGAAGTTCACAAAGAGAGAGACTGGAATTCAAAATCAAAGTAGTAAGGATTATCCTGAAATGTTTGTATTTTAAATAGTAAGAGAATTAAAGTGCAAACAGAAAAATAGCATTGTTGCTATTTTTCCTCCAAACACCTTTCAGTGCCAATATACAGCACCACAGCATTCAGGTCACTCTTCCTCAAGAGGTAATGATCCTTCTACTGCATCCAACATAGTACTCTGATTTCCAAAAGAAAGAAACCAAAATTGCAGCTGTCCCAAATGACAACAGCACAGATCATCAACTGAAATCCTACTTTCAACAAATTCAACAGAAAATTCTCATTGAATCCTATCCTATTTTGTACAGCACTAACTTCTGCTCCTAGGGCTATTATATTTAAATATGAAAAAAAAAGAAAAAGTTTGTCGTTTTTTATGATCTACATGCAAGACAAATTTGGAAAACAACTAACAAGGGTTTTTTTCTCCTACTTTGATATATAACAGCATTTTTGTGATAATGAATCAAGCAATGCAGAAAATGCCTTGGGATCTCAGGCCTGTTCAGGTAAATGATACGTGTCACTTCAGGTGATAAAACTGCAACTTTGAGGATACATATTTTGCACATTACTTTTATTCATGATGCGACATTTTTCTATGAGTAGAAATAAAAACATGGTTTTCCACCATTAAAAAAAAGAGACTATAAAGCATCTTCCAGCTAAACACATTTAATTTCTCCTCCAAAGAGGAATATGAAGAATAAGCAAAGGAATACCACCAAAGTAAAACACATTTTACATGTTCTATGGGGAAAAAGGCTTTTAATGAAAAGAGAGGGAGAAAAATTAGGATATTTTAAATCATTTTTACTGGCTTTCTCTTTCCCCCACAAATCAGATATTAGCGCATATCAGAACAGTGATTTTTTTTTTTTAATTAAAATATAGTTTCTTTTTAGAATTACCCTTTGATCCACTTAAGTATCTAAGTTATAAGCCTGAACATAAGCACATTGACTTTAAAGGGATTATTCATTCTCAAGTATCTGTACACTTAAGCAGCAAGTGCTTCAGTGGCCTTGACTTACAGATCTTTTAAGATCAGCATCAAATTAACTTGGACGATGTGCATTATCTGTCCATACAGTTAGAGCCTAACCAATAAACTCATTCAGAAAATGGTATATTTTCAAATAATTTGCTCAGTTGAGGACTCCATATAGGACAGTTCGCTAGCTCAAGCCTTTCATGTGCATATTGTGCTGATCAACAGATCTTTCTGACATACTATCAAATCATGATAATTTTTTGTTTCTTTTCAACCCTGGTGAAGGGGCTAGAGAACAAACCTTATGAAGAACAGCTGAGAGAGCTGGGGGTGTTTAGCTTGGAGAAGAGGAGGCTGAGGGGAGACCTCAATGCTCTCTACAACTACCTGAACGGAGACTGTACAGAGGAAGGTGATGGCCTCTTCACCAAAGTGACAGGGGACAGGACAAGAGGGAATGGCCTCAAGCTCCACCAGGGGAGATTTAGGCTGGGCATTAGGAAAAAAATTTTTACAGAAAGGGTCATTGGGCACTGGAACAGGCTACCCAGGGAGGTGATTGATTCACCTTTTCTGGAGGTGTTTAAGGCACAGGTGGATGAGGTGCCGGGGGGCATGGTTTAGTGTTTGATAGGAATGGTTGGACTCAGTGATCCGGTGGGTCTTTTCCAACCTGGTTATTCTATGATTCTATGATTCAGCATGCTGTTGATTGAGATAAAATGAGTAATATTTGATTGTCAACTAAAATCCGCAAGCAAATGAAAATTTATATGTTTGAACTCAAACATCAGATTCATTACAACATAGTAGAAAATTTCTGTTTAGATACTGTCAAAACCCACAACTTCAGAACAGTTCCAGCAACAGACCTTCGCTTGTACTCATTATGTATTTTACTTTACTACTACAGAATGCCACAAAAGGTACATTTTTAAATATCATGAAAATGTTTACCTTTAACCTTACAAATTCCTAAATGCATGTAACTACAACCCTAAGTATCCAAATTGTGTAGGAATAATCTACAATTCAGTATAAACTCCACAGAAAATTACAATGAGTTCATATAACTTCATAAAGTCTAGAATTTGCCAACTAGGACACGTAGAAATTCTACACAAACATACTGAATTTACAATTTAATAACTGAAAGTGAACCCATACTAATTACAAAAAGACACTTTATGCAATTATTACAAGCAATCAGCACTAAGGAAATAACACATCAGTTAAAGGTTATTTTTCTATATTTTTCTTCATATTACCAGCCTAAACACTGAAGAGCTGTTCAATTTCAATAAACAGTTACATCATGCTATTTTTTCCTTAAAAAAACTACTACTAACCACGGTAAGCAAAAAGAAGAAAGGAATGATGGAAGAGGAAAGAAATGTCAAAACTAGCCTGATGTACTTTATAAGCTGGGAAAGTATTAAGACAAGTTTTTCAGATTACCTGGGACTCCATAACTCAACTGCAAGGATATTTCTTACATTTAAGTCAACTACTTAAGGAGGTCATCACAGAACTCTCAGAAGCTGTGATTATTAAAATTACTTCAATTACTGTACAGAAAAGAAACATATGTATAGGAATATGGCTTCAGGCACTACTTACCCACCACCCTGATCTTTGATGAATGCAGAAAATAGAATACAGAGCCAGTAGCTTACTCTTCCCTCTTCTTCTCTGGTTTGAAAAATTTATATTTAATGGCATAGGGCCACTCATCTGAAAATTAAGGCGCTCTTCACATTAAAGTGTTCCAAAAAGCAAGACTAGGTTCACACTAAATATTTAAACAAATAGCAGTTAACACGTCTAAAATACGCCTAAGCAGAATGATGAACTGAAACAATAGGTAATATTCTTGATTTCAGTTTTTTAAACAAGCACAGGTACCCATGTATGCCTGAACCTGCAGATACGTGAAAGCAATGCCTTAGGGAGATAGGAAATTTAAAAATCTTTAGGATTGGTACATTCCAGTGAAACAGAGGAAATAAGACAGACCATAAGAAAAGTCTGAGTTGGTCCATCATTTTTGAAAGCATTAGCAAAGACAGGAAAGCTTAGGAATACTAAAGTCTTATAATGTTCAAACCAAGATAATATGGAACTTAAGTTACCAAATGTGTTTGCTCAATAAGCAAATATGAAAATAAGAAAAACACCAGCAATGTTTTAAAACTTTGTGCTTGGCAGGGGAGAGGGAGATGTTTTAAAGCTGGGGGTTTTTGCTACTAACATTCCTGAAGTTAAGTTACTGACTCACAAGAGCTACAAGTATAAAGCTACTGAATTATCCTTATACATCATCCATCTCATTCTTTCTCTCCCCTCTCCATACAGCCACCCACACCCCAGCTGAAAGCATTTAATCAACTGCTTCACTTTTGACATGCAAATCCCGCAAGTTTATCTGGCTGCTGCACATTTTGCAACCAGTCCTAGCAAGAGGTGAAGTTAAAAGCGCTACGAATTATAATTTCAAAATATAGATCTGTAAGCGAGGAGATGGATTTCCTTGGCCCTCAAAAATCATGATTTATATAGAACCTTCCACAACAGAGTTTGCTTAAAGCCTAAATCTAACATAATGTTTGTTTGATTTGAGAAAGGTTAGTATTTTTAAAAAAAGCAAAAATAAAGTGGCTTACAGGTATATTCCTCACAAAATCGGACGTTTCATCAAATGCATCTGGTGTTTTGAAAAAGCTCAGGCTCAAATCTTCTTACCACATTCAAAACCATTACAATACAAAGGTATTTTCCAACCTAAATGATACTGTGATTCTATTGTACAATTTACAAAACATAACAATAAGAAAGAAGAAAACTGACAGATACACACAAAGGAAGCAACAAATTTTGGGGCAAAAGTTTTCTCTGACTTTTCAGAAGAGACTGTGGACTAAGAAATGGTCCACTAACAGCTACAAAGGCTCGATAAATTTGCTGGCACACATGAATTAACCTCCAGAATCCAGCAGAGTTCATCCATTTACCGAGCAGTGAATTTCACTCCCTGGAGTATTTTCTGTAGGACTACTGCTCTACTTTCTGCCCAGTCGTTGTGTAAATAACCCATTCCTAAAGCAAAAACAAGTCAAATACTTCACTGAAAACGCCACTGAAATTCAATTTGTTTCTGAGTAGTAAAACTGTGTGTTTATTCCACAACAGCCTCATTGCAGAGTCAGATCCTAACACTCTCATGAGGAGCATGAGCGCAAGCAAGGACAAAATCCTGCCAACTACCAATGCTTTAATGATATTTTGAGAAATAGCAAAGAGCTTGAGGCAACTCAATTGCTGGCACTATGCTGCTTTTGCTCAGATGCCTGAAAAGCTCCTCAGGTGAGCTGGTGCTCCTCTGAGCACCAGCTTGTTACTGATCTCAGTGACCAGAAGCTGGCACTGATGGTAAAAGACAGAAGCAGCAAGGGAAGCTCCTCTGTGACAGCAGGACAGAATGTCTGATCCACAGAGATGATAATCCAAATAGAAAAGAATAATATAAACCAAACAGTCCACAGCTGTGTTACTCCTGATTTAATAACAACTTTCAACAAGGCCTCCTGCCAGCAAACACCAGTGCTCTGAACTATAGGCTGTCACTACCCCAAGGATTCAGTGCACCTTCTTTCTTCCTGCCTCTGCACAACATATTTACCCCACAGACATTTCTGACCACTGTAAAAGGATTTAGTGCAATAGTAGCCGTTACTACACCCACCCTCCTCATATACACACACACCCCTCAAAAAGTATCCATTATTCTTCTTTATTTGTTTGCTTGGAAAAAAGTGTTCTCAGATACCAATCCACTGTAGAAAAGGCTAACCTGATAAACAAGCATTGGGCTGCTGAACACCTGGTCTTCATCGCAGGCAACTGTAGAAAAGCTGGCAACACTTGCATCTTGCTCATTGATATCCATAGAAACAAAAAGCTCGAAACAGGAGGAATTATCTCAGATCTGGCTCACATGCTCCAGTTACTGATAAGTTCCTTTTTTTTTTTTTTTGTTAAATGTAAGTACTTTTAGTTTAACTCACACTTTACAGTGCAGGACAGAGAAATCACATCTCGCTGTACATCACGTCCTGTGAAACTGCTTCAGGAAGAAAGCACTATACTATACAGTGTGGCTTGCTAAAGAAAAGTAAGCATTTTTGTGGTGCCTGCCTTCCTGGGAAAGACAGTTACTGGGAGGACCTGTTCTGGCAATGCTTTACAGTGTTCTAAATCCTGTCTGCTAATAAGGAAATCTCCTGATTGAGCTACAAAATGTTCAATTAGCACTCCACAAAATGGCAGTGTTAAAAATTCAGTCTTGTCCCACTGGTAAAAAGAGTGTATGAGTAAGTTTCACTGACAGTTATTTTTAACTGTCACCATTACACTTCTGTCTTTAACTATATTTCAAGGAATAAAAACATGATGCTCTTTTGAGAGAAAAGAGTTAAACTTTACTGAGGCAACTGGAACTCCCTACACATCTGTGGGAAGACAGCAGGTAAAGAGGATAGTAAAACTATTGAAATACTGTCTGCAGCTTTCCCTGCACAGTAGCAGAATCTTCTCAGTGGTGATTTTCACTGATAAGAAGAAATTAAATAAGGCACAAAAGAAACAGAGATTGTCCAAGTCCCACCTGTCTTTCTCAATTCCTGTGGCAATTTTCAAAGACAGAAGCCAACAAAACTCTACGTGAAATATGCATCAGTATCAAAGTTGTCAGTGCCTGCTTGCCTGCTTTTTCCTTTGTGTGTTCCCATTCGAGTATTCAAATGTTAGAAAGAAAAGAACGTTGCTTCTAACTAGTGATGTAAAATCAGTGAACAGCAGAATTAGCTCTGGTAGTGACTTTTATAGAAAAATAAATTAGATAATCGACATCATTCAGAACCATAAAGCCTGACTAGACTGGTACCACAGGACATACCAGAAGGGTTTGTTTGTACTGCCCAGCCACCCAGCACAGCCTGTGCCAGCGGGAAGAGGAAACAATGAGAAATCAGTACGGTGATACAGTAATCAATGATTACTTGTACCCAACACAAATGTTACCACATTACTCTGAATTTTACAGGGTGTCATGCTCATCTTGCCAGACTGAAACACCTAGCAGGTGATTGCCCACACAGAACGCTGACACATCTCATAAGTCCCTTCTCGCATGACAGGCTGAGAGAGTTGGGCTTGTTCAGCCTGGACAAGAGAAAGCTCAGAGGAGACCTTATAGCAACCTTACAGTACCTGAAGAGGGTGTACAAGAAAGCTGGAGAGGGACTATTCATAAAGGCTTGTGGTGATACAACACGGGGGAATGAGTATAAACTGGAGAAGGGCAGATTTACACTAGACACTAGGAAGAATTCTTCACTATGAGGGTGGTGAGGCACTGGCACTGCTTGCCCAGGGAAGCTGTGGCTGCCCCACCCCGGCAGGTGTTCAAGGCCAGGTGGATGGGGCCTCGGGCAGCCTGGTCTGGTGGGAGGTGTCCCTGCCCATGTCAGGGGGGTTGGAACTAGATGATCTTTAAGGTCCCTTCCAACCCAAACTATTCTATGTTTCTATGATTCTATAAGTCAGGACAGACAGTACTCTGACATTTTAAGGTGTGTACATTCAAATGGCCCATTAAAAACATTAAAATACAGAATTTCACTGCCACAATCACAAGACCCTTGCAGACAACTGCTGACTCAATGCATCATTTCCCATAAGCAGCAACGGGAGTTAGATATGAGCAATGTGGAAGTGGTGAACCATCAAGCTTTGCCTATTGCATCTACTTAAGTACAACATGGTCTTGACAGCCCTTCATGGAGAACTTTGAGCAGCTCAGGTAATTCTGAATCATACAAAAATCAACCCACAGTTACAATATAGGTATGTGTTGAGATTCAAGAAAAGTTGTCTCTGTCTAAATTACTGAAGGATCCAAGACTGAAAGTTCTGCTCTATGTGATGTCTTTCTAATGTTTCAGCACACAGGAAACTCTGATCAAAATCTTGTGTTTAGAGCCTATACCCTTCACCTGCAGAAGCAACACACCAACTGTGCTAGTGCTTCAACTTCTACACACTGCTCTTCTTGGAGGGAAGCTAGAGTGTTTGATGCCATATCAATAAGACATCCCTCACTGCTAGCAAATCTAACTCTCCATCTTTGAAAACACTAGCAAAATTTGCTTTGCCTTGTGCAGAAAACAGTAATTGCTTATTTGCAATCAGTACTTCCCACTTTCTTTCTATATGGGAAAAGGACCTTGCTTCTGACCCAGACGCAGCAGATAATCATCTCCCATCAATCAGGAAAGACCGTATCTTCATGAAGATTCTTCAACATTCAAATTCTTTTAATACTGCAAGTCATAAAATGCTGTTAACTTGGCTGTGCAGATCACAAGAGATGTAGATGCTTTTTGTTTATTTTCAGTTCCTTTCATGCTAGAAGGGCACTAGGGATTAACTGTTACCTCCCTTCCATCTCTGTTAGAGCTCTCCTGGTCCCAGCTGGTTTTAGGAGAAAGAATGAAAAAAATTGACACAGTGCCTATGTCCTTTGCATGCTGATGAAAACCAGCTCTAGCGTGCCATCTTATCCCACTTAGAAAATTGTCTTCAACATTGTTCAGTTCAGCAAATGGTTAAAGACCAACTGTCCAAAACGCCGGTCGGTGAGACTGAGGTGAAAAGTGGCACAAGTCCAGACCAGGACAAAATATATACCATTTGTAATAATAAAAGATATACTAATTACAAAATACTAATTAGTGTTTTCCAATTAGAGATTTAGTTACATTTTTAAGATGCTACTGGAGGACTGGAAGGCAGCTAGTTAGCCAGCTTCTCATGTCATGTCAGCAGCTAAGATACAGTGACGTTTGCCTTCCATTTTCATCCTTACGGCTGTTATTCATGAATTCTTCACCTCAAACATAAACAACTATGGCGTGCTTTGCACAGCATAATTTACCAAATGCCACAATTGTTCACTCCCTAGATACCTGTCTGGGCCCTGCAGCAAGTCTATGGAATGCCTTCACCAGGGTAAAGATTATCTTCCAAGCACCAATCCAAACATTTGACCCCAGTACCCAGTCCTGATTCTAAGGGCTGCCACTCCAAGCACAACCTCTCCTCACAAAAGATTTTCTGCCATCTGGTTTATATTTCAACTTTTCAGGAGGCACACAACAAGTGAGAAAACAGATAAAGGCAGATAGAAAGCCTATGCGCAAGGTTTCCAGTCCCAAACTTTCTCGACATCCCAAAGTTTACAAATCAGTCAGCTAAATGCAAGCTCTAGGTTTCCAGGTCTTTCTTTCTTTGGTTTCTGAGGACTCACTTAACCTCAAGAAGGAAGAGATTCCTCTTGCCTTATTAAGCCAGAGTCTAAAAGACAATGAACAGTTATCCTCAGCCTTTTGTGTTGAAAACTCAAGCTATTTTTTTAACATGCACCGGGAGAAAGTATGAAGCATATCCTCTGCTAAAGTGGCCTTGACTGATCAGATGTAATTTGCTAAGCCACAATAACATGATTAAGCTTAATAACGGACCTGTATCTTTCCCTTATCTGAGAAACTGATTCTCTTCCAGCTTGAGCTGAATAGACAAGCTCACGTAGCAGTAACCTCAGGGATAGATGCTTGCTGTCAGAACATCTTCCATGAGAACACACTAGTTTTCTATTTGAGGCAGGATTCACAAAATACATGCACATTTTTTAATCCCTGCATCTTGAGTTTTAAAACATTTCCTAATTTTAAAAATAAAAATTTTTAAAGTTCATGTAATTTCCCTGACTGCCAAGAATTGTGAAGATGGACAGAATAGGAAAAAAACCACAGTCTTTCCTTCTTTCTCCACATATCTGGGCTACTGTGCTAAGACCAAAGGTAGAACGATTCTGGAAAGCATTAACCATTAACATTATTTTTCTTTTCCTTTTTTTTCCCCTAAACCCAAGACAAAAGTGTACTTAGATGCATTCTTAAAAGTCATAATCACATAGATAAAGGGGCATCGAGCAGTCCCATAATGAACAAACAAGATATGCAAATACTACTTTCTGTACTCCTGTCAAACTTAATCAGCTATAAAGCTGAAACAGGAGTACCATAAAATACCTTCATTTAACTTGATTGGAAGGGATATTGGATGAAATGAATTCCAAGAACATTCTTCTTCTAAAGCATTCACTCATATGTCACTTCCAAAAGTGTTTTAGGTAGTTTATAAAAAGATTTGATTTTGTATCTTAGACAGAAAACTGGGGAGGGAGGAAATGTGCTCTGAATCTTAACGGCACTGTCTTACACTGGTAAGTCTTCACACGACATTTTTGAATTAACAGGGTTTACTGCATCAGGTGTACGTTACAGTCCTTTTACCCAAGACAGAGCATAATTCCTTTCTCCTCTAAAGGAGAGACTACTCCTTGTGATAATCGTGGTGGTGAAAGCCAGAAGCAGCACAGCCACTGCAGAGCACGGCTCGATTACAGAGCAGGCAGTAGAACACGAGTAACTGTGCTGCAGTATGCACAAAAAAAAAAAAAGCTATCCATTTCATATTTTAAATATGGGTTTAGCCTCTGAAAACCAGCACAATATGAATTTTATTTTAGTTGATGTAAGTATTCCACATAATTTCCATAGTGAAGACGTCTAAAAATACTTGTTGAAATACCAGTGATTGCCACCCCTTGGGAGAGAATCTTCTTCACAACAAGCGCGCTCACAAATGCTAAACCCTACAAGCACATGCACTTTCTGGTATTAAAAACATTTACCCAGGTTATTCTCCTTCACTCAGGGTATCAGTTATTGCCAAGGTGAGCCAATAGCGTTTACTACATCTCTGCTACTTTGTTTCACTAAGAAATTCGCCAATTTCCATTAGCAAAATCCTGGTTTTGCGGAGCTTCTGGATAACCTCCATTCCAGCACATGACTTGTAGGAACAACAAAGACAGACCGAGCTAAGGGCTTTTTGAGGTAAGCGTTGACCATACGTGGTAGACTCTGAGGCAAAGAAGGGGAAAACAAGGATATTGATACACCAAAATAACTGCGTGTGGAGCAAATCCAGTGTGTCTGCACCAGGATTACTGCCACAGCCCAACAGCATCTCGCATCAAAACAAAGTAGCTCCTTGGATAGTTCTTTTTTGAGTTGAGCCCTAACACGAGAACCAAACAGCTGCAGTAGCACCATCATCCAGTCCTGACATTCTAGATGAATCAGGGGAGACAGAACAGTAGTTGCAATGCCCCTCGAAGCAGTGCTGCACAGGCTTGGACTGAGATAAAAGTATCAGCACCCAGTGAACCTTCTATGCTGCACTGACTGGGGGATGCAGTGAGCTTCTTCCCAAGCAGCCCTCGCATCCTCTCTAATAAATCCACCCACTTCTCAAGCCTCTCACCTTGGCTCTCACAACTTCTTTCCACAGCTGAGGAGTGCCTGATCAGCTCTACAAAGATGCATATATGTAAGACTTGGAGGTCTCCAGGAGAAGCTAAAAGGAAGCCTGTGAAGTTTTAAGGGAAAAACCATGGGGAAAGACAGTCTGTACAAACCACCTGTGGCTCACCACGAGGAAATCTTTGACTTCCCAGTTTTGGTAGCACCTCCAGTGACAACTTTTCCTAACTGAAACCTGCTGTTCCACTAGATTTCAAATTAAAGCCACACAGTAACTGTTGATGACGGAGAAGGACTGTGAATACAGTAAAGCTGATACTGAAGGGGAAAGCCAGCAGGAGGCACATGGATAAAAGAATTATTTAGTTACTTGTTTTCTGAGGTTTTGTTTGGTTTTGGGTTGGGGTTTTTCCTGGCTTTGTTTATTTGGGTTTGAGGGTTGCTTTGTTGGTTTTTTTTCATGTTTTCATTTCCATAGTCCAATTTAAGAGTATCCACCACCAAGAAATTTCAGCACCGAATTAACTGAGCAGTTTTGGATTGCTGTACAGCAAAATAGAATCATAGAACCATAGAATCATAGAACAACCAGGTTGGAAGGGACCCATTGGATCTTCTAGTCCAACCATTCATAGCAAACACTAAACCATGTCCCTCAGGACCTCACCTACCCGTGCCTTAAACACCTCCAGGGAAGGTGAATCAATCACCTCCCTGGGCAGCCTATTCCAATGCCCAATGACCCTCTGTGTGAAAAACTTCCTCCTAATGTCCAGCCTAAATCTCCCCTGGCGGAGCTTGAGGCCATTCCCTCTTGTCCTGTCCCCTGTCACTTGGGAGAAGAGGGAGAAAATCACTACTAGTCAATCCTGCTGGTGCTCACAGAGTTCAATAAAGATTAGCTCTCCTCACCAGAAGGAGACACTGGTTTAAGCAATCAGATTACAGGTACATAAAATCAAACAAAATATACACGCATGACATGTTTCTTATTCTTATATTCTATATAAGCATTATTACCCAATATAAACACGCATTTGAGATGGATAAATGGACATTTTGTATCCTATATACGAGTCTGCTTGTATATGTGACATAAATGCAACTTAGATCATTAAGTATTTCACATCCATTATTACTCCATATAAAAATCATAGAAATTACTGACTACAACGTTAGTTTAACATAATGGCATTTTCATCTTTCAAAGTATTCTGATAGCAAAATGCATATAAAATGCTCTGCGGAGTAGCTGAATGGAAATATTTCCTGGAAACAGCAGAGGGGGATGTTAGCACAACTGGCTTTGAACCAGAATTTTACTGAATCTGTAATTGCCTTTTAACTCAATGCCACAGTGAACTCCTACATTAGCTAAAGATGCACCTTCATTTCATTACTGCACTGGCCACTTTTCTGCCTAGTTTGAAAGCTTTATTTCATCTGTTCTTCATACACAAAGACTATTAAATTCAGCACTGATTAACTATTTTGACCATTTAATTTAATTTTTTTTTTACTCCAAAGCAGAAAAGTTCCAGTAACTGGAAACCGGCTAAATGACTCGACTAGCTGAACTTGAGCAATATACAAGCAGCATACTTTAAAAGGTAATCATTTACTTTAGGCACAGAAGAGCTTTTTTCTTTACACAGCAGAAATAAAATAAAAGAACGCATCAGTGATAAGACTATTAACATATAAATCTACCCAACTTCACAATGAAGATGAAAAAGATTAAACAGAAAATAGGAATAAACAAGAACTGTTATGGAATCAAGTATTCTAACTGGCATTAAAACCATCAGAGCAAAACCATTACCATTGTTTACCTCAAATAAACCAAGCCCGCACGCTACAGGCTCACAACACGACCTTTATGCAGAATGAAATTAGAAAAATCTTTTCCGCTTCTGACACAGCCATATTGGACCCCATCTAAAGTTTCGTCATCTGTAAAAGCATCTGATGTATTTTGACAACTGTCATCTATCCTATTTCTGCGATTCCTCAGCTACACAGAGTCCTGACATAAAGAAAAAAGACCGCAGATTTTAGTCACGATGACATTTTCTAAGAGGAAAGACTAAAAACCAGGCTTTTCACCGCTGAAATACCTGCTCCCGTCTCAGCAACTATTTTTATGATGTCATATGTTTGCGATCAGCTTCCCACTAGGGATAAGATTGGCCACAAGCACAGCAGCAGTTCCCCAACAGCCTCCCAGCTCCAGGGCACGATACTCCTTCCACAGAGCAAACAGAACCTCCCTGCTCGGTGAATTCCACAGAATCACAGAACAACCAGGTTGGAAGGGACCCATCGGATCCTCCAGACCAACCATTCCTATCTAACACTAAACCAAATCCCTCAGGACCTCATCCACCTGTGCCTTAAACACCTCCAGGGAAGGTGAATCAACCACCTCCCTGGGCAGCCTATTCCAATGCCCAATGACCCTTTCCGTGGAAAAACCTCCTCCAGCCTAAATCTCCCCTGGCGGAGCTTGAGGCCATTCCCTCTTGTCCTGTCCCTTGTCACTTGGGAGAAGAGGCCAGCTCCCTCCTCTCCACAACCTCCTTTCAGGTACTTGTAGAGAGTAATGAGGTCTCCTCTCAGCCTCCTCTTCTCCAGGCTAAACAACCCCAGCTCTCTCAGCCGCTCCTCATAGGGTCTGTTCTCCAGCCCCTTCACCTGCTTTGTTGCTGTTCTCTGGATTCGCTCCAGAGCCTCAACATCCTTCTTGTGGTGAGGGGCCCACAACTGGACACAGGATTCAAGGAGCGGCCTCACCAGTGCTGAGTATTTCTGTCCCTGACAGTCCAGCTTTCTGTCCAACGAGACTGCAGCCAAACCAAAAAGAGCTGCAGGACTCCACAGTGGAAACCAAAGACTTGGGGCGCGCCTGGAAGTTCCCGAGAACGAACGGGGCACAAGGATGGAGCAGGGAGGACAGGGCAGCCGCACGACCTCCCCCCAGCGCCCGAGCTCTCTCGGAGCAAAAGGCTAAGTCGCCTTTTTATTTGAACAAACAGGCGGTTTATCTGGAAAGCAGGAACTCCTGGGGGAGGCTGCGAGGCTGCCTGAGCCCCCGGGCCGGGACGGGGCCGCTCCAGGCTCGCCCCACGCGGGGCACTCGGGCGAAGTCACTCCGGAGCGGTCGCGTTCACACGCGTCCCGAAACTCACACGCGCACCCCCAGGCTCTCGGCGAGAAAAGTTAAGTTGCCATCAGCGCGGAGGTGGAGGGGGACCGGTCCGGTGCGCTCCCCCTCCCCCTCCACCACCACCACCAAGCAGGGTGTCCCCGTGGAGGGAAGGGAGGCTGGGAGGATGGGATGGGAGGCTGGAAGGCGCCGCCGCCTTGCCCGGGGATGGCGACCAGGGGGGAGCCGGCGGCTCGGCATCCGCCCTCCTTCCCTCTCTCCTTTCTCTCCCCTCCTCCCTCCTTCCCCCCGCGCTCACCTCGCTCGGGCTCGGCTTGCAGGCAGATGGGGATGTTCTTCTTCCAGCCCGGCATGGCTCCGCGGGGCCCGCGCTCAGCGCTGCGGCGGCGGCGGCGGCGACGCGGGGCGGCTCATGGCAGGGCGAGGCGAGGCGGCGGCGCCCCGCGCTCCCGGGGAAGCCGGCGGCGGAGGGGCGGCGGCCGCGGGCACGGGGAGGGGAGGCTGCGAGCCTCTGCCGGCTCGGGGACGCGAGGGAGGCGGCGGGGAGCGGGGCGGGCTCGGCCGGGGGGTGGGATCTACGGCAGGGGGAAGGGGCGCCCGGTCCCGGCGCTGGGAAGGGGGGGGGGGGGGGGGAGGCGGCGGCCGCGCCGGGAGGGGGCGGGGCGGGGGCGCCAGGTGCGGGGCGGGGGGGGCGGCTGGGGCGGCTGGGGGGGAAGGGGCTGCCCAGACACGCGCTGCGGCGGGAACGCGGGGGAGCGGGTGCGGGAACGTGGGGCGCGGGGCAGTACCTGCTCGCGCCTCGAGCGGGGACGCGCGTGGGAGAGGATGCGGGACCGTGGGATGCGGGGCTGCCGCCCTTCGGGCACGGACACGCGTGGAAGTGGATGCGGGACCGTGGGATGCGGGGACTCGCGTGGGGGAGGCTGCAGGACCGTGAGATACGGCGCAGTCACGCTTCAGGCAGACACGCGTGGGAGTGGATGCGGAGCCCCGGGATTCGGGGCTATGGGATGCGGGGCCTCGCGTGGGAGAGGATGCGGGACCGTGGGATGCGGGGACTCGCGTGGGGGAGGCTGCAGGATCGTGAGATACGGGGCAGTCACGCTTCAGGCAGACACGCGTGGGAGTGGATGCGGAGCCCCGGGATTCGGGGCTATGGGATGCGGGGCCTCGCGTGGGAGAGGATGCGGGACCGTGGGATGCGGGGACTCACGTGGGAGAGGATGCGGGACCGTGGGATGTGGGGACTCACGTGGAGGTGGCTGCAGGACCATGAGATACGGGGCAGTCACACATCAGGCAGACACGCGTGGGAGTGGGTGCGGAGCCCTGGGATTCGGGGCTATGGGATGCAGGGACACGCGTGGAGGTGGCTGTGGGATGAGGGGCTGCACCTGCTCACACTTCAAACAGGGGGACACAGGCTGCCCCTGCTCACACAGTGGGAAGGGACACGCGTGGAAGTGGATGCGGGACCATGGGATGCGGGGACTCGTGTGGGGGCGGCTGCAGGACCATGAGTTACGGGGCAGTCGCGCTTCAGGCAGACACGCGTGGGAGTGGATGCGGAGCCCTGGGATTTGGGGACTCGTGTGGGGGCGGCTGCAGGACCATGAGATACGGGGCGGTCACACTTCAGGCAGACACGTGTGGGAGTGGATGCGGAGCCCTGGGATTCGGGGCTATGGGATGCGGGGCCTCGCGTGGGAGAGGATGTGGGGCGGTGGGATGCGGGGACTCGCGTGGGAGAGGATGCGGGACTGTGGGATGTGGGGACTCACGTGGATGTGGCTGCAGGACCGTGAGATACGGGGCAGTCACACATCAGGCAGACACGCGTGGGAGTGGGTGCGGAGCACTGGGATTCGGGGCTATGGGATGCAGGGACACGTGTGGAGGTGGCTGTGGGATGCGGGGCTGCACCTGCTCACACTTCAAACAGGGGGACACAGGCTGCCCCTGCTCACACAGTGGGAAGGGACACGCGTGGAAGTGGATGCGGGACCATGGGATGCGGGGACTCGCGTGGGGGCGGCTGCAGGACCATGAGTTACGGGGCAGTCGCGCTTCAGGCAGACACGCGTGGGAGTGGATGCGGAGCCCTGGGATTCGGGGCTATGGGATGCAGGGACACACATGGAGATGGCTGTGGGGACGTGGGATGCGGGGCTGCTCCCCTTCGGGCACGGACACGTGTGGAAGTGGATGCGGGACCGTGGGATGTGGGGACTCACGTGGGGGTGGCTGCAGGACCGTGAGATACGGGGCAGTCACGCTTCGGGCAGACACGCGTGGGAGTGGATGCGGAGCCCTGGGTTTCGAGGCTATGGGATGCGGGACCGTGAGATATGGGGCAGTCACACTTCAGGCAGACACGCGTGAGAGTGGATGCGGAGCCCTGGGATTTGGAGACTCACGTGGGGGCGGCTGCAGGACCGTGAGATACGGGGCAGTCATGCTTCAAGCAGACACGCATGGGAGTGGATGCGTAGCCCTGGGATTCGGGGCTATGGGATGCAGGGACACACATGGAGATGGCTGTGGGGACGTGGGATGCGGGGCTGCACCTGCTCACGCTTCAAATAGGGGGACACACGTGGGAGCAGCTGCAAGAACGTGGGATGCAGGGGCGTGGGGCTGCCCCTGCTCACACTGTGGGAAGGGACACGCGTGGAAGTGGATGCGGGACCGTGGGATGCGGGGACTTGCGTGGGGGCAGCTGCAGGAACGTGAGATACGGGGCAGTCACTCTTCAGGCAGACACACGTGGGGGAGAAGCTGCAAGAACGTGGGACACGGAGCTGCCTCTGCCCAATCTTAGGGCAGGGATACGCGTGGGAGTGGATGCGGAGCCATGGGATGCAGGGGTGTGGAGTTACTCCTGCTCACACTGTGGGAAGGGACAGGTGTGGGAGAGGAAGCAGGGATGTGGGATGCGGGGCTGCCTGCTTAGGGCAGAAACATGCATGGGAGCAGGTGTGGGGCCATGGGGTGCAGGGACATGCATGGGAGCAACTGCAGGGACGCAGGGCTGCCCCTGCTCAGTCTTCAGGTGAGGACATGCGTGGGAGTGGGTGCAGGACCATGGGACATGGGAACACGTGGGAGCAGCTGTGGAGACATGGGACATGGCAGCCACGGATCAGGCAGGGACACATGTGGGAGAGGATGTGGGATGTAGGTCTGCCTCGCTTTGGGCAGGGATATGTGTGTCAGTGGATACAGAGACATGCGACATAGGGCTGCCCCTGTTCATACTTTGGACGGGGACACGCGTGGGCGAGGATGTGGGGCCATGGGATGCGGGGACATGGACATTTCCCACTTCAGGAAAAAACATGCGAGGCTGCTGCAGGACCATGAGACACGGGGCAGCCACGCTTTGGGCAGGGATATACGTGGGAGTGGATACCAGGCCATGGGACACAGGAACACCTCATCTCACACTTCAGGAGGGGACACATGGGAGAGGATGGGGGGACATGGGATGCGGGGCTGCCCACTTAGGGCAAAAACCCATGTGGGAGCAGGTGCAGGGCCGTGGGGTGCAGGGACACATGCCGATGTGGCTGTGGGGCGTGGGGCTACCCCTGCTCAGCCTTCAGGCAGGGACACATGTGGGAGTAGATGCAGGACCGTGGGATGCGGGGACACACGTAGGTGTGGCTGCAGAGATGTGGGACACAGTGCAGCCACGTTTCACGTGGGGACATGTGTGGGAGAGGCTGCAGGGATGTGGGATGTGGGTCTGCCTAGCTTTGGGCAGGGATACGTGTGAGAATGGATATGGAACGTGGAACGTGGAGTTGCCCCTGCTTACGCTTCAGATGGGGACACGTGTGGGAGTGGATGCAAAGCTGTGGGATGTGGGAGCATGTGTGGGGATGGCTGTGGGGACGTGGGACACGGGGCTGCCCCACTCTGGGCAAAAATATGCATGGGGGCGGCTGTGGGGATGTGGGACACAGGGCTGCCCCACTCTGGGCAAAAATATGCATGGGGGCGGCTGCAGGGCCGTGGGACTGGGGGACACAGGTGGGGGCGACTGCAGGGCTGTGGGACTGAGGGACACACGTGGGGGCAGCTGCGGGGTCGTGGGACATGGGGACACGCATGGAGGCAGCTGTGAGGACGTGCTCCCCCATGTCCACCACCTCCGGCACCTGTGGAAGGGCCCGAGTTTGAGCCACACACTGGCTCGGCCCCCTCACTCCTGCAGTTTTGCCTGCATCCGCGTGTGAGAAAGCTGGGAATTAGGGAGTTAAGAGAGAAGTGAGCTCCCTTGGCCAACTGCTGTATCAAATAAACCTGAATTTGCACCACAGAGAGTCCAGGACCTGGCTGTGACAGGTCTGATTTCTGTCATTAGTGCAGCCAATTTCTTACGACCTTTTGACCAAAAGACCTCGAATCTCGCTACCAAAATTGTTTCTGACACAGCTGTGTCCTAACAGGAACCTAATGCTGCAGCAATTAAATATTCCTTTTATTTTGTGACAGGGGGAAAAAAAACCATAAAAATTTCAAGTAGTAGGTTAAATGTTGTTTTAAAATAGTGATAGTAATACAAATGAAGCTTTTTTTTTTTTCTTCCAAGGCACTTCTGGGGGTAGTTTTGGTGTATGGGCTTCATCCTGCCTAACAGTCACATAGTGATTATTTTTATTTTATCTCTCATTTCCTCATATTTATAGAAATCATGTAACTTTACACAGTCAAGCAACTACACGTGAACCCTTCATTCAGATGAAGGTTTGAAGGGTTTCCTGCATTTAAATTCTGTAAACAAAATGACAGCTTCCTGACACAGCCTTTTTCTGTGTTGACTTTGTGCCAGTACGAAAAAACAGAATGTCTGTCTTGATACTCATGAAAACCCCTTGATTAAAATCCTGTTGATGAGAGTGCAGCTACTGGCTTTTTCTTGATTGCACTTGGCCCGTGGTCCTGTTGTCGTTAATGCTGTGACTGTGCATGGCAGAACATTGAGCAGAACTGGAATGATCCAAACGAGGAGCAGGAATATCCTGGATTTTTGCTGAATATACAGTAAGGAGTGGGTTTTGCCGGCCCTGGCTGCCTGCGAGCACACAGGTAATACCTGTAAACAAAATCCAAAGGCGTGATGATAACAAACTAGAAACATTTCACCAAGTTAGAAGTGTCACGCTGGGTTTATGTCAGGTTTCATAGAATCGTAGAACAACCAGGTTGGAAGGGACCCATTGGATCTTCTAGTCCAACCATTCCTATCAAACACTAAACCAAGTCCCCCAAGACCTCATCCACCCATGCCTTAAACACCTCCAGGGAAGGTGAATCAACCACCTCCCTGGGCAGCCTATTCCAATGCCCAGTGACCCTCTGTGTGAAAAACCTCCTCCTAATCTCCAGCCTAAATCTCCCCTGGCAGAGCTTGAGGCCATTGAGCCACACACGGGTTTGAATTGTATGTGGATTTCCTGCATCTTTGCAGCACAGTCTTGTGTCCTTTATTTAAGAAGAGGCGTGTTTATGCTAATATTCTCTGCCCTTTCATAGTCACTTCACTAAAGTAATGTTGGGTGGGGGGCATTATTGGTATTTCTAAAGAAAAATATAAGTGTGGATGTGGATTTCTAAGTGTTATAAAATGAAAATCTCCAGCCAGATTCTTTGCTCACAGGGCAAAGCTTCCAGAAGATGCCTTTGGGGCATGCAGGCAGAGCAACTGCACTGCCCCAGGCAGGTTCAGAGGAAGGGAGAGAGACAAGACTCTGTGGCTGCTCAGCCTATCACGCTTCCACATGAGGAACAGGTGCTGAAAACCGTCCCAAGAGTTGCTGGAGTGTATACAGCCAGGAAACAGGTTTCAAGGCAATGAAGTTAGTTTACAAGCTGTCTAGCTCCTTTTAAAATATTACTTTGGCACTTACTCTTCTAACCTCTGCCATTTCTTAAAAGAAACTTGGGCTTTAAAGTGCTTCAGTGGAATGAAATAAAACTTCAGCTGATTGTGTATCATCCGTGTTTTAAATCTTGCCTACTATCTCTGATGTCCAACTTTTACTCCTACTCTTTCCATTATCAGGTAAAAAAAAAATACAAACATTGAGCTGCAACATTGTAGTTCTGATCCTCCAGCTGACTTTTTTTTGCTGGCATTGGAGTTCTGTGAAATTGCAGGTCAGAGGAATAAAGTACTAGATTGCCCTACTCTTGAGTCCACAATAAGCCACTTTCTAGCTATTTTTTTAATAGCACCATCACTTTTGGTGCAAATAAAAATTCCTGAGGGCTGAATGTGGGATTTTTCAGGGTCCTGCAGGAGTCATAAAATCCCAGCTGCTGGTTTGGATTTGCTCCAGAAACGTGTTTCTAAAATGAGGGCTGAGTCCTATTTTTTCTGAATATCACTGGCTTCTCAGAAATAAGTATACTACGTATTAAATAACTGACAATATTTGCATCGAGTGCAATATGTATGCATGTCTGTCTTTTGCAAGACTTCACAAATAAATCCTTTTAGGCAATGACACTCTGTAATTCTGAACTACAGGAAAAGCTTGTATGGGTGCCTGGCCCAAGTTAATTTAATTGCATTCTCTTACTCACATGAGCTGCTCTATACTGAACAACTACTTCTGCGTATCACAATGCTAGTAATGGACGAAAGCAATCACTTGATTTAGATGTGCATTTTATGGTGACTATATCATACCGGCCACATATAAACTTCCCACCAGTCCTTTTCTGTCTGCAGCTTTTTCCCCCCAGAGAATTTTAAATGAATCAAGTGTTGATTTTCAAGGAGGCACCCTTTGTTCTTCCAGCATGGAGGTCATGTGAAGCATGTATAATAACACCCTAGAACTAATCGAAGCAAAAGAAGCATAATATTCCCAAGGAATGATTTTATTCTGCGAGTGGTCTAGAGAAAAGATTTTTTTTTTTTTTCATTTCCTCCTCTTATTTATTCCCTGAAAGCTAGGTGGGAGAAATAAGATGATGGTGGAGATGATGGTTCATTTCTGGAGGACTGGAACATTTCTGAGTAACTGCAGATTTGTGCCAACAGTTACCCCAAGTTACAAGAAAAGCCTCAACTTTAAGACCTTTAAAGTCTGATTTTCTCAGTGACTGACACTCACTATCCAGGCTCACATGTATGTTTGTGATTAAAAAGAGCTTCAGAAATTTGCAAAGATTCTTATTTCCTGCAAATAAGAATCAAAAAAAAGACCTGTTAAAATAACTTTGATGATACAACTTCTTTAGATTTCTGGTCATTCAAGCCCTGGAAACTTCCATATTCTGAATAGATGAAAAACATCTATGTGATGTGAGCCTATCACATTGTTTTTGGTGGCTCTGCAGTATTTGCTTGTGCCATCTGGGAGGAAGGAAAGGAAGTTCTGATCCTTTTGATGGACCAGTCACATATACATGCCCAAGACTGAGGAATTCCCACTCAAGGTTACATAAATGTATATGAGTCACATGAAAATGTGATGCGATTTCATTTAAAAAGTGATATCAAATCTTGCCAAAACTGAGCACTAAACAGGCCAAAGGTGCACTCTATACAACAATTCAACAAGGCCAAGTGCAAGGTCCTGCACCAGGGTCACGGCAATCCCCATTTTCAGTACACGATGGGGGATGGTGTGATTCTGGAATCCTCAGCATAGGAAGGACATGGAGCTGTTGGAATGGGTCCAGAGGAGGGCTACAATGATGATAAGAGGGCTGAACCACCTGTCATACAAGGACAGGCTGAGAGAGTTGGGCTTGCTCAGCCTGGACAAGAGAAAGCTCAGAGGAGACCTTATAGTGACCTTCCAGTACTTGAAGGGGGTATACAAGAAGGCTGGAGAGGGACTATTCATAAAGGCTTGTGGTGGTAGGACAACAGGGAACAGATATAAACAGGAGAAGGGCAGATTTAGACTAGACATTAGGAAGAATTCTTCACTATGAGGGTGGTGAGGCACTGGCCCAAGTTGCCCAGGGAAGCTGTGGCTGCCCCACCCTGGCAGGTGTTCTGGGCCAGGTTGGATGGGGCCTTGGGCAGCCTGGGCTGGTGGGAGGTGTTCCTGCCCGTGTCAGGGGGATTGGAACTGGATGATCTTAAAGGTCCCTCCCAGCCCAAACTATTCTATGATTCTATGATCTTCCCTGCACGCTGCTCTTTTTTATTTTCTTTTTATTAAAAAGATGCCTTATCTTGTTAGTTATTTGTCACGTTGCTGAACATCAGGTCAAAAAAAGTTCATAGATAAGACATAAGGAGTATACCAACAATTGATTTTTTTTAGATGCATTTTAGCACTTTTCTTAACAGATGCTAAGAAAAATTAGTAGGACATCCCACCACAGAGCAGCCTCACTGGGGAGTATCCACCTTAGCACAGAGCAGAAGACGTCATCCTTTTGACTTGCTCTGGTTTTGTGGCCCCAGGAATCTCTCATGTTGGCACAGTGGCAGATATCAGCAGGAAAGGAGGACATCTGAGCCTGCCTGTGGAAGCAGACCCTTGGAGAAGTTAAGACTCAGGTTACCTGGTCCGTCAGTCCCCAAAAGATTTAGGAATCAGATAAAACATGAGCATAATTAGTTTAAGCAAGATGGCAGCCATTTTGTTCATGCTCAGCATCAGAAATTTAGGTACCTAAGTGATTACAGATAAGCACTTTGGTAGTTAAAGCCTTTCAAATAATCAAAAGGGACGAGGAGATTTTTATGAGTTGTGTTTGTGGGTTTAGGAAACAGCATTTTAATCTGTCACCTATGTGATGCTTGCCCCCAAAGCAAAGAGATGCTGTTTCCCAGTATGCTGAGGCTTTAAGCTCTGGACTGATACAGGTACCCAAGATCAAAATTTTGTGTGCTGCTAAAATAAAATACTCTCATTAGTACTTAACTGCTTTATATGCACAAAAATGAGTTTCATAAACCAGTTGCAAAGGGCTGCATGATTACCAATGTAATGAAAAAAGCAAATCATGCAAATATTAAATAGTCTGATTTATTGCTGCCTTTTTGTGCTGATATTGATATATAAATAAATTTAGACCATTAGCTAGAAAAAGTCTTTAAAAATTGGAATTACTTAAGACTTTCGTCTTTGCAAAGGATGTCTCGATAAGCAAGCAGGTGAAACTAGATACAAGGGAAAACATTTGAAAGCATCTGAAAGCACCTGATGATTTTTGATGTAACTTAAACCCTTGACCAATTCATCTTTGCTCAACTTCATGAGATTTCTGTCACCCATTTCTCCAGGCAATCAAGGTGTCTCTGAATGGAGCACAACCATCTGATGTGTCTGCCACTCCTCCTAATTTTGCATTACCAGCAAACATTCCGAGGGTACACTCTGTCCCTTCATCTAGGTCATTAAAGATGTCAGATAGTATTGGTTCCAGTATCAGCCCCTCAGGCACACCAGTAGTCACTGACCTCCAGCTGGACTTGGTGCTGCTGATCACAAACCTCTTGTCCAGCCCACCTCCATGATACCCATCACTCAGCACTCTGCCACCTGCCCGGACGAAGGCACCAGAATTCTGCGTAATGGATGTGATCAGCGTAGGAAAGGCTTTCATTCTAAGGCATAGTTCTCAACACAGTCAAGCTGAGTTTTACAGGGAGGAGGTAAAGCCTGCAGCAGAAAAGGAATGGAGTTTTGTGAACAACCCAGGGAGTTAAAAGCTCAAGATCAGCCTGCAGAAAAGAATGAGAAAAGAAAAGAATGCAGAAAAGAATCCCGAGACGAGGATGGCTTAGGGAAAAGGCTGAAGAAATCTGGACCTGGAGGAATGAAATCTAGACTCTGACAACTGCCATTCATTGTGATTATTGGTGCAGGCATTACAGGGAATGTTTTTGGACTTCATTGTGACCAATGAGAATGTTATTGTCTAGGATACTCCATGGAATGAAACAGGACTTTGCTTCAGTTTTGAGGACAGGTCAGGTATTTCCTCTTTCTTCCTTGGTCTTCTGTAATCCAAGGCAGATTCCGTGAAGGGATAGGGAAAATGAGAGAGAGAGACCAGATATTAAGTGTCAATCTTCCCTTAAAAGATAAGAATTGCAGGTAAACAGAGTGGTAAACTTCACAAAGCTGTTTTCCCTGCAGTGTTCGTTCTGCCTCTTCTTGGCATGCTGCCTGGGTGAGGGCACAGGGGTTTAGAGGGTGCCAGTTGTGCTTTCAGCTCTCCTGTGCTGCATGTTCAGCAGCCTTTCAGGGCTTGCTCCAGTGTCTCCTGAAGACATAGTACTAGAGAAAGGCCCATGCAAAACAAACTCATTTTGGCCCCTGAAATTCCCATGGTGGATACTTTCTTCATGTGCCTTTCCTGCATATTTCATTTTGATGCTTGTCTGCATTGAATTCTGATAAATGTTTTTACTTACTTTTTCTGGCAAATGACCTGCAGCCATGAATACTATTAATGACACTCAGCACACTTTGGGAAGCCCATTATCGGAAAGCCAGATGCTATTTCAGCCACATTAGTTATATCCATTAACCACACACAAGCCACACAATTGATTGTCTCACACATCCCTACTAGCCCAGAAATAATGACTTGCCTGTACTGAACCAGCCATGAACTTACAGCAGTCAGGGTTAACCAGCCATACGAGGTGACTGTTTCCACTGCAGGGCATAGATGTCCCATTCCTGGAGGCTTAGGGCAAGCTTGTTAAATGTATCTGCCTCCCGGGATGGAAAATCTGGAGCTACTGCTTGTCACCTCAGGCTTCCATGCTGATATGATCCTACCCTTACTGAATATACCTTACAACTGAAGAGCTAATCTTTACAGGATCCAGCATCTCACAGAGCATCTGCCTGTTGAATGAACTCTCGGCCACCAGATAGGGCAGCTGTAATAAAGAGCAGTGAGACAGAAGGAAGGAAAACAACCAGTGTGCAGTCTCAAGAGTGATTGCCTCAAATAAAGGATAGAGCTGAGTTGAAGCCATTGACACTTTAGAGGGGCAGGAAAGACAGGCTCCAGTTTTATATGATAATCCAAGAAATATTTCCTAAAATGGATGCAAGTTTGAGACACTACACACCCCAGCATCAACACCAAATCTTTGTAACAGTAGCCTGAGGGAGGAATAGCCCTCAAAAGCTACGAGCAGGCTCCGCACAAGTTTTATGAAAGGCTTGATGTTGTGTCTGCAGAAGCAGGTGAGTTGCAACATGAAAGTGATGTAAATGGCAATGTAGATGTGCTCCAAGAATGGGACCTCAGCTGCCTTTACAATGGTCGTTTTACCACAAATCTTAAAGAAAACATTTTCATTTTCTACCTACTTTTAACAAACAACCATAAAGCTGATGCTGAGCTATGGTGCCTATCAGAAAAATGTTGGTCACATTTCTTCATTTTTTGAAATGTAGATTGAATTTAGTCTTTTAAGGAAATACAGTATTATTGATGCAAATTTAAGTGAATTATACTATTCTCTGCATCTCCTACAATATATAGAACATTGAGCTGATCAGAAAAAAGCTTTTCTTAAGGTGTTTGAGATAATTTAATGGTCATACAGAATGTGTTTATAATCCTTGCACCAGACAAGGAAGAAAACCTGCAATTATACTTTACAGCAGCAAAGACTGTTAAATAAATTGTTTAAAACATTCAAAGAATATTAAGATTAGAGAGATATAATATGATAAGTATTTTATTATGAGTTTTCTACAAAGAAGACATGCAATTTAGTACTAATTACTACTATTACCAAATGCTAACAGCCCTGATCCAGAAGAGGATGTACCACAAGCTGTAGCTTTAATGATATGATTAGTTCCCACAGTGGAGTGAAAAGAGCTTTTCTGGACCAGGAAATCCAGCAGGTTTTATGTGAAGCGATACTCACGGCAACATTTAGAGATTTGTACTCTCACTTTAAAACAAAATGGGGATAGCACAGTATAGAATATACTACTACAAAATATTCATGTCTGTGTCTTCTATGTATGTTTCTCCTTTGGACTATGATGAGGTATAGTGTCTTGACAATAAACACAATCCATTTATAAATCTTTTCATTCTTGAAAAGAATCTTGCCTTAACCATCCTGCATGAAGCAGAACCACTGGAAAGCTAAAACTAGCAGTATGTTTCAAGTTTCAGTCTTATGAGGTAGTACTACTTTTTTTTTCAAACTAAGAAAGTGCAAAAAAAGTCATAAAATACTGATTTCCTTTTTAAAATTAATTAATGACACCATTTTATATAGGTGCATTATCCTATTACCTTATAAATATATGCAAGTATGAATAATGACTTACAAGGATCAATTGGTAATCAGAACTGGAGTAGAGGTTAATTTTTAATAAAAACTTTCCTATGTCTTGCTTATATAGGCAAAAGACTATTTTCCTTAAACCGGCTTCACTGTAATTTACTTGCTGATTAAACCACTCCAAAAAGGAATGTTGGATTTCTACAGCAGAATTATGTCTCTTCTTAATTTGACCAAAGTAAGTAATCATACAATTGTACATGGAAAGTACCTGGGTTGTAATCTACTGCATTTTACTTCCAGCGTTCTTCAAATACAGTGGCAATAATAGTAGTAATAACTAATTGAGGTACATTTGTTGAGGGTTACATTAAAGGATCTTAAATGTCCTTCCCTTTGCCCCTGGCTTGGACAGTAAAACATTCAAGTGTTAGTATCCAGAATTTGTACATTTGATTATTCAAAGGAATTTGCACTCATGCAAACCTATTAAAGTTAACTGGATAGAAAAAAAAACGAGCCATTAATTGCCCCGTTACTTGTTTATTATATGATTATTTTTAGCTTATCTGTTGATTTTTAAATATGTACTGGGAATACTATTCTCATCCTAGACTGCTTTTTGTCATCCTCCTGCTGAAAAGCTTACAAGACACATAGTGCCAACCCCACATTTGCTTTTGTATTGAGTATTTAGATTACTTTTCAGAATTAATATAATCAATTGCTATCCCAAACATATTTTTTTTTAGCAATCAATATAATAATTTACATTTGCAGAGGAAATCCAAAGCAGTTCACAAACTATTGCTATAGCAGTTTATAGTTGTTAAAAGTTAAAAATGATACATTTTACGTTAAAAGGGAATAAATTGTAACTTCATCTTTTTTTTAAATGAAGGATGGGAAAACAAATTTAGAACTAAGAGTGGCTGTTGCCATGACACATTCTAAATGTTTAGTGGAAAAAACCTGACATTAAAATAGCAGCGTGTTTTTGAAAAACATGAACTCTTGGGAAACTACTTGATCATTTCTCAGTGGTGATGGAGTCCTGGAAGGGGCTAGATGGTCTCTATTCACTTGGAGAAAGAGCAGGAGGGCATTACCTAGCCTGCTGCTGAATAAGCCTTCTGCACTGGAAACCTTGTTAAGGGTTGGTCTAAAAAGTTAAGAAATGCAAGATAATAATAATCAGGTAACATACAACTGTCAGAGAAAAAGGCAGAGGAAAGAGCCAATGCCAACATGTCGCTTTGAACCTCCTCTCATATAATATAATAAGCAGATTAATATTGAATCGTATTTTAATATAACTCCCTCGCTAGCAATTTTCACTGTGAAACAACTTGAGGGTAGAATGATATTATGCTACTTGGGAAAGAGCTTTCTATTTTCCAGCCTATTCATTATTTTCTCTTCTACATAGCTTCTGTACAAAAATACCAAAAACTCTCTTAAACTGGTTGTAACAACAGAGTGACTGAAAAAATAAATCTAAAACCAACCAACCAACCCTTTGATGCACATTTGTGACCCACAGAACAGGTTACAGACAACAAAACAGTGTGATGGTAATGTCTCAACAGTGAATTAAAGCAGTTGAAACTGCACAAACAAGGAGGTCTGCCATATTATAATGCAATAAAGTGTCTCATTAAATAAAATCTAATAGAACCCTCTCAGAAATTGCTGCTAACCCTTTCTGCAGATCAACAAATCAGCTATTATAAGCAATTCAAATGCAATGTTTCAATTTTCTCCAATAGCTTGTAATAGATATTAACACTGGATGTGTTCTGGGGGAAAAGATCCCAGTTCAGATTTACCAAAAAAAAAATAGCCTCCAAGGCCTCTGAGAGAAATTCAGTATGACACTTCACAATACAAGGCTTTTGAGGGAGGGAATTTTCTGGGAAAGCCTTTCTGCCAGTGCTGTACCCACCACCGGCTTTCTTCTTATCCTCTGTCTGAAGCGCTGTGCCTCAAGCAGGTATGTCCCAGCAGGCAGAGGTCCAGGCTGGGGCACAATGCTGCCACTCCTGACGCATCTCCCAGGGCTGACACAGCCCACAGGTGGTAAGGTCACTGCTTTCACACCCAGCTATGCTCAAACTGGCCTGACAAGGTCTGTAACATCTTCCAAGACACCTCCCAATGCACAAAAGTGGTGTATACTGTTTACTTGCACGACAGCCTTTTAACTAAAATGATACTGAATAGCACTGCGGATTACTATCTGAGTGCTTACTGTGGTACAAATACAGGTAACTCAGACCTGTGCTTGTACTTTGATAAGTACTCAAGTAAGACGTGCCACTGCCCTGCCCTTGGCTTCAAAAAAGGAAATATGTAAGGGCAACAGGAAGCAGCCACCAAGCAAAGGATCCTGCTCTGCTTGGGTGTCACCTTCTCATTCCCTCCAGCCCAGCCACATTATGAGATTTGTTTCACACAGCATCAAAACCTACTGAAAAGCAAGCACTGAGCATAAGGGGATCACTGTTTCCACTGCCTCTCCCCAGCGGATATTTGCCAGCAATACTTGGACATCAGTTTAAAAACAGGATGATCTCAGTCCAATACCTGCACCCCAGCTACTGTACCTAGACATTTATGGAGCTTTTGTGGTCAGTGAGTAAATAATTACTGTCTGCATTTAAATATAGAAGGTTTCCAAAGGATGTTTAAAAACAGAGCACACAAGCTCACTATAAATTTGCAGAAGCTTTGCCGAGCTGAAGTTCTTGGTTTTGCTTTACCTTGACTGAAACAATGAATCTTTAAGGTGCTGTTGTAAAATCACTGTAACTGTATCTGCACGAAAGAAAAAACCCAAACAGTTTGCTGTGATAAAGCAAGCTTGGTGTGGTAAGTATTATCATATTCCATCTTTTTCTTTGCTAAGTGCATAATATTTTCTTTGTGGTAGTGTATGCCAGTCATGAATTCCGGTATTGAATTCAAGGCAGCTGGCAAAAAAGTAATTGCCTGCATAGTATATCTGTAATTCTGCTTGTTCTCATGCCATGAACATACTGCTGGGCTTGTTTTAAGCTGTGACGGATGGCACTTGATTTACTTTGCTTACAGTGGTGGTATCTCCCTTTAGCATGGTGTGGCTGGGTGGCAAGAAAGGCTCCTTCTCTCCATGACGTGGGAAAACCCGCAAGGACTGAGCTTGCTGTCCTGCCAAAACTCTGTGGGCTCAGAAATAGGTCCCTGGGGGATCCAGGCTCAGGAAAGCAAAGACTTCTTCTAGGGTCCAGAAGGAGGGGAGTTCTTACAGCCCTGGAGGTCTCTGCTGGGCTAAGAGTAGGCCTGAAGGAAAAATCTCACATTGCTCTTGGCAGGCAACACTGGGAAGCTGTTTACAAATCCCAGCACCAACATTTTGTCCTAGCCAACAGCTTGCTGTTTGGAAAAAGGTTTACAGTTGCAGTTTCTGTCCAAACAGAATGGTACCTTTAAAAGCTGAAAGCTGTTTTGGGGCATTTGGAAGTTCTCTTTAAAGAGAAGATGAACACGGATTCATCTTGAACTTCTGTCTCTTTAGGGTCCTGTTATAAATAGCACAAATGCCCAGAAATTCTGTAGAAAATGCTGCAACACTTGGAATACATAACAAAGTGAAAAACATTAGAAAATAAGATCTATATGTAAAACATCTTGGAGAACTGCTGTTGCTGGGATTTTATTTCTGGATGTTTGATTTCGATATTGTAGTATGCTTTCTTTCAGACTATTTTGTTCCCATTTGCCAAACTTGCAAATCTTGCCTGGTGTCTGAAAGAGAAAATCAAGTAGGTTGTAATAAAGTTCTAATGAATGATGAATTATAAGCCCAAAGTGGTTACAATTTATTTGTGGATAGGTGTATAATGTCATTGAACAGCTGGAAGCCAAAGAGAATGATAATTTTCTTAAGTCAGTGCATGAGTGTACAAGATATATCTCCATTGACTGCTGAAATACCAATAGTACATAATCACTCTGGGGAAAATAAATTTTACTCACACGCTCTACATGAGCTGTTGATGTGCTTATTTCTATGCCAGAAAAATTAAGGAAAACAGAGCAAATAAAGAACATTCACTGGGAAATTATTTTGTATTTTGCGAAACTGCAACAAATGTGTTCTTTCTGCGCTGCTTCAACAACAGGAAACATCCACTAGAAATCCTGAAAATTAATGACGATGATGTATTTCATGTATTTCAAAACAAGCACATTGTACCTATTAGACCTATTCTACAAATTTAATTTAAATACACAAAAGATACATAAGTGGATACATCCCCTGTGCACACTTGAATTGTCCATGTTTTTTAAAATATATTAAGCTTTTCCTTAGTGTACAATCGGCTGCATATCAGGAATGCAGAGTTAAGGTATTTCAGAACCTGCTGTGTTCATGTGTCAGCTTGTCCTGCAAGATGTCAATGTATAAAGTGCTTTTACAGAGAAAATCGAGGTAATTCCACATGCAAAACAGATTTGATTTCTTTTATCAGGAAAGACAAAGGCTTGAATAAGAATCACCTCTCAACAGTTATGTTGCTAACAGCCCTTGACCACTGAGTTCCTGACAAAAGTCACCTCTTGAGCTAAGAAGAGGAGTCAGAAGAAGCTCGGGGAGGCTGCTGTAATCTTTCCAGCCCTGTTGCACAACCCCCTACTATCTCCATATCCTTAGCTCTGATGTTAAGACCCAAGCTGGTGGACTGGAGACACTAGTGTTGTGTCCCCAGAGCGCGCAGGACATGGTGAAGATTTTATTCAACATGACTGGGTGAAGTGGGCAGCAAGCGCACAGGTGTTCACCATACCCAGAGGTGTGTTCTGCTTTCCGTATATTCCACCAGAATAAATTGAAGGTTCCCAAAAAGCTTCCCTGTAGCCCTCTGCAGCTCTAGTACACAGGCAATGTGATCTGTCATAAATTCTTGTACATCAAAGCAGTATTAGCGCTGAGGCTCTGCATGTTTTTTCTTTGAAAAGGATTTGACTATAGGCTCAGTATAGCCTGAATTGGTCAAAGCCTGACTCTCTATGCTCCTTGCTCTTGTGCAGGTGTTTACACTGATGCAAATCAAACATAATGGAAATTAAACAGAATGTAAATGAAATACAATGTTGCTGAATTACAGTGAAGTTTGTATGGAGAGAATTATGCAATAGAGGATAAATGAGTTTGTAAGGAAAACATGTGGAATCTTTTTTTTCTTTTAAAATAGGAAGGTTAGCTACAGTTTAATTTATGTTGTTCTATGACACTTCCACATCTTGACTGGCAGTCTTTTCTTATCTATATTGAGGCTATGGGAATGCTTTGGGTTAACAGCTCCATCAAGACTTATGGCTACTGCCTTTGTTACTGATTTTAGTACTCAGAACAGAAGAAAATACGGCAGAAAATTTTTAAAATATGACAAAGAAAGCTTAACATATTAGCTGTATAAATATCTCCTAAAACTTTTACATTAACACACAAAGTATTTTGAAAATTGAATGTGGCTTGATTTAAAGTTGTTTACGGTTTCTTTTTGTCTCCCAGTTTCAATTTATGATTTCAGATACAGCGATCACTTTCTAAGTAAGGCATGCCTGTAATTCCTGTACACAGAAACTGGGCAGTTCTCTGAATAGCAGAGCATGCATTTGCCTCTGAGGTTGTTTCTTTCAGAAGCTGTATCACATCTGATACAAGCAACATGATTTGCCACTCCTAAGGCAGAAAATTAATGCTCAGAACATACTGATCTCTCTTGGCTTAGAGCCACACTTTCAATTTATCAGGCATCCTTTTCACTAATGGGTTAACCCTTATAGACAGTTAATGTTCACTCCGCTTCTGCTGGAATACAGTTAAGATAAAATATTTATACCACATCATAGGAATGAGCATTAAAAAGGCAAGATTGTTCAAACTAATGGTCTAAAAGAGGAGTAAAAATAAGAACCCAAAATAGGTTGACAAAATCCTTCTCAGAAATGCATGTATCCATGGGAAAAAAACAAGGATTTTTTTTTAGTATCTGCCATTGATTAGGAGGAAGATTTCATATCGCTGGTCAGCAACAAGCTAGAACATGTTGACAAGTACAAAGTGACTCCTGAGAATCTGCATGGATTTAAAAGGGTAAGTCATGGTTAGCAAAGTAGATTTCGTAAGAAGGAGACACGGAAGAAATTCATGACTGAATGCAGACAGTTTGGCTGTCGCTGTCTTCCTCCTGATCTCATATTTATATATATGAGTGCAGTTCGAAAGACGAAGTGATTTTCAGCCTTAGTAGTTTTGCTGGTAAAAGTATTCAGAAGAACAGTTAATATCTTTGTATGTAATTACAGAGAGGAACAGGACAGACTCTCAGGGTGATGAGTGGGTCTGCACTCTCATGCAAACAGGGAATGCTGAATGGTGAGTGACATAAAAGTCTCAAGATAGATCCCAAGTACTCAGAATGGCCACCTCACCACAATTTCCTGCCTTTAAAAATTCATCAGATCGAAATGTCTGTATGGTCTCCATTACCTACTCAGGTCGGAAGTCAGCTGATAGGGACTGCACATGTTCTCAGCGCTATTTCTCCAATGGACTTTGAGTAAGAACGGAAGTTTTTCTTGCACTGTATACTTGTTGAAAATCTTCAACCAGAGTAAAATTATCCTCCACTCTCTATACTCCTACCTTAGCCTTTATCTGCCTTTGCTTATCATTCAGTCCCAAGCCTGTAGAATATGTGCATCTGGAAAAGGGGGATGGTCTCACCCTGGCAGAGCTTGACCCTTCTTCATAGCTTTGCACCTGTAGAAAACAGAAAGCCTGCTCCCGCACATGGTTCATCATTACAGATCACTGCTGCAGCAGTTTAGGGTGACACACCACTGCCTGTCTGTGCTCAGAGCTCTTCTTTTCAAGAACTCTTAAGCCCCATAATCAGGTTATCCCCGTGCTAAACTATGCTGTAAGTAAATATCAGGGACAGTTGATTGCTGTCAGGTTCCAACATTTTCTGGTTCTGATATGAATTTACAAATGTGCATATGAAGCTGAAGGAAATTAAGTATTTTTTTCAGCAAGTAATTTCAGTGTAAAACTCCATGCTATGGTGCTGCATGGATTAGAGCATCACACAATGGTTTGGGTTGCAAGAGACCTTCAAAAGTAATCTAGTCCAATCCCCCTGCCATGGGCAGGAAGATCTTTCACTAAATCAGGTTGCTCAAAACCTCATCCAGCTTGACCTTGAATACTTCCAAAGATGGAGCATCCATAACCTCTCTGGACAATGTGTTCCACCACCTCATCACCACAAAGCAGGATTACCAACATATAATTTGGACTTGATGTGGTTCACATTGTTAAGGGTTTCTGACTTACCACGTGTCTCCAAACCCAGAATTCTGTTCTGGCTTTTCAACTCGAGTTCTTGTTAGTTTAAAAAAGAAAAACCAGTAAAAGATCTCCTATTTGGGACAACATTATAGGGGGGAAAAAGGAAAAAGGAGCATGAGAAAAAAAGACAAAAAAAGGACTACCTAACATATGGCTAGACAGACAAAACAGATAGGTGGATAGCTGTACATGGCTCAGACAAGGTCTGCTCTTTGCAAACTAAGTGACTTCTGCAAAACACACGTATCGATCTTCTAACCAAAAAGGTGCAATAACATGATTAATACAATTCCTATGCACTTATTTACAAATAAACCTATGCAATAACTAGGGCAATAGCTACACTAACTGGAAGCACTGGAAAAAGTTCTTCTAAGCCACTTTAGCAACATCATCAAAACAAAAGCATTAGCCTAAATGGTAGCCATATGTTTACCAACACTCCTCTGTCTCCTTCAAAAATAGAAACCTGAAAGAATAAATGAGGGTGGGTTTTTATGGCACTCTTTTCAGTGTTGGATACCTTTTGGATTACTTTGTCATCTAACTGGAAAGATAAGAACTGAATAGTGGGAGAGGGAATAGTCAAAAAGCAGTAGTACATTTAATATAAGGTGAAATAATTAAGTGGATAGTGATTATTGTGTAAGCTTCAAACTGTGATCTTATTAGCTATCACAACCTAAGCAGGATTGGGCTGCATTGGTACTTAAGGGGAAATCCCATATGCTATTGGAAACACAGCTGATGATTCAATAGGTGTCTCTCTTCTGACTCACTTAGGGAAACTGATCACAGCAAGGTTTTAGAAAAGACTTGTGTATATTTACTACCAAGTAACATAATAGAGTCTTAATTTCAGAGAGGATACTTATATGCTTCTTGTCTACTGCACCACTGCAGTTTCATATGAATGCAGTATTTTTCACATCTCATATTTAATTTTCTATAGCATTTTTGAAATATTAAATGACAGCTGTACTTTATATCAGAAGTGCTGCCAGCTTTAAGGCTGGACAAAGTAATTCTCAGAGAAATGCCATGATCTTTGCACACTTAACACACTTACATAGTACTATATAAAATTGATGGGGCTCCTGTGAGACAAAAGCAAGGTTTTACCCAGAGTATATGCAATCAGGATGAAAATCTCCTAGGCAGACACTGAACAGCTGGGCCACGCATCAATAAATCACATGTAAAATCTTTATTCTCTTGGCTGGCAAAGGAGCTGCAGGTGAATGAGTTTCACCCCAGATTATAACATCCTTCAGGAACCAGTTCAATAAAGTTTTTATGTTAATATATAATTTTAATACAATTAGAACAATATGAATGAAGTAATGAGTGAAGTAATTCTACTTAGAGACACACAGAAATCATGGAAGAACATTTTGTGGGAATGTAGACTAAAAGACTTGGGTCTTCTGGTAAGCATAATGCATTGTTACACTGGAGAAGAGGCAATAATTCATTTTACATACTGGAGATAATGTGCTGGAGGGAGACTAAATGGACCACATCCGTTAAGTCTGCTTTACAATGTAAGGAATTTTATAATCCATGTCTTTGCTGAGAGACAAAGCCTTCCAGGAAATAGTGCTACATCAGTTTTAACAATAAATGAAGAAATCTGGATGTAGCAAAGAAATTTTTACTTAAAACACTAATGAAATACATTGTATGGTTAAGATTGAATGTGACTTCATCATTTTTTTTTGTGTATCCAGACATTGGAGTTGCAGCAAACATCTGTGTCTAAAATCAGCTTAAACAACCAGACAATGTGTTGAAGTTTGTACAGTTTGGCACTAGACCAATCCAGTCTGTCTTGAATATATGTATTATTAAATAGAGTCTGACTCAGATGAGCTAAAGAAAAGAGGGATGGCTACATTTGAAATGCCTCTATCTATTTATGCTTAGACATGAAGGCCAAATTTCTGCCATGTAATGAAGAACCTGAGTTACAGACATTCTGAGCTGGCAGGTCCCCAAGCCTTAACCCAGCACTACACGGAGGCAGCAGTTCAAGGCTCAGGGCATTTCAGATGTGTTTGCAGAGCATATTTGCCGTGCCAGTGCGGCTACACATCTCCAGATCTGAATGTCTTCTTATTATTTTGGCACAATACACTCTAGTGTTTCCTCATCAGGTTAACTCCAGCAAAGCCAGCAAAGCCAAGCTGGGTGTCTATGAGCAATGGTGTCGTTATGGTGAGAAATATTAGTCTTGTCATAAGATGAGCCTTGCTGTTGTTTCTTACCAGAGTTGTGGGAAAGGGAAATGTAAATATATTGTCAGATGTTATTCAAGGTATTCAACCTATACTATCCTACGCTTTTCAGTTTAGGATACTCACTTTTAAACATGTTGGGTGACAGAGATTATTTTTATATTTATGGTTTTCCTAACCATCAGACAAGTTATGCAGTGGTGTGCCTGACAGCTAGATAACATCACTGAAAAATAATGGTTCAGTCTTCAGATCCTGCAATCTGTACTCAGTTCAGGGTTTGAAGTGTGATGTAGAGAAAAAAAAAAAAAAAATAACAGTCAAAAGTGGCTAATCAATCTCGTTAAATATTTAGAACCAACTTACCTTTGGGATGTCTCTAACTTGCATTAACCAGTGCCCTGTCTGTGTTTATCTGCCTGTGTCCTACATATACTCAGCTGTTTTAAGGCCTGATTCTATTCTAATGCAATGGTTGTGTGCTCAGCCTGCTCTAAATCTTCATGTTTCACAACCAAAGTCCTCGATGGTGTATTTCTAGTCTTTATTTTGAATGTTGTATTCTATTAGGACAGGTATTCTGGAAGTTCTTCAGAAGCTGGTGGTGGAATCCTGAAATGGTTGAAACAGGTAAAAGTAGGGGCCCCATGATGAGTCTCATGGAGACATTCAGCCCTAGATTATGAAACATAAAGATAGATGCCTCGATGCAATTGTCCACAGGTGTAATTGTCCACATAATGTCACATGATAGTTACAGAGTTACGGAATTATGAATTTCCTGTGAAAAGGAAATTCAGCTCATTTCAGAGCAGAGGGCTAGGATGCCATCTGAGGTGTCCTAGCACACCCCTCCTAGCCTTCCACTGCTACTCTGGAAGGACGTGGGACTCCTGCAGGTCCTGCTTCATGCCCACCATCATAGTGTGGAAGCTGTGGAAGCCTCAGTTACATATCAGATAGCACTAGGTACTTCTGTGTGACAACTCCCTTGAGTCTCCCTGTGAGGTGCAGCTGAAATGCTCTCCAGGCTCCTGTACTGCCTGCCTGCACTGACTAGATCTCTGCTAACGATAACAAGCACTTCTGACCTACATGTTGACATCCATGTATCTTAATTCTTAAGTGAATAATTGTCTCATTGGTTTTCACACACAAAAATATTAAGTGTATAAGTCCTGAATCACTTATTTATGGAACATTTAAAGCCTCCAGTACAGGAGAGGTGCTTGGTGTTTCTGAACTAAATGCATATGGCAACTACTTCCCCAACAGATAACTGCAAGGTTTAGCTGCTAAGTTTGTTTACATTCAGAAGATATTGGTGAATAAACACTTATTTTTTGCTTCTTTCTCTTCACACAGAAGACAGTGTGCTACCAGGACCTTAAAATAGAGTCAGAGCTGAAAAGGATTTGGGGCAGTTGGAAGAAACTGTTGGTGATGTGAGGATTGTACAAATAAATGCCTCAGAGCAGAAATTTGTATGAACTAAAGGCTGCAATAAGTGGAAGAGACTCACAGAACGCACAGGCATTGTCAGCACGCTTCTTCCTCTTCCCCATACTCTGAAGCCAGCCAATATTGCGAAAAGCAGACAGAGCAGAAAAGGAAGCAGTCTATATTTATAGGCCTAACAAGAAAACATAAAACTTGGGGACTAATTTAAGAAAGTGATCAGAAAAAATGTGCCAAACCCAGTTTTCAGCCAGTTCAGAGCATAGTTGGTTTTTTTTTTAAAAAAAGGAAGATTCATCTTTCTGCTTGATGTGTAAATAAAGATATCAGCAAAATGCAGAGCTTTACAGGCATGTGGATATCATAGCCACTATCATCCTTAAACAGGTATTTCATACAGATAATATATGCACAGGCAATGTTGCTTTTTTCCACATCGGTCTCTGGGCAGATAAGACAGTTCCTTTCCATATGGAGAATTCCACATCTAAAAATGATAAATGGATTTTTTTAAACCTTTCCAGTACTAATTTTCATACTATCAACCACTAGTCTTGTGTAGATTTGGTTGCGTTTTTGTTGGAACATAGTCACATCAGCAGACTGGATGTAAGAAAGGGAACCTTTTTTATTCATTCTAAAGGCAGGGTAATAACTTGCATTCAAGCAATACTAGAACTCCTTTATCTAAACACTGCTATTTCATGGTTTCCCTTAATTTAATTGGGATTTCTGAATAAAGAGTCATATAAGTAAAATCACCATCTAAGTAAAAACATTATGCATGGGTTTGGCAGGAAGATTAATTATGGTAAATTAGAGATGCAGTGTGGAAAAGGTAGGGGCAACAATTCCAACATTGATATATTTAATAACATGTTAACAGTCATTCCAATTTGGAAATCACAGAGAACGAGGATGTAATATCTACCAAGGAAGAAGCCTGGAGGTTTTTAGAGTGATCAGTAGTTCAAGCATCTTATTCATCCAGAAATTCAGACTGCAGAAACACATCTTTGATTTTCAGATGTTTATACTTGTATGAGAAGGCAAGTTGGTTTTTCATAATGCAACATTTGCAGAAGGTGGGAGAAGTGGAAATGGAAGAAGGTGTTTACATCTAATTAAACTTTATTAGGATCCACATAGCAAATTGATTGAATACTATATTAATTTATGGTTTTTTCAGTTTCAGTAAAATATTAAAAAAATTAATTATTAAGTCTTTTATGATTAAACAATTCTCTTTATGGTTACAACAGCAAAAGATCTCACCCAATTTTCAATTATTACAATTAATTTAAACGCTCCAGAAAGCTGTACTTTTTATTTGTATTTTTTAAAAGAGGACAACATTTTTTTTCAAAAGGGACTTGAATTCACAAGGATCCATAAAATTACTGATATTTTGTGATAAAATGTGATAAATTAAGCAAAGAGAAGATATTCTCTGGACTTATTGGCCATTTGTAAACTTTTTGAAGATGGGAAAGAATAATGTATGAACTAGGTAAGCATGGTAAAAAATATTCTCCAAAAGTCATGCCACGTAGTATATTAAATGAATTTAATGCACAGTTTGAATAGTATTTTCACTAATTGGTGGTAAATTCTGTATTAAGGGAGAATAATATAAATTAACATCACATTAAGATGGAAGTCATTTTTCACTTGATTACCATGCAGATTTGACAAGTTGAAGAGAACTTTGAAATTGTCTCTCACCCTTACTGTTAAGACATCAGCTATAATGGTATACAAGGATATATTTTATATTTAGCACCCTTTTGCTCTTTTTTGGCTTTGCCTTTATGTTCCTCTAGAAGTAATTTTCCTGTTGTTTTCTTACTAGTGAGGAATGAACTGGTCCAGCTGTAATCAAATTAATTTTGAAAGGAAAAGTCAAACTGCAATTCTCAGGGTAGATCGGTTCTATTGCACATTTATATTACTAGTTCAGGGTGTTTCACTTGTTAGTTGTTTGTAGGCAATGTCATGCAAAATCATTTACCAGTAAAACACATTGTCATAGTAACTTGGACAACTCCTAGTTCCTGTGCACTTCACATAGTTATTTACACAAGGGCAGAGTAAGTACAAATGCTGTCATCCTGAAATACAGTTATTTTTCTTGGATACTAACAGCTGATAAAAATCAAGCTTTAGAGCTAAAGCTACCTACCAGACTAGATGCCTATTGATGCCGATCCTTTCCCCAGTTATCTTAGAGTAAGAAAATACAGTATTCAGCTTCCATCACTTGATCGATTCACCATGGAAAATCTGACTCAGTCAAGATTTACCTTATCAACTAAATGATCAGATAGTAAATTGAGTCAACAGCTTGATCAGTCATTCTGCAAGCTGAGAGACTGTATTTGAAAATAGGTTTTGTGTATTGCATCTGTAAGCAATGTATAAACTAAAACCCTGGAGGAACAGAGTTCTCCAAGATCTCCGGGAGAGCAACCTTCAGAGATAAATGCATTCAGATATCAAACAACCAGCTGGAACAGAGGGTAAAAGAAGTATGAAATCTGTTCAAGGGGAAAAAAAAAAATATAAGACTCCCATGACCACCTTTCATCATAAAAGGTGACAGGAGCCCCTTTTCGTTTCTCTAAGATTAAAATATCATAGAGAAAAAAAAAAAGATGGGCACTCTTGCAAATAAATTGTAGCTTGATTAGGGGGAAAAAGACATTATTAAGAGGAATTAATGTAGCCTCCATTGTAAATTTGTGGTCTTTATTTCTCAGTACCTTTGTGTTCTGACAGAAGATGAATAGCCTGCTGCAGAGATAATGGCATATGGAGATCCTTTGCCTTGAGCTCTTTCTGCTTCCGATGTCAGCCACTAGTCACCAGCAGCCAAGGACTGCTGGTCACTAAAGGCCACCCTGTGACCCATGCGGGATGAATTGGTGGGGTTCAGCCCAGCATCCATGCAAAAAACCTCTAGTACCATGTTCGATGCTTGCCACAAATGGCAGCAGCACTTTTGTCTGTGAAGCCTAGAACTTGTCACAGTCTGACAGAGTATTTTCTGCCCACTACCAGCTTAGTTTTGAGACAAGGCAGCATATGGAAGCTTTACTTGGTTGCAGCAGCCTCTGCCTGCTCTATGAATCCCTGCCAGCTGACTGGGATTGCAAGTCTATCACTAACTCTAAAATTCACATAACACCAAATGTATATTGTGCATTTCGCCTACTCCAGAGCTGGAGCTTCCAACTTTCACAAGAACAGACGTAAGACTTCCTTTCTCATGCAGAGTAAACAGCCATTTTTTCCCTACATAGCTTTCAAGTGCCATGACTGCATCTTACTGCTGCATTTCATTAAGACATCATCTTTAACACATTACTAAGACACCAGTTCTATGAAATATTAAGATGGAATGACCTCGAGTTGGCTAGCAGAAGCCAGACATAGCACCAAACCAGACCAGTGTCTTCACCAGACTGTGAAGATACAATTTAAAGCAAGGAGAAATATCAAAGAAGTGACAAAATGAACATTTCTGAAAAGAAAGCTGTCATCTCAGTCTTCCTGTATTACCTGAAATGAAAAAATTTGAGCTCCCTAGCCTGCATATCTCTTTATTAATTCGTGTAGTCATTCTGAATTCCACCTCATTGCTTTACAGAAGTACCTTAATGATGAACAACAGGAGACCTCCGTGTTTCTTACCGTTTCTTATTACGTGTCCTATGGGATTGTCTAGAGATCTCACACGAGATAAAGGACCAATGTGGTAAAAAGTACGGTATACAAAAGCAGTAAAATATAATTCCTACGGCAAATATCTGCAATCAGGGATAGACAGGGCAGCAAAAAAGGAATAGCTTTATTAACTCCATTCAATTGTGCTAGTATTTCCAACGACAAGTATTGCCTTTCTCTATTTCTATATTAATTTCTGTGTAATGAAGAAAAATTAAAACACAGTACTGCATTCCTTCATTGTTCCTTGTTTATTGCCTTTTCACTCCAGGTATTCACTTCTCTCTGACTGAAGGAGCAATAAATCTTCAGGCCAGTTTTAGGGTAACGATTGCATGCTAAGTGCAATTACTAGGAAAAGAGATATGTCATTATGTGCATGAAGACCTTCTGGAACTAGGAACTGATGAATTAACTGTCTGACTGGCAGGAGGGTTGAATACAGGAATCCTGCTTAAGGTCTGTTGTGTAAGGGAAAGTTTTATAGAGAGCAGGGACTTGCCAAACACTGATTCCCGATAACATACTGCAGAGGGATAAGTGTCCTTGTACATAAAGACTTCTGACAGTGTGGACGTTTTCTTGGCTTTGGAGAGAGAGAGAAAAGGCCACATAATTAAAAGAGAAAAATACAGCAATCCCTGGTCAGCCAGCAGTACCGCAATGCTTCAGATTTTGTAGCTGACACTGAAAGTTCCCTCCCCTCTACCCTCAGGCCTGAGTGCCCTCTGGTAGTTCACTGGCAGGAGCTGCTTTTCAGATGTGTTGCTAAACTACCACTGCCCTCGTTTCTTATAAAAGCGGAAGAGAAACAGAAAATACACTATTACATAATAGGTAAAGAAAAAAATCTTTCAGGGGAAAGGAGGGGAGGCAGGGCTGCAGCAGTTGGCAGGAGCACCCCAGTGCCTGACTGCTCCTCTCATCCCACCAGGCTGCAGCAGATGCTGCCTCAGTCCCAATTTGAGGGGATAAATAAACACTGGTCTCTGCTCTGAATATGATAGAAAACTTCTATACAGCTAAAAATTTATGTGCTTTCGGAAGATATTTAGTATAGGCTCTAAGCTTTAGAGAAGTTGAAAAATCTGCGTTAAATCTCAGCACAGGATTTTTTTTCTTTTTGGCCTGCAGGCATTTCTAATAGTGGAACATCACTTTCCTGCCAAGACAAATTCTACCTCTTGCTTTTATTTTCCCACACTTCCTGTGCCAATCAGCCTTTCAATTCTCCTGCAAATCCTGCAACAAAACACAGTTCTTAGCTCTTCTTTTCATTACTGATTTCTTCCCTAGCACTGCATCCCACCATACATAGGTTCACCTTAAGTGTTAGACTCGATAACCTGTTCAGAGACTGTACACACTACTAAATAAAGAGTGCTGCTAAATAATGAGAGAGAAACATTTCCCAGAAGTATTTCTGTTTCTTTATGCTGATATTATGTGGCTCATCATGTGGATGCTAATAGGTTATACGGCATTCAGTACTGGAGTCCTCAGCACAAGAAGGACATGGTTCTGTTCAAGACTGAGTCCAGAGGAGGGTCATGAAGATGATCAGAGGGCTGAAGCACCTCCCATATGAGGACAAGCTGAGAGAGTTGGGCTTGTTCAGCCTGGATATGAGAAAGCTCTCAGGAAAACTTCTAGCAGCCCCTCCATTAAATAGGTCCTGCAGGAAAGCTGGGGAGGGGTTCTTTACCAAGGAGTGCAGGGATAGGATGAGGGGTAATGGTTTGAAGCTGAAAGAAGGTAGATTTAGACTAGATATTAGGGAAAAATATATTACTGTGAGGGTGGTGAGGCATTGGAACTAGTTGTCCAGAAAAGCTGAGCATGCAGCATCCCTGGAGGTGCTTAAGGCCAGACTGGATGAGGTTTTGAGCATCCTGCTCTAGTGGTAGGTGTCAATGCCTGTGGCAGGGAGGTTGGAACTAGAGATGATCTTTAAGGTCCCTTCCAACCCAAAACATTCTGTCTCTCTATAATTCTATGATTATTTCTTTACACATTATCTTATATTGTACTTTCCTTTTTCTTATTATTTTATAAGGAAAGCGTACAGTGTAGTTCAAATGCATATTTGAACAGGGTAATTCACAAAATGAGAGAGACAACTGCATCCATAAAGGATTCCAAATTATGGATCTGGTTCTGGCCCCTTTAATTCTGTGACCATAAATGCCTCTTGCAATCAGCTAGGAGAATTCAGTGAAGAGATATTTTTCCACCAAGACCGAGTACACCACCAGTATCATGTTTCAATAGAACAGCTGGTGCTTAAAAGGCTGGTAATTACAATTTTATTCAAAAAATCAGAACTGGTGGAGCTAAGAAGATCATTGATTCAGATGGGTGACCTTGAAAGGCAGATTGAAGTGAACTTGTTGAACTCCTGGAAAATGTAATAAAAATTAAATAAAAATAGATCTCTTTACAACATTTCTGATACTTTCTGGTAACAAGCTACAATCTTCAATTTCCCCCCAAATACTGTCATTATGAAAATTGACTGAAAGAAAAAATATTCTGAAAAGCCTCATTATTTTACTATTCCTTCCAAGGGTATAGATGATGTTCTAAAAACTGCACTTCCCTGTAATTAAAAGCTCTGCGAAATTTTAGGTTTGAAAGAGTACATCACGCTGCTGGTATATTTAACAGAAATAAGAACACAAAAAGAGCTGTAATGGTTCTTGAGATGGACAGCCAGTCTGTCCAGCCCAGTAATCCATCTCTGACAGTGGCCATAAGCATGGAAGAATATGATATTATAGCAAACCTATGGTAATATTTCTTCTTAACGTTTCCCGGCCTACAAGTGTTTGGGGTTCTGACAGATTCCATGTATTTAGTAAATATCAGTGCATTTCCCTTTGATTATCCCATCCAGCTTTGAAAACCTACATTGACCTACAGCGTCTGCAGCATCCGGCAGTGATTTACAGTTTAGTTATTTGTACAGTTTAGTTGTGTGTCATATGGAACACAGGATCACTGTATAAATCAGATTGGTAAGGACCTCAGGAGATCTCTAGTCCAATCTCCTGCTCAAAGCAGGGTCAGCTATGAGGTCAGACCATGTTGCTTACGGCTTTATCCAGTTGGGTATTGGAAACCTCCATGAGCAGAGACTGCCCGACTTCATTGTTCCAATATTGTGTTAGTTTTACCATGAAAAATATTTGCCTTTATACCCAGCCAGATCTTCCACTATATCACTTCATGGCCATTGTCCCTTCTTCTGCCATTCCTTTTCTAGGCTGAAGACGTCATGGTCCCTCAGCCTCTCCTTTCAGGGCAAGTGCTCTAACCCTGACTATCACCATGGCCCTCCACCAAATTTACTCCAGTTTATCAATGTCTTTCTTGTACTCAAGGACCCCAAACTAGATGCAATATTGCAGTTGTGGCCAAATGAAGGTTGAATGAAGGGGGATAATCTCTTGGCCATGGTGTTCCAATTGATATAGCTGAGCACGCTCTTGGCTCTCCTCATTGGGATGGCATGTAGCGGACTCGTGTTCTAGCCTGCTGTCAGCCAGGAGCGCCAGTCCTTTCCCACAGAGCTGCTTCTCAGCCACTCAGTCCTGAACTGCTGTACCAATCCAGCTCTTAACCCAGGACCCTCTTCTCCCACAATTTACACAGCAGCATTAGGCCACTCTCTGTTTCTTTCTCTATTACAAATAACTCCTTGCGTTCTGCTGGCTTGTTTTAAGTATTTAGCTAATAACTGCCTAAACCCACACATATTATAGCTTTTGCATCTAACTCCTGAGCTAGAAACTCCCACTCATCTGTGAAATTAAGACTCTTTCCCATGTACCTGGGCTTACATTTATTCATACTGAATTTTATCTCCTTTTTGATATCCTATTACTGAATTTTGTAAAAACAGTCACACAAGAAATAAAGAAAAGAACATTTGCGTTTTGGATTAATGTTGTTTGTATTTCTAGAGATAAAGTAGACAAACTTCTTTGTAGGGCTTTTTGATATTCTGTAGCAACCATATCCCCCAGTTCTGAGTACCTTTACAGAGATGGTACACTGCTTTTTATCATAGTGATCAGCTTCATGATGTTGCTGAATTCATCTGGTGTTGCCTCTTACTTTCTCATTGGCCTTATGCTGCTAATATAGATGGCATGAAGCTTCCCTGTTTCCCAGCTTTTCAGTACTTGCAGACTACCAAGATGTCACATCACACATTTGCTTAACATGTTACATCCCAAAGGGCTGCCAGAATGTGTGCAAACATTATAAAAAAAGAAACCCAGAGGAAATACTTCAATTAAGACTTTTTTTTCATGTTTGTGCTCCAAATAATTGAAAAAGGGAAAACGAAAGCTGGAAGTAAAAAAGAAAGTAAACCAAGGGAGTCAGTCGTGGATTGTAAAGCCTAACCACTATGAAATAGCCAATGGGCTACTGCTCATCCCATTATGTTGTGTGGTTACAACCTCTTAAAAGCATGACCCATGTCAGATAAATGCAGTCCAGAAATAGACTTTCCTCTTACATTTATTTTTCAGAAGGAAGGAATAAATATTACAAGGGAGAAGGGAGCATGCTCCCAGCATAAATTCAGGCACCCTTGTTGATCTTGATGGAGATGTGACTCTTACTGCTGCTGAAGGTCTTGCCCTAAATAATCTTATTTGGAAGACTATATTAATAGTGCCATGGCATTTTAGTTTCAGACCTTGATGTGTGTACTGACAATGTTACATGGGTCTTGAGATACTGAGTTTTCTGCTGTCTTCCTGCTGCACAACATTTCCAGATGTCCCATCTCCAGCCATATCCAGTGGCTTGACTAGCAGCATGTGATGATGCTCTACATGATGAGTAATTATTGGGCTCTGCTGCAATCCCACCTCCTGTCCCCTGTTTAAATGCATATGCACTACCCAGGCAAATTGTGGCAAATTGATGCAATTAGCCTCTACATCAAGAAAACACTGTTCTAATGGGGAATATCAATGAATGGACCTTGTCAGGTTTTGTTGATATCTGAGTTATACCTGTAGGTATTATGTGAACGCATACACACACATACATATATAGATCTGATCACACATTTTAACAAGTTGTATAACTTTTCTTCCAAGCTGTTTCTCCTGGAAGGCTAGATAATCATTCCATGCTGGCCATCAAGCCACTACACGGTTATCATGCTAATCAAAGCCTGCTTTGAAATGCTGTTTAGTTTCATTACCATCACAAAGGAACAGCTAAAGGACATCTAAGGCAGGCTGGGGGGAGAATTGAATGCTATGAGACACTATAATCTATTTGAACAGCCATGTTTATTGGAAATAGGAGAGGAACTTGTTTAGCATAAGCTGGTATCAATCACTGAATGGTTTCTGTTCCTTGTTATTAATGTGCAGGACGCTGGGGAGGGAAGAATGAGTTTTGTGGAAAGACTGACATCTCCTCACTAAAGAAGGAAAGGGTTGGTAGCCCCTACATGTACCAGATGGTCTCCCACAGACAATCATAAAGTCTAATTTTTTGCCAGACTAAGACAAAGAAGTCATAATGTATCAGTGCCCAAATGAGCCTTTGTTATTTTGAGGAGGTTTGTGCTTTTTTTTTTTGCGTACGCAAAGTGAATTGGTTTTTTGGAGGTAGGGATCTACCTCCAGAAAGGACCCTCCATCCTGTAGAGCAGAAGATTCTGTACAGTATAATATAAATAAGTAACACGGTCTGTTTACCTCTGCTTTGTTAGCCTCTGTGTAGGTGTAAATGTTTTAACTGTTTTCTTGCATGGTTACCTCTTGGGGTTTTTTGTGTTATTTTTTAATTAAAGAAACATGTCCTTTCTCTTTTAAACAAACTCATCTGAATAGCTTGACGAATTTTGACTAAGGCTTAGGAAATTAAAAATGAACATTGATTTCGGAGGAATTAAATCAACAGCCTGCAGTTATCATTCTGCAATAGATCATAGGTGCAGAGACTACAGTCTCTGCTGGAGCTGCAAAACTACTAGTAAGAACAATGTAGGCAATGATCTATAGGGCTTCCACGCAGCAAGTATAGTCATACAAAAGATTTCCCAGGCTCCCTGACTTTGGTTTGAAAGCTTTTTATGGAGTCACACTTCTGTATATTCATGGTAAGTGCTGGAGGATGTTTTTCATGACACTTATACAACTGTAAAGCAAACAAGAGTTTCCTGTTCTGTTAGTTAGACTGAAAAAAGTACTCACACATGTAAATAAATCTAAAAAATACTACAGCCTCAAAAGTGATCCTCTCTGCTTTCCTACTAAAAGTATCACTGTTCAGAAGGAATCAAAATGAATGCTCAGGCTTGGATATTTAAAATAAAAAGCAGACATGTTTTCTTCTGAGTTCTGAAATATCCCAAACCATCCCTACCATGCCGTAGTAACATCAAACCTCATAAGCTAGATGAGTTTTGATTAGGTCAATACTTGGTTGGAAAGACATAACAGGTGCACCAGAAAGGAAATATTCATCAGTAGACAGCAGACTCCTATTTGTATGAGCCTCAATGTAGTATTTGAAAGGGCACTGTGCCACTCCAAGTCTTTAAGTTGATATAGACAGCTAAACACTATGTGGCTCTTTAAAGGAGCAAGGACATTAAAATTGTCACAACTATATTCGCTACCTGCCCATCTCAAGGAGTTTATGGACTTGGGTCCCTATCTCACTCTTCTCTTTCCTTGTATTACCATACAAACTAGTACTAAATTTCTTTGAGATGATTAGATTTCAGTCATAAATGTGCTGAGTTTTCCACACAGTTTTTGGTGGAACAACTTACCATAAAAAGCAACAATTGATAGCCAGCTTCACACAAGTGATCTTTCATAAATGTAATGTAAACAAGACACAAAAGCAATTGACTAATGTATCCAAATTCTACAAAGAAATCAAGCCTCAAAGCCTGGGGGTGTCTTTTCTTTTCCAAGGAGTCTTCATTTTGCTTAAACAGTACAATTTTCAAATATTTTCTATGATGTATATCACAAGAGGCAAAGGATATTGATAATTATTCTTACAATAATGGTAATGCCTCTGTGTATGCTTGCCCACACATAAATTAATTGAAACATTTTAGGCTCAAAAGGCTGTCAAAAACTTGCTGAATCTATCAGAAGGAATGTTCAAACACTTGCCCTGAACTTCTCATTCAGGATGAGCTCTTTGTATTAAACATCAAATCTTTTCCTTCTTTCAGATATGAACTGATTGATGAGAGTTCTGCACTGGCTGGCCTAATGACTGTGCTTGAAATGGCAATATTTCTGGAATACAGAAATTTCTGCAGACTGATATTAAAAATTTCTACTAAAATGAGTATAGAAAACAAGGACAGAAAACCTCCACAGATCTCAGTCACCACTGGTTTTCTCTAACTAAGAAATACCATTCATGCTAACTCATGACACAGGCTATTTTCTAGCAAGAGCAGGAAGCAGCGCTGTACATGTCACTCAACACAGTGATGTGTAGAGAAATTGGGGTTTGATTTTAGGAAGAATCTGTTGTATTGCATGCCTTTTAGGTAACAGTCTACTGTACAGGTATGATTTTATGTTTAGTATCAAGATAGACTAGAGAAACAGAGACTTATCAATGGCCACATCAGCAGGAATCTCCACTGGAATGGTATCAGTGGCATGAAGTTTCATTTGGGGCAGGTTTGAATGTTTTTATAGGGCCCCATCACTGTCACAACTATAAAGTCCAGTGGTTTGAAACAAGTTGCTACCACTTTCAGTCATCTCTGAATGGAAAACAGTTCAAATTATAAATCCGTTGCCATTTAATTGTCTGCAGTTAATTGCTCTTTTGCATGTTATTATCAATGAGAATTTAATAAGCATGGAAATACTATTACGTGCCAAAAAGTACAAATATAATGAGAAAAAGCAGACTTAAAGAATGTCTGGCAGAAAAACTCTTTAATTAGTCCTGGTACATGGTATTGGCTGACATCTCAGTGAACATGTCTGGCACAGAGATGGGTTTTTATAAAATTTCAAGCAAAATAAGTAATACAGTTGCTTCTAGAGTTAGAAAGGTTTTTGCTTTTGCATCCAGGTTATGAATTTGAGAAGAAATTGATATAGGTGAGAACAAGACCGAACACATCAAGGGAAACATAGAAAATCTTAAGATATCTTAAGAATAGTAACTCCGAATAAAATATAAATTCTAATGACTGATAAGCAAAACCACAGAGGAGTTTTGAACTGTCACTAGGCTTTTGGGAGTAGCTCTAGCTTTTGTTTTCTTGACATGACCTGTCTGCTAAACAACCACATGATTTATGCTGCAGGTAAAACAGAAGACAGGGATGAAGAAACAGAATTAACCTCTCAAGGATTTTCCTCTTGATTTTAATTAGGGAAAAAAGATCAAGATGGACAAGTAGCTTTGTGGTGACACTTTCTGTCTACTGTCAAATGGCAATGGAAGTGGAAATATCCTTGAAATGTCCCACCCATGGTCATAGTTATTAGATAATATTTATCAGAATATAATCATAGAATCATAGAGTGGTTTGGGTTGGAAGGGGCCTTAAATTTCACCTAACTCCAGTATCCCTGCCATGGGCAGGGAAACCTCCCAAAATCAGACTCCACAGTTAATAAGACTATACACAGACAAAGTAAGGGTCCCATATCCAGATCCTATGTAGTTAACAGCTAAAATACTATCTGCCATTGTGAGAGAAAAATTACAGTTCATGTATTCCCCTAAGCTATCAAAGAAAATGAAGTGGAAGGAAGATTTGGCATTTTCACTACATTTCTCAAAAGGAAAAACATCTATATTTATAGTTGTTAGGAGGGTTAATGACCTGTTGCACAAGACTAAAGAATACATTATTCCTGAGAGAGAATGAGTAGAATGCAAATCCAATTTTTTTTTTTTGAGCAGGGAAAAAAGAAAAAAAAAAAGAGAAAAGAAAAAAAAAAGATGTCTTGCTTTAATTTCCTCAGTTAATTTTTTTAGCTGTTGTTTAGTGCTTCTATGTCGACCTGAAAAGGACTTTCTAATGCTCGTGAACAAAACTGAAACAAATTGATTAAGGGCAAGGATGCCACTAAAAGCTGTAGGTGGGAAGAATTACAAGCTTTCTTTTGCTGGCCCAAATCCTCAATGTAGATCAGTTGTCTAAAGGGAAACAACCTACAGAACTAGTGAGAATTTTGTTCTTCCTGCCTGCTCAGGTCTATATTATTTCTTTCTCTAAGGATTAGAAAGATGACTATTACGGTATCACATTTTGTATGTGACATAATACCTGCTTACCAGGATCTCTGAGACCAATTCATTGAGAGCAGATATGGCAACAGAAATCAACTGCTGATGTATCTGCTTATTTTATATTATTTGAATTGTTACTCTAGATAGTAAAAGAGGCCAAGCCCTGTCTTGAGCACACTGAGCCTGCTACATCTTCATGCTTGGTTCTATTATTAGCAGCAGAAAAAGACATCACACTTCAGTCCCTTTGCATTTGGCCAAATAAACTCTGAAGACATTCTGGTACACTCTATTTATGTTAGTAAGATTTTTTTTGACATAATTCTTTAGGCATAAGTTTGCTTACTGCCATTAGAAAGGACGGTCTCAGTGTGGGAGCTGTTGTTGTAACTCATGTATGAAATTAAAGTGAAACTTCCAGACTTCTCCCTTTTGCAGGTTCATTATGAATTCCTCTGAAATAACATTACCAAAGTTCTAAAATGAATATAAAACCACTAGGATGGTTTCAATGTCTGTTTTCCCTGAAAGATTTCTGCATTCCATTTGTGACTGATTTTGTGATAAGGTAACTCTCTGGAGGGCATAGTTTTCAGATTTCTTTTTTTTTTTTTTGCTTTCTAAACTAGAACAGGAGAAGAATAAACCCTGGCTGATTGGATCGCCTTAGCAGCACATTTCTTCAGGACTTCTGCATCAGAGCAAATTAGATCATTCTGCACTGATGTGGTATGTAATTCCCATATCTTCTGTGCCATCAGCTCTTCGGGTTTGGTTTGAAGGGATGAGAATTAAGCTGCAGTGTTTGAGTGAAATTGTTTTTATTATTGGAATAGCAAGATTTTTTTTAAGGGCAAAAGAAAAACCACAACTGGCACACAGCGTGACTCAACCTTGCATATTGGGAACCTTAATTCTGTCAGCACCAATTGGACATGAAGCACATGCATTGCTTCAAGTCTTTATTTTTATGTAGCCCTACTAGCAAAAAGAAACTATTTCCTGATCTCAAATCAGTGCACACTAGTTTCATTTTTTTCTTTTACCTCTTCCCAATGTTTAAATCACTGCTTATTAAATAATCTTCCAGCATTTCCTTTCTAAGTGTGTCTTGGTGCATTAATTGAACATGGCTAAGTTAAAGAGTGGATCCACTGCTTGAAAAACATTCACTGATGGCAAGTAATGAAAAAATAATGACAGCTGAAGCAATAACTATCTATAAAGATCTGATTTCATAGAATCATAAACACCGGGCTGGGTGGGACCTCAAGGGTCACCTGGTCCAACCTTTCTTGCAAAATCATGGTCTAGACAAGATGGACCAGTACCCTGTCTAGCCAAATCTTAACAGTGTCCAAAGCTGAGGAATCTACCACTTCTCTTGGGAGAAAATTCCAATGGTTGATTGTTCTCATTGTGAAAAATTTTCTTCTTGTGTCCAATAAGAACCTCCCCATGAGTAACTTGTACCCATTACCCTTTGTCTTTTCCACATGACTCCTTGCAAAAAGGGAATCTCCATCTTATTTGTAGCCATCCTTTAAATACTGGAACAGGGCAATAAGGTTTCCCAGTCCTTTGGTCACCTTTGTGGCCCTTCTCTGGACCCTTTCCAGGCTGCACACATCTTTTTTGTATAGTGAAGACCAAAACTGAACAGAGTATTCCAAGTAAGGCCTGAAAAGCGCTGAGTGGGACAAAGACTACTTTATCTCTGCTTCTGATGCCCTTATATAAGTACCTGAAAGGAGGTTGTAGAGAGGAGGGAGCTGGCCTTTTCTCCCAAGTGACAGCGGACAGGACAAAAGGGAATGGCCTCAAGCTCCGCCAGGGGAGATTTAGGCTGGAGATTAGGAGGAAGTTTTTCACACAGAGGGTCATTGGGCATTGGAATAGGTTGCCCAGGGAGGTGGTTGATTCACCTTCCCTGGAGGTGTTTAAGGCACGGGTAGATGAGATCCTGAGGGACATGGTTTAGTCTTTGATAGGAATGGTTGGACTGGAGGATCCGATGGGTTCCTTCCAACCTGGTTGTTCTATGATTCTATGAACCCAGCATCCTATTGGCCTCCCTTGCTGCAGTGGCACACTTTTTGCTGACATTGAGCATTTTGTCCACCAGAACCCCCCTCCACAGAGCTGCCACTCAGCTGGATAGATCCCCCCCCATGCTGAACTCCTAAACTTTATTTTCCCAGGTGCAAGACCTTATAGTTGTCCTTGTTGAAGTTCATAAGGATCTTGTTAGCCCAATCTTCCACCCTACCCAGGTCTTTCTGTAGGGCGTCTCTCCATTCTGAAGTGTCCACTTTCCCACTCAGTTTGGTATCATCAACAAAATTCAGGAGGATACACTTGATCTCATCATCCAGATCACTTATGAAGATATTGAACAGCATAGGGCCCAATATCAATCCCTGGGGGATCCCCACTGGTGACCGGTTGCCAGTTTGAAACAGAACTACTTACATACCTTCTGGATCACAGAATCACAGAATCACAGAACAACCAGGTTGGAAGGGACCCATCGGATCTTCTAGTCCAACCATTCCTATCTAACACTAAACCAAGTCCCTCAATACCTCATCCACCCGTGTCTTAAACACCTCCACGGAAGGTGAATCAACCACCTCCCTGGGCAGCCTATTCCAATGCCCAATGACCCTCTGTGTGAAAAACCTCCTCCTAATCTCCAGCCTAAATCTACCCTGGTGGAGCTTGAGGCCATTCCCTTTTGTCCTGTCCCCTGTCACTTGGGAGAAGAGGCCAGCTCCCTCCTCTCCACAACCTCCTTTCAGGTAGCTGTAGAGAGCAATGAGGTCTCCCCTCAGCCTCCTCTTCTCCAGGCTAAACAACCCCAGCTCTCTCAGCCGCTTCTCATAGGGTCTGTTCTCCAGCCCCTTCACCAGTCTCGTTGCTCTTCTCTGGACTTGCTCCAGAGCCTCAACATCCTTCTTGTGGTAAGGGGCCCAGAACTGGATGTTGCCTACCAGGTAGTTCCCCACCTGCTGCAAAGACCACTTGCCTAGACCACAACACATCCATTTCTCTAGGAGGAGGCTGTGGGAAATCACATCTAAAGCTTTAGAGAAATCCAAGTAGACAATGTCTACTGCTCACCCCACATCAATCAAGCAGGTTATTTTGTCATAGAAGGCAATTAGGTTCGTCAAGCACAATTTACCCTTAGTGAATCTGTGCTGGCCTTTCACAGTCTCATGCTTCATTTGATGTGTGATAGCCCTCATGAGAATTTGTTCCATAACTTTCCCAGAGACTGAAGTAAGATTGATGGGCCTATAATTTTCTGGATTCTCCTTTAAGCTCTTCTTGTAAACAGAGGATGACATTAGCCTTCTTCCAGTCTTCTGAGATGTCCCAAAGATCTCCATGACTTCTCAAAGATTGTGGGTAATGGCCTCACAAAGATGTCAGACAGTTCTCTTAACGCCCTTGAGTGGACATTGTCAGGACCCATTGATTAGTAGGGGTCAAGCTACTGTAACAGTTCACATACCAACTTTCCCTTTACTGACAGTGGGTCTGCTTGCATCAACCTGGGTTTTTGTTCCCAGGGTCTACAGCCCAACACTGCTGGTAAAGACAGAGGTGAAGACAGTGTTCAGAATTTCTATCTTTTCAGCATTGTCTCCTGTTTAACAGCAGACCCATGATTTCTTTCTGTTTCTGCTTGTTGTTTATGCACCTGAAGAATGTTTCCTTGTAATTTTTGACATCGCTGGACAATTTTAATTTGAGATGAGTTTTTGCTTTTCTAACTGCATTTCTGCATGACCTGGCAATGCTGCTGTAGTTTTCAACAAGTATTCATCTGCTTTTCCATCTCAAGTATGCTTTTCTTTCTGTTTTGAGCAGACTCAGAAGCTCATAGTTAAGCCAGGGAAGTCTCTTGCTCCATCTACTTCCCTTATTTTTAAAAGGAATTAATTGGTGTTGTGCTTCCAGGAGGCATCCTTGAAAAAAATCCCAGTATTCACTAGCTTCTTTATCATCTATGGAAGATGTCTCCAGAATCCCTCCTAACCGTGCTCTTGGCAAGATGTGTTTTTGAAATCTAAAACCTTTGTCTCAGCAGTGTCCTGAACACCACAATATTTTGATCATTGCAGCCAAGACTATTAGTAACTGAGATAGGACAAAGCAAGTGTTCTTGGTTTGTGAGTAGCAAGTCCCAAACCTCATTCCCTATTTGGCCCAAACATTTGTATGAAGAAACAGTCCTCTATTCCTTCTGGGAACTTGATGGATGATATGTAAACTGATGTATTTTACTTCCTACACTTGTCTAGGTAGTTGAAGTCACCTATAAGAACTAGGTTTGGTTGACCTGAAGGTTACTTAAGTGAGTCAAATATTGCTTCATTGGCCTTATGGTCTTGGTTTGGAGGTTGGTGGCAGATGCCTGCCATAGGATCCCCCTTGGAGATGACCCCTCTGATTGTGACCCAGAAACATTAGATAGGGCTTCCACAATCAGCACAGCTGACCTCTGTATATTCAAGGTTCTCTTTAACACAGAGCATGATGACTCTTTCTCTTCTTCCCTGCCTGTCTTTAAAAAAAGGCCTACAGCCATCCATCATCATCCTCCAGACATGTAAGTTGTTCTACCGTCTTTCACTTATTCCTCTGATATTGTAACTTTCTGACTGAATATGGAGCTCCAGTTCTGCCTGTTTGTTCCCCAAGCTGTGTTCATTGGTATACATACACTTGAGATGGTTGCTTTTCTGGTTCTCATCTTGCGAGGCAACTAAGGAACATTTACTGCTGCTCTGGTTGGCCTGGCTTATTCCTCAGTTAGATTAATAACGTGAGCATTATCACTTTGGATCCTGTCCCCCAAGTCCTTCAGTTTAAGCTGGTCAGCCTGCTGTCAAAGTTTCTCATACCTCTTCTAGATAGCTTGATCCTAATCCCCCATAACAGGTTATAGTCATCAAAGAACATCCCATTGTCATAAAACCCCAAATGAGACACTAAACCAGAAGATGATTTGCATTATACATCTATTTTGTGATGCACCTTGGTGCATCTAACTGGTAAAATGAAAGCAAATAACCTGGGAACCAGTAGTTTTTGCTTGCACCTCCAGGGCCTTGTAGTCTTTCTTGGTTCTGCTCAGATTACAGCTTGGGGTGTCATTCATGCCTACATGAAAGAACAACGATGAATAGTAGTCTGCACTCTTTACAAGTTGTGGCACCTTCTCAGCAATGTCTCAGACCTTAGCTACCAGAAGGCAGCATACTTCTTGAGACTCCCTGTCAGGCTGGCAGTTAGGTGCCTCAAGTGTCCCTTAGCAGAAAGTTACCCTCTACAAGCACTTGCTGTTTGTGCACTATCCACTATGCTATGCTGGTACAGTTTCTCCTTGCTGATCTTACTTGTGGATGCCTACAGCTCTTAGAGCTTCATACTTGGTTTTAGCTGTGATGTTGGAGAGAGGGGACTGAAGTGGTCCTGCTTTTGTGGGTCACCAGCATCCAAGGTGCCTCATTCTCTTCATCAAGTACCACAGGGTCTTTCTCTGTAGAAATACGGAGTTAACTTCAGGTTTTAACTCTGAAGCAAATCCTACACCAAAGCACTTCCCTGGGCTGTGGGCCTACAAGCAAGGTTCATGGGTCTTCTCACACAGCCTTCTAATAAAACTGCTGCACAACCTGCTGGTGTTTCAGTTTTTGTTGAACTTGTTGATCTTTAGTGAAAAAAAAATATGAACTTTAATGGAATGGTTCTCACTGCATTGTCTTCCATGATCATATTATAGGTTAGGATTGCTACATTTTTCTCCTTCTGCCATCAAAGATGATACTTAGGAACAAGAAGGGCTGATTACTCCATTAGTTCTTGATATTATACAACACTAAGATCAACACTCATTTCTTCTGCACTTTGTTTGCATTTCCTAATCACTAGAAATACCTTGGAAAATCTTATACCTTTTGATGACTCAAGCAGAGAATAATTTTTCACTGAAGCTGTATTTTGCTCCCATGCCTAGAAGTGCAGTCTTATTCTTTAAGCATCTATATTGGGCATACATTATGATGGCTCTTAGGATGAGACATAGCAATTATGATAAATACATTTTAAACATTTTGCTTTAGCTTTTCACAAGGACTACTGGTAAATGAAACAAATAATGCAGAAGATGACAAGTTTAGTGGATTTCAGTTGGAAGTGATTCTGAATGTATACCAAGACTGTGAAGTCCAACAACAAATAACATCAAATTACTAGCGCCCATTTTTGACTCATCACCTGATTCTGTTTACACAGAAATTGTATGTCCTGATGGGAAAAAGGTTGAAAAACTGAAAAACTGAAGCTTGCTTGACTTTATTTGCCACCAACTGGATGTGCCAAAACAGACTCAGTTCAGGTAAATGATCTTGGCAAAACAGAAAGTATCACTATGGAGGCAACACTGAGGGACTAAGCAATTCATACCGGTTTGTTAAAAGCAGAAGTGTATATTCAACCATTACTCTGTTGCTTTTTGTAAAGGGCTCTGATTACTCAGCATTTTCATATTAAAAACATGTGAATGTAGATAATTCTGTAATTTACTAGTGTTGAATGTTACTGACTTCATGTTCATAAAGGAATTATTCTAGAATAAAACCCAAATAAATGTAAAGAGCTATTGCTGCCATCAAATAGTTTTCTTAGAGAAATATTGTTTTACATCAAGAATACCTACATTATAAGCTTTCTGCAAATACTCTAAAAGATGCACTTTGGTGAACACTTCCATGCGTAAACCCTTATTTTTCAGAAGTAGCTGCTGTTCTTATTTTGTTATTGCTCTTAAGCTATATTCTACAGTCATTAAGAAGGATGCTGAATTGGTGCTTGACATAAAGATTACTTTAACAACAATGCCATTAAAAAATGGTGAGGGCAACAGGGAGCAAAGTACTTAACAGATATGACAGTGAAATAATAAGGTATTTAAAAATTAGTATCTATAACTTCTTGGAGTACCTAAGTGGTTTTCATATGAATACAAAATTACTTATATAACTGAAGTATTTATAAAACAGACATGTTATTGTAGAGAAATCTAGGGAAAAAAATGTCCTTTTTCCCTTTTTCCTGCTAGAAAACTTAAAGCCTCAGTGTTTTCACTGGCTCAAAAAATATTTTATGATGAAGATTCACAGTAAAGCTGAAAATGAAATGAAAGAATTCCTAATTTGGTAGCCCTACTTGCACAACCCCCCCCCCCCCCCCATCACTTGATAACATACGTGACCTCGAGTGGCAGTTTCTTTTCAGAAGATGCAGTCTAATCTTTGAGCAGCAGGTGCAAAAGTTATCTTGAGGCAGACACTACAAACAGTAATTTTACAGGAGACCTTTTACTGGGTGAGAAATGCAGGAATAATTGTGGCATGTACTTCTTTTTCTTACTCTCTTCCATGAACAGACCATACATTACCCAATGCTTTATCCTGAAATATATATATATATATATTTCTATCCCTGAGATTAGCATGGGGTTCAGCATATTGTTTCCTCCTTTGGTCAGTGTTTAGCAATTGATGTGGAACTGGATTTCCATTCCATTAACTTCCTAATCACTCAAAGGAGCACATTTGTTATGAATTACCTATCTGGACATCCAGGTGGTTGCTAATAAAAGAGAATCAAATGGATTTAATGCTGTATTCGATCAGTTCCCATGGTTCTGGAAATGTATTTACATCCCAGGCTCCGTATGGCTTTGCAAGTGTGTCAGTTAAGAGTCTTATCCTGCTGGATGCTAAAAATGGTATTTAAGTTATACAGCACTAACTTGAACTTAGCACTCTGACAAACTGGGCCCTCATTAAGGAAACTGAAAAAAAATATTTTTTCACCCGACCTCTGAGACATATAAAAGAAACACACGAATTAAAGAGAGATCTGAGCCTCAGACCCTATATAGTGAAACGTGATACACATATTCCTCCTGCTTGATACACCTGCAATGCACAATAACATCTTTCTCCAGCAAATTACGTAAGCATATGCTTAGTGTGAAGACATAAGGATACTCTGATTGGTTTAAAATTAAGGAATGTGCTTAAGTGTTTTGTTTTATTCAAGCGAGACCTGAAACAACCAAGATAGCTCACACAATCCATCCTTGTTCCACAATTGTCCCAGAAGACTGAAATACCATGGACCACTGCCAATCTCCTTTGTCTGCCCTGCAGGTACTGCACTACTGCACTACTGCACTACTAGATGAGTCATGTCAAGGAAATGTAATTTTGGAGTTGGGTTCTTGAAATAAAAACTCTTTGCATCAGTTTGTGGATAAATAGTTCTGAACAGAAAAAAAAAAATTGGCTCCCTGCTGGTATTCTTGCCCTTCTAGTAATGTCCTGGTCCTGAGCATTGACTGAAATGGGGTATTTCCCTTGCAATAAAATAGCTACATTTACAAGCTGACCTTGAAGCATGTACAAACTATTCCTCCAAGATGGTATCACATATTCTCAGCTAGATGCTTGAGACCATACACTGCTAGGGGAATAATGAAAATTCTTTTTCAGTCTCAGCTACTGATGCTGTGTAAATTTAACTTAATACAAATCCCACACTGTTCTTGGCCTTAGCTGGGTTCCCAGAATGACCCTGCTAACACCACAGAGAAAAGCAGGGTTGTCAAGACAGCAATGAATGGAAGCAAAACAAGAAAAGGACCCAAGAACAAAGAGTCTCAGTGGTTTATCCACAACAGCAAAAACGGAAGGGAAAACACCCTGTAACTCCAAAGGGCAACAAACTTGGAGATGCACAAAGCTGGCAGATTACAGCAGGTGCTTCTCCATCTGTGCTTCTGCCCCTTGGCAGCACAGGTTTCAAGGTGGAGTGGAAGGACACTAGTTCCTGCTCTCACCATTGTTCTATCTGGGCAGCACACTTTGGTGACCTCCAAATGGAGGATGAGGCTGCAAAACTACTTCTTCTGTACATGTCCACCACAGCTGCAGACAGTGGCATTATTTACAGCAGGAAGAAGTGACTGCAAAATGCCACCAGATCAGATTTTTCACACCGAATATGCACTGGCATAAATGACAATGTCCGGTATAAGAAAACAAAGAAACAAGCTTCTTGCTTTCTACTGCTAGAGAAAGCACTGCCTCCAGAAATACTGCAAGAACCGACTTTGAGGATATTCTTATAAATCATTGAAAGACAAAATCATCTTTATCTTGTGATATGTGAGCAGACAATTGTCTCTCTGTATCTCATCCTTCCAAATGACATTGGTTCTACAATATATTTGTTCCAGGCTCTCTAAAGCACTGGCTAGTAACACAAAAATCTTACAAAAATGACTGTAAAAGATGATAACAGAACAAAGCCCTGATCCAGTATCATTATAGCTGAATACAGAGATAAAATTACATCTCTAAACTGGCAGTACCACAAAAGTGGTAAATTAAAAATCATAAAGGTCACCTTGACTGTGACAGACAGGAGATGTTTCTAGTGTAAGTAATGCAACTCAATATTTCAACACACGGAAAGTCTAAAAAGTTTTGGAGAACTATTTTTGTTTTGGAAATGACATTCCTCTGCAAAGTGGGTTGATTTTTGTGATATGAGTTATTAAAGAGTGCCAGTTGTCTCAGTGAGAGCTACTGGCATCATTAACCCTTCGAGAGATAATGAACCAACAGGAGGCATTTTTAAAGATTCTTCTGAAATTTAAACATATTCTTTTTGATATACATTTTTCTTACTGATATGTAGTGATTTCAAAAGTATTGTATCTAATTCCAGATTTTTCTTTTAAGAGCCTCTTCATGCTTGAATAATGCACATGAGATATACAATATTCTTGTTTCTTTGTTTTGTATTTGCCATTGACATGCATAAATTCAAAAATGAGCCATCAATACTTGGCAGTCCTACTTAATTTTATACATATTCATTAAGAAGAGAAGGAAAATTGTACATAACCAGAGGGTTTAAAAATTCCAATGGTGACTCTAAGAAGTACAAATATATACTGTCTAGTATATCTCCTAAACTTAGGCTATATTGTGTTATTTTAAAATATGGCTACTAATCCTAGAACGATATGAGTAGCCTAGTAATGCAGATTTTAACAGTTTCCACAACTGTGACTCGGTGCTAACTGGTATGTGCACACAATCATGTAGTTCATTAGTCATATCAAAGAGTAAAATCATGTGGAAAGACACTAGGCCCCAAGGTTCAATAGGTTATGGTCAGAATATTCACAATTCGGATTAATTCTTGTTTCTGTTCAAGTGCTGTTGACACCCACAAAGACCTTCCACTCAGAGCTGAAGAAACTGGTCAGTTGTTATCTCTTCTTTGGTACTATCACCTATGCTCAGGAAAGCCAAGAAACGGAAGGACTTGAAGAGTTCAGTCCCTTCAGCAGCCCTGCCTCTAGGGCAATGTGGAAATGGTCCTGGTGCAAATGAGCTAGGCTGAGCCAAGTCTGAGTAAAATTCTAATGAGGACAAGAAGGTAAGTAGCCTTCTTGCAGGTTAGTGGATTCATATGTTATAGGGGTTGGATCTTGACTTCTGTCCTATGAAAAGTTTCAATTCAAAGTACTAAAAGATTCTGAAGGAAGAAGTGGCAGTTCTTTTGGTGCAAAGAGCAAAAACAATCTTACGTTTGTTACCATGCTGTGTCCTTGTTCTCTTTGCAAAAACAAGTAAACAAAAGAAACTACACAGACAGATTCTGCTCAGTATTTGAACTTCCTACTTCTCTGACAAGATTTTGTGGATAATAACCACTTAGTAAGAGTTAAATATACTTCAGTTCACTAAAAAAAATCAAATAACTTTTGAGTTGATTAAACAGAGTGTTTCTCAGTCTCAGAAGAGATTCTAACAAGGACTAGCAAGTGTATGTTCCTGCTCAGGAGGACCTGAATGGTAGAGGTACTACATGTCAGGTCTAAGAATTGATGTCAACTACATAAGGACACCTGGAGAAGTTTCTCCTGCACAGTGTATGAAAGTCAGGGAATGTTTATAGATTCTTCTGCAGTGAGAATGTGGATGACAGTGTGTATTGACTCATTACTATCAATTTATTTCTCAAACAGCAAATTTAGAGGAATAGAATACAGTATATATTAAGAGCTGTTCAGGTCCAGCATGAGAGCTAAAGACTAATACAGCCCTTTGGTAAAATGTCCAGAGTATGAAAAAGATCGAAACATGAGTCAGTTTGCGGCAGCCAGCAGAGACACATCTTGACAAGCAGTGGACTATGTTCATTGTTCAAGTAATGCAGGCTGGCAATGAGCATCGTCTGTTCCAAGAGGAGAGTCACTGAGTCACTTTATCTTAGGCGATCCCATGGATGAGTCAATTTTGCTGCAAGAAAACAGATCCTGCAAAGTTACACTCTACTTCATAGACTCATTCATTCTGATTTAGTTTCGGTCCTCTCTGTTCACCTTGATTTATGGAAGAATAATTATATGTGCATCGATTCATCTTTGCTGTTACTTATAGTCTCTTAAGTGCAGGAGGGAGACAGAATATTCTATTGGGCTTAAATGAAGCACTCTTAAGCAAGAATCAACAAAACAGCGGCAGTACTTTAAAATATTATGAAGTGAAATAGATTAGCCCTTATGTCTGCTTTGACAAACAGTGACTCATATTGTAATTAGAAAATGTACTAACACGGATATTTCAGAATTATCAAAATGGTCAAGGCTTTCCTGAAGTGTGGGATCCAGAATAAACAAAAATCCATAGCACAGCTACCTAATAAGCTTAAATAGTCCAAACACTTAAAATAATTTGTATTTTTATGACTCCTGAAACACAAACAGGGGTGTTCAGTATAAGAAATTCCAATTAAACAAGTGCCTGTACATTTGCTCGAGAAAAGCATCTCTAGTACAAGCATTGTGGAGATCATTATATGGAGAAAGCTGAGTGTGCTGACATAAAGGGAAACATAATTGGGTCTGAAAGAATTACATATGTAGAGTTGTGATAAGGAATGAAAACGCAAATGGTCACGCAAACAGAAAACCAACCTGGATTGATTTTCAGAAGAGGTAGGAAAGAAGGAAAAATCTTTTGTCCCATACACTGAGTTCATCAGGTATGTAAATAATACAACGATAAAAACATTTTAATCTAAATTTCTGGCTCATATTTCAAATCAGACTTTACTTGAAAGGCACGTTTTATTTTTTCATTTTAGGGTGGTTGGGGCATGCATTTGAAAAGTTTTGACTGCATACACTGCAAAAAGCTGCACAGTGCTTACCAGCCAGAAGGGAGATTCCTTTTAGCATTTGTGCATTTGGGGTTTTCATTTTGGCTTTTAATTAGGAGACTTCTATTTTTTTTTTCCAAGATATTAATATTATGTTTCCGGAAAATCTTATGATGAAGGTGCTGTTGGAGCTCTATTCTTTTAGAGAGGTAATTTTAGCCCATTTGACAGTTGCTTCAGTCCATTACTTAACAAGATGCATATATTATTTTCAGCACTGTTATCCTGATCTTTCTCTCTTTAAAGCTGATGGAATCAGACAGATATTTTGCTTTGCTTTACCTTGCTTTGAAGAAGTGAATTATCTGGATTAGGAAGGAAAGGTCAGGCAGTTCACAACTCAAAATATTTATTCTTATTGGTAAGTGTGTAATCTCTCCTAAAGGAGACCAACAGTATCTTCTGTTGTCCAGAAATGAAACAATCTTAAGTGAGAATCAACGCAGTAGCACCAACTGCTTTTAGAAAGATGTTTTGAGATTCTTACTTACTTAGCACATGAACAGTTTTTCCACCGTAGGAAGGAAAAAAAGCTTCACAAAACTTTGGCTTATGAGGTGAAAGGCAACAGATGATTTTAGTTCCATATGTGCCCTACTTTGGAAATTGCTATCACTTGTTATGAAACATCATCTAACTTGAAAAATAAGGAAAACAAAATATGGGGGAGGAGTCCCACCCTTAAGAAAGCATCACTATGATTAAGATTCCAAAGCCAAGTTTTCAGTTCTACAGTTAACTCCCCTTCATCTCTTGGAACATAATATGTTATACAATGCAATACACTGATGAACTTAATGCCTTGGAACACATATTTACTCATATGACTGTTCTTTTTCCATTTGTTTCTTTAAGTCAAATATAGCGATATCATCCCTTTTTGTTTCTTTAATATTTAAATTTAGATCACTTCTTTGACACCATCTATGGTTTGTTAATATAATTAGCCAATAAACTTGTAAAGAGTTCCTTTCCAGGCATCTTTTTAAAAATTCAAAGTTCAGGTGACAAAGTTGGTCACGTACCTAAGTGATAAATGATGACTGTAATGTTCTCTGGCTCAAATATCTGCTTGCAGTGGTGAGAACCTTTTGACTTAGAACAGCAATTTTCCTTTTATTTCCCCAAAACCAGTTGTAAAAAATGATAACCAGCTTTAAACTTGTCATTATAAAGGATTCCCTTTAAGCTGAGTAAAGCTGAGTAGTATAGCTCATTCCACACTGATAGATGAAGATGCAGCACATTCCTGATGTCCTCTGCCGATCAGTGGGCTAAAAACTTCCATATGAAATGAAAGGGCAGATTGGTGAGGGTTCAAATTCTAGTGCTGTGAATGCATCTCTAAACTAGCTCTGTTCTCTCATGTTCAGCATTTAGGGAATATTTTTGCAAATGTAAAGTAAGATAAATCCTTTCAGGTTCCAGCATTTAATTAAGCTTTCAGCTATCTTTGTGAATGAACCAAGAGCATCTAATATGTGTGTCTACAGGGAACAGATCAGAAGTACCACTCCATCTGTGAAGTTGTTTGCTATCAGCTGGAAAAAATCTCTTCTCAATTAGCCTCTCTCTGTGTCTAACTTCCTCTGGAACATTGCAACTACTGCAGCTGAATCCCAATTGTAATAAATGTACTTGAACAAAAAAAAAAAAAAACACTTTGACTTTCTCCATGATGGTCTGTGATTCTGACAGTAATAAGAAAACAGGTTTAAGCAGTGGCAGGCTAAGCTGGCTAAAGTACAAAAACCAGTATGAGAAGGATGATGCTAAACGATTTAAAAATCATTTAAAGTGTTGAAGGTTGTATAGTAGACCAGAGAAGAACTGTTCTGTTATTGTTCTGATTTTTTTTATATCTCATACACTCTCTTATTATAAGTAAATACATGGAGGAGTCCCAAAGTGGGAAATATAGTTTGGTTTAATGCCTAATTGGAAATGGTAAGGATTTTAAAAGTCAAATCCCAGCTAGAGTGGATATGCTTACAGAGACCACTGGCAGTGGTGTACTCCACAACAGCAATCAAGAGAGAATTTTCTACTGTCTCTTTGGTCTAACATGGTTATCCAATAAAATGAATCACAGTGAACATGTGGACAGAACATTTTTGGAACAGAGCATCTTTCATCACCCCTCAACCACCCACATCCCATTTAGTAACAAAACCATGAATGCAAATAAAGACCAGGTTAGGACGGTCTTTTCCCACAGTATGTGAGAACTGAAAATGCGTCACTGACATCTCAGAAAGAAATTGTCCTGGGAACCATAAGATGCTCAAAAGTCACAGTCACCAAAATGATTTAGAATAGTACTAACGTTTACACAGGAAAATATGAATTGACATGCCACATGCACTTCGATGTTTTATGTCTCAGTGCTTCAAAGAGGAGCTACATTTTTTTCTGTGTGTAGTATAATAGCATCACAATTCAGACGCCATAAACCATTTTCAGCAGTCACAACCAAGTCAAAACTGAGTCTATCTTCATCTGTATTATTCCCAACAGAAGTGTTCAGGGAAAATGAATAATTTCCCTCTCTCAAGGTAACCTCTAAATTAAGTGTTCCCACATCAAATAGTGAATGATGTATTTGAAAATCTGTCAGCGCTGTGCCAGCTCTCCTTCTGAGTGCTTCCCCTCACTGCAGTTCCTCTACCCATACCTAAGGTTCCTCCATTTCTCCATGGGACACCCTCCCTGCCTCCTGACTAGTACCATCTTCCCTACTCCTTCCCTGTATCACATCCCACCACAATGCCACTAGTCTAGCCCCATGCTGCCCACATCCTTCTTACCAGTCCAGTGTTTTGCTGCACAGTGCTAAAGTACTACCAAGCTGCTCTGGGGAATGAGACCAGGACATATCAAGTTCTCAGACAATTAGAGTATGGATATCTTCCACAATAGTTGCTTGTATACTGTGGCCGGGTGACAGCCCGTGGCGGTAACGCACATGATTTCTCTCCACCAACTCAGTAAAGAGCACACGCTTTCCATCACATGCTGTGCAAGGCTGCCTGCAAGCTGCATCTAGTAAACTCCTACTTTAAAGACATTTACTTTTAGTATAAGTCTTTTTTAAAATATACATACAAGGATCGAAATGCATTTCTTCATGAGTTTTGCTCTACACACATATGTAACTGAGAAGGATTAAGGCTATTTAACATTCTTGTATTTTAATATGAACCTTAAGGAAGATGTAACATGGAAATATTACCTCAGCTCTCCTACTGCTCTACATCATCTACCAATGCATTGAGAGATCATGGGTTAAGTCCAGAAAAGTAATGAGATTGACATGAGGTACATGAAAAAGTACCTCTAAAAGGTGCTCTTTGGCTTCATAAACCTCTGAAAGCACATTACATTTTCAAGCTGCTTTCTGAAAACCACAACCAATGGAGGCATGCTGTTTTTTACCAAGAAGATTAATTTTCACATCACTATTTTTGGCTTCCATCAGACATTTTCTAAGCACGCTCAGCTATGATGGTATATTTGGTTTGTCTGGCGTGACTTTGGCAGCAGGGAGGACTACAAATGTGGCTTCTGTGAGAAGCTGCTAGAGCCTTCCCGAATGTCCAGTAGAGCCAATGCCAGACAACTCCAAGATGGACACGCTGCTGGCAAATGCTGAACCCATCAGTGACAGTGGCAGCACCTCTGTGATGATATTTAAGAAGGGGGAAAAAAATGCTGTGCAACTGCAATTGCAGACAGAGAGGGGAGTGAGAACAAGTGAGAGAAACAACACTGCAGTCAGCAGAGTGAGTGAAGAAAGACGGGAAGGAGGAGTTCCAGGAATCAGAGCAGAGATGCCTCTGCAGCTTGTGGTGAAGATCATGGTGAGGCAGCTGTCCCCCACAACATCCCATGGATGTTAACAGAGAAGCAGATATCCACCTGCAGCCCATGGAGCATCCCACACCAGAAAGGTGTGGATTCTTGAAAGAGGATGCAACTCCATGGAAGCTTGCACTGGAGCAGGATCCTGGTAGGACCCGTAGAGACAGGACTCCACACTGAAGCAGGTTTGCTGGCAGTACCTGTGGGAGAAGTGGGAAGGACCCACATTAGAGAAGTTTACAGAGGACTGTCTCCCAAAGGAGGAACCCTATGCTGCAGTGGGGGAAGAGTGTGAGAAATCCACCCCATGAGAAGAAAACAGCGGCAGACACAATGAGTGATGAACGGACCGCAACCCCCACTACCTGGCCCCGTGCACTTTTGTGGGGATAAGAGGTAATCAGGAGTGAACCTGAGCCTGGGAAGGAAGCAGAGATGGGGGGGTTTAAGATTTGGTTTAGTTTCTCATTATCCTATTCCAATTTGATTGGCAAAAAAAATTAAACTAATTTCTCTGAGTCAAGTCTGTTTTTCCTGTGTTTTTCCTGTTTTCACCATTCAGGAGGCAGTGATAGAGTAGCTTTGGTCAGTGTCTGGCATCCAGCCAAGGTCAATCCACCACACATGGGAGGCACTTCACACATACATGATGGCCTGGAACAAAAGCTGTAAACTCTGCAACACCAGGATACAGAATGATTTAGGTTGGAAAGACCCTTAATATCAAGTCAAACACTGTCAAGTCCACCACTAAATCATGTCCCTCAGCACCACATCTACACATCTTTTAAATGCCTCCAGGGACAGTGACTCCACAGCTTACTTCCCTAGGCAGTCTGCTCCAATGCTTGAAGACCTTTTTGCTGAAGAAATTCTTCCTAATATTGAATCTAAACCTCCTTTGGAACAAGTTGAGGCTATTTCCTCTCATCCTACCACCTGTCACTTGGGAAAACGCTGACATGTGCCTCGCTACAGCCTCCTTTCAGTCAATAAGATTTCCCCTCAGCCTCCTCCACCTTTTCTTCAGACTGAACAGCTCCAGTTTCCTCAGACACTCCTTGCAAGACTCTTCACTTCCTCTATTGCCCTTCTCTGCACATGCTCCAGCACCTCACAGTCTTTCTCCTAGTGAGGGCTCCAAAACTGAATACAGTATTTGAGCTGAGTCATCACCAGTACAGAGAAGAGGGGCACAATTGCATCCTTACTCCTGCTGGCCACACCATTTCTGATACAAGGCAGGGTGCTGTTGGCCTTCTTGGCCACCTGGTCACACTGATGGCTCAGATTCAGCTGCTTGCATGCTGTGGGTTCCTAACAGACATGGGGCAAAACGCCCCACACAGGGCACTGAGAGGCTTTCACAGGGTTGTTGAACCTTTTGACGTGGACAGCACCTAGGCTGAGGAAGTTTATTTACTACTGGAATATCTTTCATGACAAGTGCTGTCCCTGAGGGGTCCATACTGGAACCAGTGCTGTTTAATATCTTCATCAATGACATTGACAACAAGACTGAGTGCACCTTCAGCAGGTTTGCAGATGGCAAGAAGCTGAGTGGTGCAGTTGCCACACTGGAAGGATGGAATGTCATCCAGAGGGACCTGGACAAGCTGGAGAAGTAGGCCTGTGAGAGCCTTATGAAGTTCAACAAGGTCAAGTGTAAGGTCCTACACCTGGGCTGGGGCAATCCCTGTTTTCAGTACAAGATGGGGATGATGTGATTGAAAGTAGCCTCATGGAGGACTTGGGGTGCTGATTGATGATAAGTTTTACATGAGCCAGCAATGTGTCCTCACAGCCCAGGAAGCCAACCATGTCCTGGGCTGCATCAAAGGAAGCGCGGCCAGCAGGGCGAGGGACGGGATTCTGCCCCTCTATTCCTCTCTTGGGAGACCTCATGCGGAGCATTGTGTCTGCTTCTGGAATCCTCAACATAAGAAGGATATGGAACTGTTGGAATGGGTTCAGAGGAGTCTACAAAGATGATCAGAGGACTGGAGCACCTCTCATACAAGGACAGGCTGAGAGAGTTGGGGTTGTTCAGCCTGGAGAAGAGAAAGCTCTGAGGAAACCTTATAGCGACCTTCCTGTAGCTGATGGGAATGTACAGAAAAGCTGGGGAGGGACTGTTTACAGAGGCTTGTAGAGATAGTATAAGGGGGAATGGGTATAAACTAGAGGAGGGCAGACTTAGACTAGACAGAAGAATTTCTCAACCATGAGAGTGGCAAGGCACTGGCACAGGTTGCCCGGGAAAGTTGTGGCTGCTCCATCCCTGGAGATGTTCAAGGCCAGTTTGGATGGGGCCTTGGGCAGCCTGAGCTGGTGGGAGGCGTCCTTGCCTATGGCAGGGGAGTTGGAACTGGTTTGTCTTTAAGGTCCCCTGCAACCCAAACTATTCTACGATTCTGTGATTCTCCTGCATTTCAGCAGGCTCTCCCTCAAGGTGAGCGAATCCCGCTGAGCCACCCCCGCCTCGCTCCCCTGGGTAGCGGCCCGGCCTGCCGCCAAAACCCGGCTCCGCATCCCAGCGGGCAGCGCGCCGCGGAGGCCACACCGCAACTTCCGTCCTTTTAAACTACAAATCCCGACGTGCACCGCTAATAGAGACGGGCGCACCTCTGGCGCGATGCACGGTGGGAAACGTAGTCCCTCGTCATCCTTACC